>JAODJU010000108.1:24155722-24169013 GCA_026776725.1 Gnathonemus echidnorhynchus
TTTCTTTCTTTCTTTCTTTCTTTCTTTCTTTCTTTCTTTCTTTCTTTCTTTCTTTCTTTCTTTCTTTCTTTCTTTCTATTTATTTCCTTGGTTACTTAGAAATTTGTTTGTTAGTTCGTTTATTTGAGGTCACAGGTGAAGTACTGTCACCTCATTTGCAATGGCAGGTTTAGGTGAAATTCCAGGTTTTTAAGGTCATCAAATCCAGCTGTCAAAAAGCCTGGGAGTTATATAGTGATTGATCATGGTCTAGAGCTCTAATGTGACCAGAAACTCCATAAAGAAACATTCATAGTTGTTTATTGTTTTCCTGTAATGTATGTATATAATATAACTTTTAAAAGAGCTATAATGTAAAAGTAACAAGCACACGGTCAGTCAGAAACTCCTGATCGAAAAACTGGGAATGCTGGGATTCTTGTCAGAATGGCATGGAATGATGTGGGGATAGCATGAGAATTTTAGATAATTGTATCAGTGTTACCACTGTAATAACTAACCACCTCGCTTTTCACTTGCTAATGAAGCTGTTTTTACCAGTTTCCATGACAACCATGCATTTACCCCAAGGTGCATGTCAGTATCAGCTGAGAAAAAAATATCAGAAAAATCTGTGCAAAGCCTTACCACAGCAGCACGTGTTTACATCAATAAATTACATTTGCAAATGTTTTTAAAAAGGTGTTTTTATTAATTATTATGCGAAATACATTTAGCTTGACAGTATAACCCACATGTTTTATTTCTTAATGTATATTAAGAAATAAAAATATTCTTAATGTATATTTAGCTTGATAGCAACATGTTTTATTGATTTTCCAAAGAGAGATTGTTTTAAAGGTCCTTCTCCTTTTTCCTCCTTATTTCTTTTGTTCAGACATGAGATGTGAGATGTGCAGCATTCTTATTTTAAGTGTTTTTACACATCCATTTAAAAATATATTGAAGTTTCAACTATAATACAGCATTTTTTCAACCAAAAAAAATCCCTTGTTTTCATTCCTCTATGGGTCATTATATTTTAATAAAGATTTTAAAACCAAGCTAAAAACCTTTCTTTTTGCCCAGGCATTCAACCTTCCGTATGCATAATGTGTTTATGTATTATCTGTTCTCTGTGTACCTACTCTGTAAGGCGTCTTTGAGTTCTTGAAAAAGCGCTATATAAATAAAATGTATTATTATTATTATTAATAATAATAACATTATATAATTGTGAAATATTGTTCACCGTGATACCATGAAACCGTGATAATTGCTGAGATGGTTATCATACCATGAAACTCTCATGATGTTGCAAGCCTACATGTGACTAATCTAACCTGCTTGAATTTAAAGAAATGTAAGCACAGTAATTGATGCAATTATTCAGTCTTCATCTTAATGTTCTGCTCAACATTTAATTCTTATTGAAAATAAATGTTCAAGGTAAACAGTAGTTCCAGATATGAATTTGTCTGTCTGTCCTGCAGGCACCTGCACAGTGAGCACACCCTGGATGACCGGAGCACAGCGCAGTGCCGTGTTCAGATGCAGGTCGTGCAGCAGCTGGAGCTGCAGGTATGTTGCGCCCACAGACCCACCCCCTGGGCATCATCGAGGCCCCCCCCCACTCGCTGCCAAGCTTCTCCTGCCTCGTAGAAATGCAGCCTGACAGCCGGAGATTTAACACAGCTCTACCCATCATGGTGCTCCGGCTGCGGGCGCACGTGGCGCAGGATTCCACACACATGCACGTGACACTGTTGCATGTGTGCAGTGCGCGAGTGCCAAGTGCATTAAAGCGATCAGCGCATTTTCCCGCTAGCTTTGCCTTATCTGCTGACAGGAGGCCGCGCTTTGAGTCACGCACGATGCCGCTTTTCATGTGGAGCTGCACTCACGTACATTTTCCGTTGGGGTTTTTGACACTATTTCGGGTTCCCTGTGCCTCAGTGGGCCCCATAAACACATTCAGAAACACCATTACACTTTCCGAGGCACCAAGAAACTTTGTGCCAAACACTTCCTACAGGCTTCATTTCAATATCCAGGCTGTGAAAGGGAGATGAGTGCAGTGGTTATTTTTGTTCCGAAAAAGCCTGGCAGGTTGAATGCAGGTGATTAGAATTAAAGCTCTACTGCCTTCTGGTCATACGACAGTAATATATCATTCTAACCTGTGGCACAAAGGCATGTTAAGTTCAGCTTCTTTGGGGGTGTCCCCCAGTGAAACTGGATATGGATTCCCTGTTGCGGATTGCGAGAGCACGTACACTGCAAGTGCAAGCGAGCAGCATTTGGAATGCAGTGGATGTGCAAATTCTGCAACATGCTTTGCTTGTATTCCTTTTTTTCTCTCTCTTGTGCTTCCTTGTTTTTGAGGGTCTCTTTCTTTCTCTGCTGCTTAGGAACCGCATTCAAAGTTAAACCACCGACACAGAGACTCTCTAGCACTCTGGTCAGTTTAAAACAAAATGCTTTGTTGTGCTGGGGAGTATCTTCTAGATGGAAAAGGAGAGAGGAAAGCGAGAGGGCTGTGAAGAAACTCCAACTGTCAACGGTCACTGTCTCGCAGTCCTGCATCACAGCGTTCCCACATTGATGTATATTGTTTTGGTCACTGGTGGCATTAATGAAGCTTACCCAGTCCCTCCCCTCCTCACTTGGACTGCTTGCTTTTCCTGCTCAAACCTGTTCTAGAGTAATCTCTTCTCCTTCTCGGTGTGACAGTATGCCTCCCGTCTGCCCACAGCTGGCCAAGGACCGAGAGCGGCTACAGGCCATGATGACTCACCTGCATGTGAAATCCACTGAGGCCAGACCAGCCTCTCAACCAGTGAGTAGCAGCAATCAGTCCAACAGACGGTTAATTAGCCTTATGCGCATTTGGGGAAGTATTTCTGGTAAGGTAGGGAAGTAACGGTTTGAAACAGTTTCAACTGTGTATGTGTTTGTAAATGTGCACGCACATTTGTGTATGCATTTGTGGTTGGATTGGGCATCCGGCGTGACTTCCACTGGTACAGCATTAACCTTGAATGATAAATCCGTGAGCTCAGAATGTCCAGGCTGGCCTGTAGATCGGAATGCTGTCACAGCAGACGGTCGTCTATATATCGACCAGCACCACATACTGTACCACCTGTGCCTGGCATCTTACATGGCTGCAGATTCAGGAGGAAACTCTCTTACCACAAAGAGAATATAGTGTCTGGCTGTATAAAGGGATACGTGTCCGTATGCTATGCTTGTTGATGTTGATCAAAGGTTTCCCTGTGCATATAAATAATAGCACAAACCGATTTTATAGTGTTCTTTATTAAGGTAGCACTCTGTAAATGCTCTGATATAGAGTGATTAGTGTTTTTTTATTTCCCCTAAATTTTTTTGAGCCATAAAAAGTTCTTGCAGCAGATGGTAATGCTGAGACCTCCAGATGCAGAGGGATGCCAGCCAGCGGGCCAGAGACGCAAGGCGTCTGGCTTCCTGTGTGGTCCTTTTATGGCTACCTGCGCTGACTGCTGGCAGGCTCTGGAGCAGTTGTTTGACTGTGATAACGAGGCCGCTGGCTGTTAAGGCAGCGAATGACAGGAAAACGCACTTACGCCATTTTCACATCTGAGTGTAAATTCTCCCACGTGCATAAAGCGTTAATTACGGTTTATGTTTCCTGAGTTTGAAGGGCATCTGTAGCTTTCTGGTCTCTGTTTCGGGAGATAGAGTGGATAAGTAGTCTGAGCGCCGCGAGCAGCAGGCCGCGAGCAGCAGGCCGCGGGGGTGCTGTAGGAGCACTTATCCCTCCTCCTTATTTCTATTTCCTTCAAGGCACAGTTTCTTCATTCTTCTCAAGTTTCACTTCTGGTGTGGCTAAGAGTCGCTCGACGTCAGCACACTTCTATGGAGCTCACTGCTCATTGATCTTGTGACTATGGCAACCCATGCTTCACCACATTAAGTAATTGTGTACAACCAAAACCCCTTGCCCTGGTACGTGCAGGTTTTATAGTTTGTACTGATTGGTATCTTGCTTTTCTATTCTGATGGCCGCCTCTCTGTTGAAGGCGTCCCCCCCCCCCCTTACCTGGATGAATGTACTCTGAGCCTGGAGCATAAAATTGTGACTCTGAACTCACTCCTCAGCCCACCTCCACACCGCTGCCACCATCACCTGGTACTCAATGTGTTTATAATTAGTTGACAAGGAAAATCAAGTGTGTGGGTGGTAGAACAGAAGAAACATGGATGTTATTGCAGACTGAGGACTGAGTTCAGAAGCACTGGCCTGGAGTAAGACCTGGAGAGCAGACAGTAGCTGGCATAGCAGAAGAACCATAGAGCTTTTTTATGTGAAGTAGGAGCATCATGGCTTCAGATCATCTTCCAGTTGACAAGGTCTTAGGTGTTAGCGTCACTTTGTGCCTGCGGTCAGAAGTCATGGAGGTACGGTCAAGCTTTCTATTCTGCATCATTTCAGCTGAACCTGGTGTCCAACTCCGCCCTTTCCAAAGTGAGCATCCCAGAGGCATCTCCGCCCCTAAGCTCCCCCCAGAACCCAGCGATGCCCTTCCCCCAGAACCTGTCCATCATCAGCAGCCACAGTCCACCTGCCGTGGGCCCCCTGAGGAAGCGCTACTCAGACAAGTGCAACATGCCCCTGTCCGCAGGCGAGTCTGTACCACTGACTGCTCTATGCTGCCCTTTGCTGGCTGGTCTGGATATTTCTCACTCTTCCAGTAAGTAAGATCTCGACATGTTTTTGTCCACACCCACTCTGCAGCAAGGTGGAGACAAGCCAGAGGCCTTACTCTTGTCTGCTTTTTAGAGTGTTTATCAGCTTAAAAACACTGTTTTTCATGTCTCTTTCTGACAGACATGGTCCAGAATAAGGAGTTCTACAAGACCACCGAAGTAAGACCCCCATTCACATACGCCTCCCTAATAAGGCAGGTAAGGAGCTGCTTTGATTCTCTAGCATGAGGAGGCTGATAGAATTGTGAGGATTGCGTGTGAATTTCATCTGTTTAAAAGTGCAAACTAGGGGGAAACATCCAGTATAGATAGACTGCTTTCTCCTGCTTGACATTCCAGGTTCTGTGACAGCAGACGCATTGAAAGTATCGTTTTTGTCTGCTTCCAGGCAATTCTGGAATCTCCGGAAAAGCAGCTGACACTAAACGAAATCTACAACTGGTTCACACGGACTTTCGCTTATTTCAGGCGAAACACAGCCACATGGAAGGTAACAGCAAAAAAAATTGGGAATGTATGGTTAAAAATGTTAAAAATGGCACCTTTAAGCAAAAGAACTTAATTCTCTCCTAAAAGTGTATGGCCTCATTGGCAGACCTTAGATTGCACTCATCCTGTGATAGATGTATGACTTGACTGCTTTTTGCTTCCTTCATTTTCCAGTTTTTAATTGAATTGTTACTGGTTCATCTAAGAAATGCTGACAACATTCAGGTGTTCACTGACTGTCCATCTCCCTTAACTGACCTTTTAAAACATGTCTTTTTAAATAACCTTTGTATCACTGAGTACTTCCATATTGTACGTTCGTATTGATTTTTCTATGTATCCGTCTGCCAACGGCTTATCAAGTACAGGGTAATGAGGAGGTCTGGAGTCTTCGGAGTACAAAGCAGGACACATACATACACATACACACACATACATACATACATACACACACACACACATACATACATACACATACATACACACACATACATACATACATACATACACACACATACATAAATACACATACACACACATACACATACATACACACACATACATACATACATACATACATACACATACACACACACATACACACACACATACACACACACATACACACACATACATACATACACACACACATACACATACATACACACAGACACACACACACACACACACATTGTGAATAACCTACAGATGCCAGTTCCCCTCCACCAAAGTCCTTTGCACTGTGCCATCATACTACACATTAATGTTCATATTGAACAATATTATATAGCTAAATATTTCAAATTTGGTTCATGTTATATTCTAGTGAAGACTATAAACACAGCTGGATAGTAGAGGTTCTGTATATGTCAGCTTTTTACATTTGTCCATCACATAATACCTCTTGTCCTCATATCTCAAGTGAACTTTGACCTTGACATCTTGGTCTTTCCTTCTCCAACCCTGACCTCAGAATGCAGTCCGGCATAATCTCAGCCTCCACAAGTGCTTTGTGCGTGTGGAGAACGTCAAGGGGGCCGTGTGGACGGTGGACGAGATGGAGTTCCAGAAGAGACGGCCGCAGAAGATGAGTGGGTAAGTATGCCCTGTGCCTGTGGTGCCGCTTGGTTGGCATCGATTGGGTTTGGAACAGAATGGCCAGTATCCCCCTTCTACCTCTGTCTGAATCTTTTAAGGCTGCTTTAATGGAGAGAGAACTTCGTCTGTCTCAGGCTTCGCTTTAATAGTCTCTCCCCCGCCTTGACTGCACTGCTCTCTGCTTGCTTTTCTTTCTCAAGCCCGTGTTCCTGTTCCCCCCCCCCCCCCCCCCCCCACTTGCTGCTTCAGGGTTAGCAGAGCTCTGCTGTGTCTCCCCTGAGCAGATGTTCACTGCAGCGCCTGCCTTTGAGAGATCCCAGTAATACTACTACTAAAAGGCAAACATGCATCCGGCTGTATCGCTTCAGCTTTGCTCTGTCAGTGTCTGATGCTGTTGTGGCGGTTCTGGGGATCAGGGCAGCCTGACAGCTCCCCTGAGGAGCAGCCTCATGCTGCTCTCCAGCTGCCCTCTCATTGGACACTCTAGGCTTTGGTGTGGCCGGCACACGGTGCAAGGATGCTGCCTGGATCAGGGAGGGTCCTGCTGTATTGATCAGAGCTCAGCCCCCTTCCCTCATTAGGCCGCTAACAGACCAATAAAAACACCTGGAGAGAAGAATAAAATGTGTGAGGATTAAGCACCGCGGTGAACTGGGAAAGACTGATAGCAGGCATTAAATGCTGCTAATTAATAATTTTCTGTTAATTTTTCAAGTTATTTTGAATTCATATTTCATTTTGTGCTATATTTACTTAATTCTGCTTTCAATTATCACATACTAAACATGGTGCACAAGGCTTAAAAATAATTTTTGATCCGAATGGGAAGTATGTGGAATACGTTAATTTGCCATTGTATAATTTTTCAATTAGAATTGGCACACGGTATAGATGATACATAACTTAACAAGCTTATAGCACTTATAGTGCTTATTTTGTTGAGTTTCTTTTGCCAGTATTATTCTCTTGTCGTGAGGAAACGGTTTTGAGGAAAAAATGTTTTCTCGTTTTGTGAACATTATAAAAATATCCACAATCGAGTGGCAGAAAGGATTTGGTGGACCTTGCTAAAGTTCCTTTGAGCCCTTGAGCAGTTAGCACAGAATAAGAATATTGTGTTTTGTTTTTCTAAGCATTCCATTTTTAAAATGTAGAAAAATTGAAGTATTTACAGTAAGTGCAAGTACATCAAGTCAGTCTTTTCAGTGTGATTGTGTGTTTTGACCTATAGGTCTCCTGCCCTGATGAAAAATATGACGACCAGTCTAACCTACAGCCCAGCCTACAGCTCTGCTTTTGAGGTGAGAGCGTGATTAGATTCATGATGCTGGAACCCCACAGTCACTGCCTGTTAGATTTATATTCTGAAAGTTGCACTTCATACTCGCGTAAAGCATAGAGAGATACAAAACAACACACAGTAGATTGACTTTGAACAAAGGAATCCGGAGGCTGTACCTTTGATCAGAAGGTCACTGGTTCTTGTCATAGGATCGGCAGAGTGATGTCACCATTGACCCCTGAGCGAGGCCCTTAACACCCAGTTCCTCCAGGGACTCTCTGACCCTGGCTTCTCTATTGTGTATCACTGTGGATCAAAGTGTCTGCCAGATAAATAAAATGTAAAAGTAGTAATATTATTAATGTGTGTATGTTTGAATATCTGTATGTTTCATTGGAGCACGGCTTTGAATCTCCTATGGTTTAAAACAACAGCCTAAAGAATGATGATGACAGTGGCGATGATGAGGATTATTATTATTATTCATTTATTACTACTAGTAGTACAACTACAGTAGTCCCCCCCCCCATTTCAGTACCCACCTCAGATAGTCACAGAACCAGGAATAATAGAGAACGATTCGAGGACCCCATATATAATGTAATTCTCGTGTACATACATATGGTGAAGATTAATTGGTAAAGATTATCAGCATTAAATACAGTAAAAAATAAAGTACATTGTAGAGTATTGTACAGTTTTGTACTCTCTGAAATGAAAGGGGTTCTGGCCGTAGCTCAATTCTCGAGACACTAGAAACTGAAACTGTGGATACAGATCTCCCATTGTATTATTATTATTATTATTATTATTATTAATGTACATATATGTGAGATCTGCATCTGTTTCTGCCCATTCAGACCTCAGCGGCAGACAGGAACACCCCTTTCTACACTACCGCCCTTACAGGAAGTCCTCCTCTGCTCTCTCAGCCTTCTCTCCCCCACGAGGATGCCAACGGATTTACCGAGGACAGTGTGGACAGTGACGACAGTCCCGGCCCCTCCGCCCTGACAGCCCTGTTAGTGTCTCAGTTGCCCTTTTCCTCTGTGGAAGAACAATCAAAGATGCCTAAGCTCAAGCTCCCCCCCCTGATGTTTTCATAGCTTCTGAAGGAGAGTTGTTACTTGGCTGTACCTGAATGCAAAAACAGCAGTTTTTTTTACAGTTATTTTTTTTTTGGTAGAACAGTGGACCCCCCCCCGGGCACCTTGCTTTCATTTTACCCCAATGTTGCTGTTATCTGCCTACCAACTCACCCAGTACATCAGAGGAATAGCTCCACTATAGAATTCCCTCCTGTTGTCCCTGTCTCACACCAGTCTTGCATTTAATATTTAATAAGATTTATTTAAAAAGTGAGAGCAAGTGAAGTAGCTCTCAGTGCAGTAAACAACACTTAGAATGTGCCATCTGATAGCCTAGAATTATTTCAGTACTTTAAAAAAAAAGTTTGAAAAGGTTTGAAGACCTTATCTTTCCTCATACTCTGGGACTTATTTAAAGTTTAAAGAAAATAGCATGTTTGTTTATTATTTGAAAAATGCAGAGTATTCTAACACTGTGGTTACTTCATCTGCCCTAACTTGCCTGTTGCCTCCTCAGGAACGACGGAGATGTTAAAGGGGAGCCCATGGCTGGGGAGGGCGAGCTGGCCCCGCCACGCACTGAGGACTGCAGCTCTGACCTCGAAAGCCCCAACGGAGACCCAGATGGTGACCAGAAGGACGATGCTGAGGCGGGCATTCCCGGCTTCTCCTGAAGGAGAGCAGCAACAGACCTTTACCACTGAGACACGCCTGGGCGGTCCAGCACATCCGACAGCGACACAATGTGTCACCAGACTGCCGAGTGACTGTTAAATGCTGAAAGAAATGTACTTCTTTGTAGTGTTTTCAAATTATGGCTCCTTTTTTGTTTTTCTTACACCGTGGTTTCAGGTGGCTCATCGTGTCTCGTACACAGGGCTTCTTGCAGCGTCCTCTCCAGCATATGGCTGTGCGAGCGACCGCTGCCAGTCCTCCGTGGGGCCCCTGGAGCCCAGACTGGCACCAGGCATGAATTTCAGTTCCCAAGCCCTCCCCTGACTCTGTTTTTTTTTTTTTTGGATGTTTGGGGGAGGTATTCAAGGACAGGAACTGCCCACAATCCGTTAACTCACAGAGACTCCTCCTGTGTATGCAGTTTCACCTGCAGGCAGTTTTAAATTTCAAAGGGATCAAAGTAAAACGTAGACACGAATAGTCAATTTCTTAAAACTGGAAAAAATGCTATTTTCACACAATTCCTGTTCGTATGGAGAGCTGTATACCTTAACTTCAGCTCAATATTAAAGGGGTATCCAGACTGCAGTCTGCAATTTAATTTGTTAATGTCAGAATCCAATATGTAGTTCACTTAGAGTCAAATCTTACAATCATCTTCAGAGTAAGACAACTGCTCTTGCTTTCTCCACTGGAAGGTGCCCTTTTTATAGTGTCCCTGTGGAATAATACTATGACTTTACTGGTATATATATAGGGGCAGCTTGGTGCGATGGATGTGCCCTTCAGCACTGGTTATATGTACATACGTTTAGTGGTTCAGACAGAGCTACTGTTGTACATCGTCATCCCCTGCAGGAGTCGAAAGACCACCAAGCTGAAGATGGCGTCTCTTTTACAGGCTCATCAGGTTTTTTTTATACAAATTCATTCCGACGTCACAAATCGACATGAACCAGGGCACCTGTGTAAGACAGGCTTCAGTCCTCATGCTGTCTGTAAAGCCTCCTCCTGGCTACAGCCAGATACCAGGGTGGAGGTCAGGCTGGACTACAGCAACTTCTCCTCACTCCAGACGAATGTTATAGTTAGATGTGTTTTTCAGAAAGTAGGACTGAGGCTGCCAGTTTGTCCACTGATTGCTGATGCTTTCACAGTGAAATTGGCAGTAGTTTTAGCTGCTTTATGTTAATTATGGGTGCAAAATTTGTTTTTAATTTCACAATTGAACAAATACTTGATATCAAGGCTTTAATAGTTACTTGCAGTCATCTTCTGCTGCAGCTTAAAACATCCATAACAAACACCAAACTTAATTTTTCATTTTTAAGAAGTCTTGTTCATTTAGGACTGCAGCAGACCACTGCTTTGTCTTTTATATTTATAAAGGGTTTTTTTGTTGTATTAGTTTAGATTTTAATGCCTGTATTTTTGTTTTCAGTGTTTTTTTTCCCTCTGAGTACCAAAGATAAACTAAAAAGCAAAGAGCACATTCAGTGTCTGTCCCAAATGTCATCCCCGATCCTGGATCACGAGACAGACCTCACAGCTGTGTGTAACCGCTGTCCGACAAGTCTTACATGACTGTATTGAACCCTCAAACCAAAGATATGGCACATTACTATTTTTATAAATAGCGTGCAACTGTATAAGGGAACAGTTTGTGGCTATGTGAGGGAGCGTAGGTGTATGAACATGTGTGATAAACAGATAATTAGGGGAGAGGAATGATATTAAGGCCGTGGAGGGAAACTCATCCTCAACCTGTCATAGTTACTTAACACCTGAATGAGGAGGTAAGAGTTCATTTTGAATGATGGCAGGACAGGCAACTATTTTCTAGCAGAGAATGTGAAAATTCTTTATAGTCAACTGGATCATGGTGATGTAAGTGTTCTATGCATTTTATTAGTTATGAAGTTTTCAACATTTTAGGAATTATTTTTGGTTTTGTTTTAGGGGTCTGTTATCACTCAAATTCTTGTAGTTCTTTGACTCCATCAGCTGTATGATGCCTTCGGTTTCTCTGACCTACTTATGTTTTATATTAAACACTTCTGACAGTGAACAGTGTGCACGCGCACTCTCTGGCATTGACTTTCAGTTCCTTTCAAGAATCATTGTAGGGAAACAGGAACAGCCCAAGGTCTTTGATTCTTCTTTTGAACCTTTTACGTTAAAATCGGAGCAGCTCTTAGACAAAAATGCTGCACTCTCACTGTAAAAATTATATATAAATTTTCAAAAGTGGGGCCTTTGCATTTTTTATCTTATTTGCTTAGTTTTAATAAATTACTTGTCTTGTGTAGTATGTCCATATTGTTATTCTCTGTTTTTCATTTCCATTTTTGAGAAACATTTTGTTAGTTTAGAATGAATATCCTAAAATTGCAAAAATGTAAATTTTGAAGAGCGACATCTCAAGCCTTATTTGATTTTCCAGCAACCTGGGATGGACAGGAGGTACTTCAGGCAATATACACTACGTGGACATGCATTGGGACGCCTGGCCATTACACCTACAGGACTTTTTATAACATCCCATTCTAAATCCATAGGCATCAGTATGAAGTTGGTCTCCCACTTTGAAGCTGTAACAGCTGCCACTCTTCTGGAAAGGCTTTCCACAGTTTTCAAGTGTGTCTGTGGGAATCCAGAAGATAATTTGTGAGGTCAGACACTGATGTTGGACCATTCTAGTTCATCCCAAAGGTGCTCAATGGGGTTGCAGTCAGGGCTCTGTGGGCCAAATTCTTCCACACCAAATTGACCCCCAACCATGTCTTTATGGACCTTGTTCTGTGCACTGGGGCACAGTCATGCAGGAACAGAAGGTCTTCCCCCACAAAGTTGGAAGCATAGAATTGATCAAAACATACTTCTTGCTGAAGCCTTAAGAGTTCCCTTCAGTGGAACTGAGGGGCCTAGACCAACCCCAGAAAAACAACCCCATACCATTATCCCTCCCCCACCAAACTTTACAGTTGGCATAATGTAGTTGGACAGATAATCTCCTGGCATCCGCCAAACACAGACTTATCCATCAGACTGCCAGACAGAGAAGCGTGATTCGTCACTCCACAGAACATGTTTGCACTGCTCCAGAGTCCAGTAGCAGCGTGCTTGACACCACTACATCCGACACTTGGCATCGCACTTGATGATGTGAGGCTTGCATGCAGCTGCTCGTCCATGGAAGCCCATTCAATGAAGCTCCTGGCGCACAGTTATTGTGCTGGAGTTAATGCCAGAGGAAGTTTGGAACTCTGCAGTTATTGAGTCAACAGAGTGTTGGCGTCTTTTATGCGCCTCAGCACTCGCAGGCCTGCTGTTACTTTACATGGTCTCCCACTTCCTGGCTGAGTTACTGTTGTTCCTAAATGCTTCCACTTTGCAATAATACCACTTGCAGTTGACCGTGGAATATCTAGCAGGGAAGAAATTTCACAAACTGACTTATTGCAAAGGTGACATCCTATGACTGTACCACACTTGAATTCACTGAGCTCTTCAGAACGACCCACTCTTTAAGAGGTGCGTCCCAATATTTCTGTCTACATAGTGTACTCTCCGCCTCAGCCTGAGAAGCAGCTGTGAGCAAGTCTGAAAATATTGTGTGAATATCTTGTGCATTTCACAGCTCTGGAAACACTGTGCTTCTCCCCAACAGGAAGCATCATTCATCTTCATGGCCAGCAGATATGGGGGTGCTATTCCACCCTGGGGCAGCACTGCCGGCTGGTGCAGTGCTTGCACTGAACACCTGCTGGGCCTTCGGCTACACAGAATGAGGACACTATATCGATTACTTGCAGAATTCAAACACCGATGAAAAGCATGAGCTTGTGAAATCTTGGTTACCATCATTGAGAATGAGTCCATTTCTTCAGGCCGGTTCCCTGCCCCGGGGCGGGGGGGGATGGGGATG
>JAODJU010000108.1:24174781-24191139 GCA_026776725.1 Gnathonemus echidnorhynchus
ACAGGACACCATTTACTCATGCCACACCCCAGCAGACACACTTGTGGTATAGATTATTATATTGTACATGTATTAATCCAACTTTACCTGACCAGATGCGTGACTATTAATAATCCCAACTATGTATCTGCGCTGGATATCACCTGCACACCAAGCGCCTTGTAGGCGGAGCCTGTATGTCCATTATAGCTGAACAAAACTACAGCTAAAAGCAGCCCTAG
Organism: Gnathonemus echidnorhynchus; assembly: GCA_026776725.1. Lineage (NCBI taxonomy): Eukaryota > Metazoa > Chordata > Actinopteri > Osteoglossiformes > Mormyridae > Gnathonemus > Gnathonemus echidnorhynchus. The sequence goes on from JAODJU010000108.1 coordinate 24,175,003, forward strand.
GGACCAAATTGTTTGTCCGTTATAAGCGAACACCCTCTGGGACACAGCTAGTACACTGCACGTAAAACCCACCTGTTGGAAGCTTTTGAACTTAGAGAGACCCAGCTTGCTCTTTTCACTTCAGGGCCTGGGTGTTGGCATGCCATCTGAGCTAATGGACAAGATGCTTAATCTGCGGAGTGCAAAGAAATTCAAATAAACCCAGTGGGGTGATCACTGCTGTCTTAGGGATGTCCTGTGGGTGGACTGGCGCCTGGTAGTGTCCATGAATGAGGTCAGTTTTGGAGAAGATACTTTTCCTGGATAAGTGAGCAGAAAAATCCTGGTCATGAAGCACTGGGTAGTGATCTGGCATCATGGCATTGTTGAGCCGGCAGTAATCGGCGCATGGAGACCATATGGAGGGCGAAGCCTAGGGGCTGTTTGAGCAGTGAACAATTCCAAAGAATTCTATGATGGATACCTCCGCCCTGGTGATAGCGAGCTTAGCTGTGTCAAGGAGCCGAGCATGAGTGAAAACAGGCGAGCCTGAGTTTATTCGATTTTCTGCACATGCCATCTGGCCTTAAAAATGGCACGTAGACTTTCCAGCCCCTCATGGACTCATAGTGCTGCGAGACTTGGCTTTCCTTTTGTCTATCTAGATGACATCCTGGTCACCAGCACCTCCAAAGCCGAACACCTCAATATTCCATTCGAGCGGCTCGGCCAGTTTCCACCATTGACAGGGTCACTAGGGACAGAGCTGTCCCGCTAGTGTCCAAGGTGGATACTATCGTGTGGGTCCCAACCCACCCACTGTCAAATCTCTGCAGGAATTTCTAGGCACAGTGATTTTTACCATCGTTTCATCCCGGGTGTGGCCAAGCTCATGCATTCACTGTACGGGACGCTGAGTGGTAGGGGCCCCAAGACATCTGTGGACTGGTCTACTGAGAGGACCAAGGCATTTGAGGCCACTAAAGCTGCACTAGCTCATGCAACAATGCTGACGCATCCATCCCCCAACACCCTGATTGCCATCACCACAGATACCATTCTGCTGTCGGCTCCTCCGTCCACAGAGGTATTTCACGATTACATTGAGTCCTCAGTTGCCTCTATCGGCACTCCGTCTGACGTCTTGTCTTACCATGGCTGACAGTTTACTTCGGAGCTCTGGAATGCCATAGCGGACTGTTTAGGCATGAAGCTCCACTGCACTACCTCTTATCACCCTCAGTCCAACAGGTTGTGTGAGCGATTTCATTGCTCCATGAAGGCTGCCCTTGCAGGCCAGCCTCAAGGATGTCAACTGGGTGGACAGGCTTCCATATGCTGGTCATGCTGGGCCCCTACGACCTTCATTCCTCCTTGGCCGAAATGGACAACCAATGGCGTTTATCCCTGGTTTGTCAAGTGGCAGCTCACCCTGTTCTTGGACAATACCACCAGTTTCACCCCTTGGCCTAATTCACACAACGGCCATCCGCTGTCTCACTTCCCTGCAAGTCTTCGGTCAGTGAAATACATTTTTGTCCTATGCAATACGCACCAGGGCCCCCTCCAGCCTCCTTATGAAGGCCCTGTCCACATCCTGGAGGCCGGTGACAGCACTTCCTCATTGGCATGGGCAGCATGCCTGAACACCTCTCTGTAGACCGCCTTAAGCCAACTCATTTGGACCTGGCCCAATCGCCTTGCTGGGGGCAGCTGCTGGATCCTGCTTCATCTTTGTGTCACTGCAGGGGACCAGTCCCTCGTACGGACCACATTTTAGCCCCTTGCTCTATCCGATGGAGCTGTCGTGGCTGGTCTATCCATCTCCCTCCACATAACTTTTTCTGTTATGATGAATTCTGGGGGGATGTGTATAGCATATATTAATAACACTATCCATGACAGTTCAAGGTTCAATCTATTGCGAGGATAATTCAGAGTAGTTAGAGTTCAGGGTGGGATATGCTTTAGTAATTTATACAGTACATCATGCCTTATGCGTGTCATAGGGAAGCAGCAGATAATGCGGTCCCTTTAAGGGTTGGGTGTTTTGATTGGGCAGCGGACAAGTCTGTCGATTGTTGTTTAATAAACCAAGTGGACATGCGTCCTCACTTGTAAGAAACTGTCCGTCTTTTCCAATTTCCACACTATACAGTATACTCTAATCACTCAGAGATCAGCAAACACTTCTTGGATAACTAGGTCAGTTGCACTAAACATCTACTCTGACAACTTTCCAAATGATTTTTTTTATTACAGTCCTCCACAAACTCAACCATCTGAACATCAAGTGAATTAATAAAGGGGTCTCTGTATCTGTGTTGTCCAGTTGAGCGTGAATTAAATTGCTCTTCTCGGTTTAGTGAGAGACATCAGTGACTGAGAGTGGGACTGTGAAAATATAAGGTGAACAGTTCAGTCACTTTACTGTCATTATCTGTTAAAAGACATAAAGCACAGTCACAAGACTTCAAAATGGAAGCAAAGATAGTGCCGGGAAATTGAGGGAGGAATTTTAGTAGGGATCATATACACCACCTCAAGGAACACAGTGTTCAGTGGCATTGTTGGAGAGAAAACTGCTGGGCAAAACTGGTCACAGACTGTTGTGATGTAAAGGAGGACTACCCCAGTTTTCAGGTTCTCATGGTCTGTGAAAATGTGCATGTCCCTGATACTCAAATGGAGAGCAGGACTAAATTTTACCAAGCAGTCACTAAAGAGATGTGGAAGGAACCCACAGTACCCATACGACACATTTTCAATACTGACCATGTAGAACTGCACCATCAGAACCAGGATGGAGGTGACAGACCACCTGTGTCAAGCTTTCTGTCAGTTAGATCTGATATTCTCAGAGCCAAAGTAATGCCTCCCATCCCAGCTATTTGAAGATATAAGGATTGAAGGCCCATTGGACCACCATACCAGCTATTATCAAGTGGAGTTGATTCTGATGGCTCAGGAGAAGATGGCATTCACTCTGGGGTAGGGCTTATAGCAGTTTCTATTTCTCCCCTTTGGGCTCTGCAATGGCCCTGCCCCGTTCGAGAGACTCCTGGAGCAGGTGCTGGAGGGGATCCTGGAGAGCTTCTGCATTGTCTGTTTGGATGACCTGCTCATTCATGTCACCACCTTCGACAATGCAGCGGCTGACCTGCAGCAGGTGTTCGGGGCAATCTGATGGACTAACCTGCAGCTGAACCCAGCAAAGTGCTTTCTGGGCCACATCCTCAGAGAGAGGGACATTGTGATAGACTTGAACAAAGTGAGGGCAATGGAGGCCTGGGCAGTGCTGTAGCCAATCCTGGAGCTGTACTTCCTGGACCTGGCCTTCTACTATAGGATATATATCCGACCCTTCACTGACATTGCCACCCCCCTACACCAACTGACTAGGAAGTAGACTGCCTTCCAGTGAGTCCAGAAAATGAAGGCTTCCTTCGACTAGCTGCAGGCTGCCCTTGTCTCTATGCCAGTCCTAGCATGCCCCAATCCCTCTGCTCTTATTTTCGGGGACACAGATGCAAGCAACACAAGCCTTGGGGCAGTCCTGTCTCAGCTGTGACCTGACAGGGAGCGATCATCACCTACTTCAGCTGCTACTACAGCAGGTCTGAATGGAACGACGGTGTCACACGACTAGAGCTACTACCGGTACTGGCAAGGCAGTCCCATTTCCACTTGTACGCCGATAGCAGCTGGTTCACCAAGAGACAGGCAGACCACTGCACCCCAACAGCTTGAGGAGATCCAGGTCCTCAGCCCTCAGGAGCTTCAGCAGGCCCAGGCTGCAGACCCCACCTTGGATCAGCTCCAAGGCTGGCTAGAGCAGAAAGTCAGAGTGGTTAGAGCTGACATGTCTTAGCACAGCCACAAGGGTGTACTCCTACCAATGAAACAGCCTGACCCACCATGACAGACTGCTGTTTCAGCAGTGGTGGAGTCCTCTACTGGGGCAGACTGTGTGGGAGTTGCTGGTCCCAAAGGTGCTCAAGGGGACTGTGCTGGGTTGTGTACACTGACCACTGGAAGACCCATGCACAGGCTTTGGCAGCAGTTTTACTGGCTGGCTGCTGCTTAGACATGGAGCTATATGAACATTGCTGCCAAGGCCCAAAAAGGACCCCATGACCATTCCCGAGCCCCTCTCCAGCCCATGCAGTCCAGCAGCCCCATGGAATGTGCCAGCAAGGACATCCTGGGCCCTTTCCTAATCACCACCTGCGGTAACCACTACATCCTTGTGGCAATGGACCAGTTTACCAAGTAGCCCAAAGCATATGCAGTTCCTAGAACCAAGTGCCACTACAACAGCAAGCAAGCTGGTGGACAAGTACTTCAGCAGGTTCGGAGCCTTAGAAGAGCTGCATGGCAGTGAAGGATGCAACTTTGAGTCCTCTGTAATTGCAGACATCTGTCAGCTGCTAGGCACACGGAACATGACCACAACCCCTCTGCACCCACAGAGTAATGGTCTGGTTGAACGATTCAACCGGATCCCACCACCCAGCTCTCTATCCTGACCAGCAGACACCAGCGTGACTGTGACCACCATCTCCCGGTGACCCTGAGGGTTTGCAGGACGGTGGTGCAGGAGTTGACTGGGTTCACCCCCTCCATGCTGTTTACCTCAGTTGAGCTGGTGTTTAGGAGCCCTCCAATACAGAGCTTGTCATGGTACATGAGGGACCTGCGATTGCACCTGGAGGCAGCTCATTGTCTCACCCATGATCATTTGACTGTGGTGGGCCAGTGGCAGAAACAGGTTTATGACATACACTGCTAGGGGGCTCCACTCGATGTTGGAGCAGCAGTCTGCCTGTATAATCCCCACTGGCGCAAGTGACTTTCACCCAAGCTGTCAGATTGTTGCCAGGGCCCTTGTGTGGGGCTTGGGAGACTGGCCCCGTACCATCCCAAGGCCACCCAGGGTCCAGCTCCTGCCAGCGGCCTGACCTTGCCAGTGTCCACCAACAGCCCAGCTACCCCAGAAACCATTATCAACCTACCTTCCCCAGTGGCCACTAGCAGTGTGACTCCACAGTGGCCTGCAAGGGCACACTGGCACCTGCTGTGCACCTCCAGGACTTTATCCCTGACTGAAGTGGAACTGGGTGTGTTGGTCACCAGGATGGTTGACCCTTGGGGGGGGGGGAGCTACGTGATGCCTAGGAACCGGCTTCCACATAGTGGCAGCTGATTTGCATGTCCTGGCATGTTCCACTCTAAGTCTACAATTAGCCTTGTGTTTACTGTTGTAAATTGTTCTATTATGCCTGGTTCTGCGGGATACCACAGTATTTTGGCTGTACAAGAGTGCCAAGGCAACGCTGGGTGGAAAAGTATTGTGTCAAAACAAAAAACAATCTACTCATTCGTAGATATATCAAATGGAAGATGTAAAAAAAAAACATCACATATCATATACCAGTGACCTTATAAATCATCCCCAGTCACACTTAGCAAATATGAGATTCATCCTGTAGATCCTGACATTTTAGATACAATTGAAGGCTCTTAGCAATATAAAAATTAACCAAAGTGAGCTCAGAAGGTTAAATTTGATTATATTTCTATCCTTTTATATTGCCTGTACCATCTGTGAAGCAAATATATTGCAGGACTAACGCACTTTATAGAAATTTATGCTTTTTTTCCACAGGAAATGGCTGCCAACCTTTTGCAGGAGATAAAAGCCAACTGTCCACGTAAAATATTCATGTCTGAAAGGGGAGTGTGGGCATACGTAGTGATGGGAGAGATTTAGTCGCTTACGGAGCATAAAGTCGCTGCAGCAGTTGCCTTAAGTGCAATTACTCTGTGAAATGTGTTTATAACAGTTCTGATCATTCCTAAAATAAGCTACTTACTTACAGTTTGTCGGCTTTCTGTTGTGGACTACTTTGTATTTTTTCAGGAAATGCAGTTTTTTGTGGATTCATCCTTAAGGCAATCAACACTGATTAACATAAAACGCAAGTTTCATTCTTTTTAGTGTGCTGCTTGATGGAACGGCAATCTATAGAGAAATAGCGAAAGGAGTGGAAAGGTATTAATGAAAGAGGAAGAAGACAATTCTGTATGGTCTGGTAAGTAATCGTATATACTGTAGACTTCCTTGTATGTGCCAGGGTGACGCTTTTATATTTATTCAGTTTTATTCTATAATTCAAAATAATGGCCCAGATAATATTTAGGTGTCATTATATAATAAAAAGAATTGGAGTTGCCAAAATGTCTGTGTGTGTGAATGGTCAGTGTGTGTGTGCGTGTGTGTGTCTGTGTGTGGATTGTGTTTACATTACTTTGAGGGGACCAAATGTCCCCCACAATGTAATAAAAACCTGTTTATTGACATTGTGGGGACTGTTTTTCGGGTCCCCACAAAGATCTGTGAATGCGATCAAAAAAGTAAAAATCCCAAAAGTCTCGTATTTTGCTTGGTTACTTATGGTTAAGATTAGGGCTGGGTAGGGATTAAGGTCGTCATGTTGTGATTAGTGTTTTCCTCATAGATATGAATGGAGAGTCCCCACAAAGATGTAATTGCAAACCTGTGTGTGTGTGTGTGCCCTGCGTTTGGTTAGCATCCCATCCTGCGTACAGGTTCAGGGCTCCTGCAACCCCACATAAGACCAGCGGTTATAGAAAATAGATGGATGGGTGAATGGATGGATGGATGGACTGGTCTCAAAAGACATGATAGCATATGCCAAATGTGGACCAAAGAATAACAGGAAAAGTAACTGAAAAATCATTTAAACAGCCATTAGACAATCAAACAACAGCCTAAAGCCTCATCTAAGTTTGACTTGTGGGTAACCGGTGTTTCTGCTTTTGTTGTTGACAAGAAAGTGGACCTGCCACATCCACAGAGCCAGACATGCAGGAGGGACTAGGGAGAGGGGAGCAGATGCTAAGCACAATATCAGAGTATGAGGGGGAAAATGCTGCCACCTGCCAGGACCCCACAGGTGACAGTGAGCAGGGGGGATCCAGCTGCTTCTCCAGTGTCTCCAGTGACACCCTCCAACCTAGCATGGGAGGTTCGTCTCTTAATGCTCCTCTAACCCATTTAGCAATGCTTCACTTTTTTCAAATTCTGTCACACAGCTTTCAGTTCGACTTATGCTGTTAAGTTTTGCTTTAGAACAGGGGTGACCAATCTAATCCACAAAGAGCCGGTGTGTATGCAAGTTTTTGGGATGACCTTTAGGTCAGCTGTTCAAACCCAGGTGTGTGGACTCTTCAGCCAATCAGTCCTCTAATTAGTAATCTAATTAGGGAATTGCTGCGAAAACCTGCAGACAGCGGCCCTTTCTGCATAAAGTTGGCCACCCTTGCTTTGGAAGTTGAGCTTTGGTTCTATTTGCAAGAGTCATGTTTCTACCAGGATCCTATGAAGTCAGATCAAGGTCCAATAAGCCTTGTTATTTGTAAGCATTTCTGAAAGTCATATTTGGCATGGATGTGCTTGGGCTCTGCGTCATCCTGCTGAATTATGGGGTTGTTCAACCATAATAAACCTTTTAAAAACTCTACAAGAAACCATAAGAACAACAAACGTCTGATGCAATCCTATGATGCTTTGAGATTTTAAAAAGTAGAGACAAGGAAGAAATTATAACTCAGAAACTGACCATAGCATGAATTTAAAATGCAAAACAAAACAAATTGACTCATCAAAAGTACTAAGGAAAATAACTGAGATTTAATGAAAAGATGTTTTGTTTTATTTTATACAAATTTTTCTTGTCCTTTATGTCCTATGGATTTATCTCAGTTTTTATATTTTTCATTCATCTGCCACATTTATTTATCAATATGATCTACTCAGGGAACATGGGTATGTTCCTGTGGGCAATACATTAGCTTCATGTCAGAGCAAAGCTTTTGTTTAACACAGAAGGTTTCAACCCACCTGGATGATGTTTCAGATGTTATAGTTACAGTTCAGCAATGTAAATGTGCTTTTATTATTCACTTTGTGATTCCGTTTCCTTTTCCCGGCACGACATTATATTTACTTGAAATAAAAGATTCAGTACTTTCCAAACTAGGTCAACAGAAATTGCCTTTGTATATTTCTAATGGGTAAATTAAATTCACCATTAGGTCTGGTTTTGGTAACCAGCCATGCAAAGTTGTAGCTCCTGTGTCACTTAATTTCTTATCACCTATTTCTTTGGCACGCAGATGACTGTGCAGCTATCATACTGACTTGCCTCTTCTGCCAGCTGTCGGACTTCTTCCACATTCTGCCTGAAGTATTCAACAGAGCCCTGGACCGCTGCTTCCCCTCATGCAAGTACCTTTGCGCACTGTCTGAGCCAAATTGCGACCTAGAGTGCTGCAACTGCACGCTGGACCTGGACTGCGGCTTGCTAGGCTCCTGCCACGAGGCCACCGAGCTTCTGGAACTAGCCCTGGAGGTCTCTGAGGTCTGCCATCGCTGAGCTCGGTTGCGGCGCTCATGCATACAGGCGGGTGGATGGTGCATGTGCAGGGTTGGAGTCAGACTGAGGCAGACAGAAGGCTTTGTGACAAGGTGGACAATTTCTACCAGGCCTGTGCTTGTCAGGCTGATGAGAAAGAGGAAAAAGGTGCTTACAGCTGACACTGCTAAATGCATGGAAATGAACACCCTTCTGTAATTTATTAGCCTTTTGTGCTGTGGATGCCGTTATGTTTCCTGTGTTGGCATGAACGTGTAAATGACTGTGCAGACAAACTCCACTCTGTGCTTAGCCCAGTGTTCCCGCAGCTTTGTGTGTGTAAATGTATATGTCGTGCATTCTGAGGCAGCTGTGCTGTGAGGGAGCATTATAAAAATAAAGGGATCTCAACTGAATTGAGCCTGTGTGTCGTGGCCGATGCAGAGTATAATAATTAGACGGCCACGGATAACTCAGAATGCTCAGTGCTTTATTTTAACGATCAGCACACAGACATCCAACTAGCCAAAAAAAGACATTTGCCCTTCCTATTGGTTAATTTAGTAATATATTATTAACAAGCTAGTGTTCTGACAGAAAACTACAACTAAACCCAACACTGTGATGTTGCTCAGGATATTTGGTTGGAAGATGGATGGATGGATGGATGGATGGATGGATGTGAATATACTAAATCCTCACCTGGTTCAGCTCTTTCCTTCAGGTGGATAGATATTCTGAATTGAATTAGCATGAATCAATTATTTTATGATACTGCACTTTACACTTGCTGTGCTTTATATTTCATGTCAAGTCAAGTTAGTGATAGTGACTGAGTGACATAAACAAATGGCTGTACTGCAGCTCATTTAATCACAGATCAATGATTGCTGTCAAGTAAAAAGCTAGGCAGTAAATACCCCAGGGACCAAGATGCTACAGTCTTAGTGAGACTCCTTGCTACTCACTAAGGTGCAAACTGACTTTCTGCTTTAGTACTTCAATGGCTGCATAACATCAGCCTGAGGACAAAAATGTCCATTTAAAATGTAACCTCGCTTTTCAGGGGCGGGTTTCCCGAAAGATTCATAACGCTAAGTAGTTCGTTATCTAGCATTCAAGATCAATTGTATCAGTCGTTCAGAGAGAAGACAGAATACTATGTATCTGGAGAGCAGCAATTTCAACCGATGGAAAAGTAAACTAATTTAGGTAATCGTGTTAATCCAAAAACTGAAAATAAACGACCAGAGTGAACACTTAATGACAAGCAAAGAAAATGCATTTTTCCTTGTTTTATAGGTGGAATCATTAGCATCAGTTCTTTCTCAATGATAAAGCAACAAATGTAGTTTGCTGTAAGGGTAGGCGATATGGTTTGCCGTAAAATGGCAGAATGAACGGATCAGGCCGTAATGCGGTGTATACGTTTCACTCCCCAATCTGTACCTTGTGTCCAATGGCAGCCCTTCGTACATCTGCGCATGCAGTATGTTGACTGAAAAACATCTGATTTTTTTGCTTGTTGTTTTAAGTGTTCACTCTGGTTTCCGAACTCACTGCTGTATCTGAAATAAAAACTTATATTTCCATCAGTTTAAATTGCTGCTATCCAGCGACATGGTATTGTGGTTTGCTTTGGTTCACTCTCTGTTTCTTGCAGCCATATTTATATGATATTACAGATTAATGGAACCAGAAAATATGGACAAAATAAATAGGCCTACCATATATTTATCTAGTTGTTTGTCCTATTGCTATAATCCTTTGGCTTTGCTGCAGCATAATAATGGCATCCATTAGGGACATGGGACATATATGGTCATCCCTTTGTGACTGAGGTACCTAAAAAGACCCATAAACATGCATTTACACATAACTGCAGGTGCTATGCAGAACTATTATTAAACAGGGACACAAGCAATTGAAAATCAGAATATCTGGCTGAATATCCCATTCTGGGCTGGTGGAGATCATTCACAAACAATCTGTAACATGAACCAGATGTCATGAAACAAAATATTAATGGATCAAGGCTACATTTCCCAAAAGCATTGTTGAGTTGCTATCAACATTGACAACTTACATAGTTGGAACTGTGCAAATGACCCATTCTAACTATGTAGGTTGCTAGCAGGAATGTTTGGGAAACATGCCCCAGAAATGTCAGGAAACTAAGTGGTACAAACAGGCACTGTTGTGAAATACTGTGTATGCTGTAAAAAGTATTGCTGTGCATGTGTGGATGGGGTAGTTACAGGCTCTGAATTCAGGGGCTGAATCCTTTAAAGGACATGGTCTATGAAAGCATAGCCTTTGTAGGCTGCATTCTTCGAAGGTCTAACAGAAAGCATTGTGAAATGGGATTGTCTGAGTTACAGATCATTTCCTATTTGCGTAAAAAGAAAATAAAAAGATGGGCTGAAAATGTGATGTTTCCTTGTAAACAAAGTGCAATGGTGAGCAGCAATGGGAAAAGGAATTAATGCTTCTCAAAAGAAGCCTTAAAACAGCTTATTGAGGAGGAGGTCAAAATCACGTATAAAAATCTAATATTTTAATAAAATAATTACATTTCTGAACCTTAAAAGGTACAATTACCTATAGCTAAGGGTACAATTGCAAGACCCTTGAGGGTACAGCCCCAGTGACAAGCAAAGGTACAATTTTTTACTCTGACAGGGGCCTTGCTGGAGATTCTGGGCCCCATGAAAGCATATCATTTTGGGGGCCACAATCCAGACCAATCCAGTTATGTTCCAAATTTTTTAGGGCTCCTGCCAATCAGGGGCTCTTGGGATCATCCTACCCCCCTCCCCCGTGACGCCCCTGCAACCCAAAGCTGGACCAAATATAAGCATCATGTGTCTGTAAAATATCGTTGATGTTTGCAAATCACCTGGACATTTAGATCTAGTGCCAAGAACCTTTTTCGACAAATGGGATTCAAAGGGCTGCAAGTACGAATAGAGTTGAGGGTTCCATCCGCTTCACCTACAATGCCAGGTGTGCCTCCAATGGCATGAAAACTGATTTTAGTGTCATGCAAGGCATCCCCTCCTGCTGAATATTGTATGTAGTTGTGTGCATGTGCAGTTGCAGGACACAGCAGACCATGAGCTGAGGCCATGTGCATCATCTATGGTCTGCAAGAATCCACCTGTGGCATTGAAACAGGGTTACTTATATAACTGTATGAAATGCTCTTTCACCATGGTACACAAAATCACAGTAAAATTATTTATTCTATAGGTGACACTTCAAATGTGGCGTGTGTTATGAATAGCAGTGAGATGCACAGACTTTTCAGGCAGGTGTTCAAACGGGGGGGCATGACCGACGGGTACTTTTAGCTGATGTAAATATTCGTGATCTCGTGTTGGGGTGTATGGGCGGGATTCAGTTCATGCTGTTTATGTTAACATGCTGGATAATTCATATTGAAATATTAATCTGTATTGTGGAAGCTGCACTTACACTATGCATATGAATTTTTGTGAAATCAATTCCATTTCAATTAATTCCATTTCATTCAATTCCATTTACCAATTCTACGTCCTTATATTCAATGTCGATTCTGTACCGTGCTTTCAACCGATTTATGAACTGAATTTAATTTTCAAGGTCATTCTCAAGTCACTTCCCAATGTTGCACATCCCTGTTATGTACTCAAATGGCATATAGGTGATACAACAAAGAGCCCCATTTCCATTCATTTATAGTTGGCATTATAGTTTTATATTGCGGTATTGACCTCTTATTATATCATCAGAATTATTATGGTGTCCAAAAAAGAGCGTCAATGTGTTTTTGTCATCTGTTTTGGCTGCTATCCGTGTTTCAAATAAAGAATGACGTGGAAAATAACGAGTGGGTCGGAGCACTCGTAAATCTACAAACTACTTTAGTTACGAAGCGTTTCGGGAACACGTGCTAATTAACGATGTGTCTTAAATGCTAGATAACGAACTACTTAGCGTTACGAATCTTTCAGGAAAGCCACCCGGTTCTGTTTTTCACATTGATATTGTCATTTGAGGCTGAAGTACCGGGATTTATGACTCATGTCATAGTAAATTTACTGCTGGCTGACCTTTGACCTTTGCACTTTTTATTTCTTCAAACACTGTCTATGGTGGCTGCTCCAAGCCTGGTAACTAGCACTTCCACTATAACAGCTTCATGGCCATGAGAGAAGCTTATCCTCTGTGCAGCTTTAGTGTTTTTCATCCTAGAAAGGGAAGGTGGATACACTGTCTGGGAGTCAATGTCAGAACTGCACATGGCAGTGAAAATGTTCTATAAAACTGCCACCATGAATGATGGAGCACAATGCAGATGTACAGGAAGCACTTAGTCTGTAGGGAAACACCGGCTGTGATGGAGCGCAACCTGACCGTGGAGGTCGAGACTTAGAGAGCATCGCTTTCCATTTCTGGTATAATGGACTTTGCCCTCATCAGTCAGGCAGCTATAGTAATGGAGACAAAATTTATAATGCTTTAAAATGCATCATAATCATTTTCCCTGACAGTAATGTGCTGTACCTTAAGGAATGTCATTAAAGACATCAAAAAATTATTTGATCAACTTTCACTGGACCCTGAATGAAAAAAAATCCTGGTTTAATAACAACTGCTAATGAAGAGCTCTGATAATATAATAAAGTTTATTGAGACAGTGTCTTGCAATTGCATGCCGTTCATATTCATTTATTTAAAACAAATAATACCATACACACGACGGCCTGCTGGGAATCTGCCGTGAACCAGAAGTGGGCAATCAGCACAATGCAGGCTAACAATAATCATGGGAACCACAGCGTCAGCCCCAAGGAGTGTCAAGCAGTGATTGGCCCAACCATTAAACCAATGCAGGGAGGATGTGAAGGACAGCAGGACAGGGAACGCCTGCTACACCAGTGTGCTTACTGTGTCTGAACTCTGGGGGATGGCCACCCAGAAGGGACAGTGCAGCATCAGATCTGATTTCTTGTTGCTCTGTAGGAACTTTCCTGTTTGTTGTTTTCAATTCCTTTTGGTTTGAAAAAGGGGCCTAATTTGCAGTCAGTGGGCTTCCGTTCAGATGTTATATTGATGTTTTTAATTCATTATATTCCCACTTTCCTTTCTCCCTTTTGTTTAGTTTGATCTAAAACCTCTAACCTTTTACTCCCTTGGTGAAACAGCATACAGGGTAACACATTGCAGATTTCTTTCAGCCAGGATGATCGCAGCCCACCAGCAGCAGTAGATCAAATGTAATTTGATCTGCATACCAACACTCCACATTTCTTCTCTTTTCCACACTTTTCCCAAAAAAACTCACCCACTTAATTGAGCAAAATGCATGGAATCATGCATTAAGGACAGATCAGTTTGCAGGGAAAATGCTGTAAATTTAATCTGATCCCAGTTTCTTCTTCTGTGATTAATGACAACTCTGTCAGCACTGTGCTCTGCAGTGTTGCTTGCAGATGGCGCTTGCAGTGGCCAAGTTAGAACGTAAAAAACATATAATGAAACAAAATGGATTTTGTGCTTCGTAACGCCTCTTCCTTCAGTTTGGTCATCGCCTTTCATGTGAGGCTGACTTAGACTTGACTGTAAACTGCATTGTGAGATCATAAATAATAGTGGTCCAGATTCCAGAAGCTGCACTTTGAGCTGCAGATGCAGATTCCATTTTGCACTTATGCTGCTTTTGTGGAGGTGGGGGGGTGGGTCTGAATAAAAGCCCTCAATAAGCAGTGTCTTGTGGTTATTGTAGCCATTTCATGGGTCATAGGAGCATACTGACATACAGACTTTTTCCTTATTTGAATGAGTTGTGTTAATCGGCTGGTCTCTTAAAACCAGGACAAAGTGCAGATGGTCTCCTTGCCTCCAATCATTGTCTGATTGAGTTTTGCTTTTTTCAGTCCAGTAAATTTGTATAATCCCTAAAAAACAACTGCGGCCTTCCTATGAAGTAACAATCCCTTCGGGGCAGGGATACCAGATAAACTAATCCACACCCATCTGCCCAGCTACAGTATAAAGGGCGACTCCGTGATCTTTGTGAAGTATTGTTGCCCATCTCATGAGCTTTACTGAGCCTTTTGCCTTCCTTGTATGTTGTATCTTCTGCCTGCCCTGCTTGTCCTATGTACCTGTTTTGCCTGCCCTGCTTGTCCTGCCTGCCCTGCTCATCCTGCCTGTCCTGCCTGTTTTGCCTGCCCTGCTTGTCCTACCTGTTTTGCCTGTCCTGCCTGCCCTGCTCATCCTGCCTGTCCTGCCTGTTTTGCCTGCCCTGCTTGTCCTGCCTGTTTTGTCTGTCCTGCCTGCCCTGCCTGTCCTGCCTGTTTTGCCTGCCCTGCTTGTCCTGCCTGTTTTGCCTGCCCTGCTTGTCCTGCCTGTTTTGCCTGCCCTGCCTGCCCTGCTAATCCTGCCTGTTTTGCCTGCCCTGCCTGTTTTGCTTGTCTTGCTCGTCCTGTCTGCTCTGCTCGCCCTGCCTGGCCTGCTCGCCCTCCTGTGTCATCCACTCCCCTGTCCGTTTTGTCCACGTACGACTGACTCTCCCGGCTGCCAAACCTTTTGGATTGTTATCTGTGACCCTCCTTTCTGCCCGACATTTTGAATTTGTTTGCTCTCAATTCCTAAATAAACTCCTGGCCTCCTGCACATTGGGTTTAGTGTTCAGCGTTGTTCCTGACTCTGACAGGCCTTTGGTACCTGTGTTCCCTGTGCTGTTGTTTGTTTTGGTTTCTCGCCACTTCTTTTATTTACACAAATTTCTCTTCCTGTTCACAAAGTAGTTGTTTCTTCCTCGCATCTCCATGTCATGCTCACTGTCTGTCATAGTGCAAGAATTACACAGGTTCTTTATACAAGAAAAAGGAAATTGCTCAGTAAAATCTTGTGTAAATTATCTATTAAAAATGGTGGTGTTATATGACTGGTTAAAACTGACAACAGGACTTGCAAAAGTATGCTATTAACATTAAGTACGCTTAATGCTTTGAGAAACTATTATGCATCATTTGTCATAAATAATAAATATAAAAATGATATGCAATTAAGTATTACATAACATCCCATAAATCCTCAACCTGAACATGACATTTATTTGTTATGTGGCATGGAGTTGTTAGAGTAGCAATAGTGCATTTTCACCACATTGTCTCAAAGTGCTTTACAGCATCCCTGCCCAAAGCCCCCAGTGAGCAAACCAGCGGTGGCAGTGACAAGGAAAAATTCCTAATAGGAAGAAACCTTAGGAGGAACCAGACTCAAAGGGGGACCCATCTTCCAGGGCCCAGCGGGGGAAGTCAAATGAACAAGATGACAAAATCCTAATTTACAGTCCAGATTTTAAAATTCTCGTGTAAATTCAGAGGGCAGGCAGATCATGGTGCTGCTTCTGACTGCAGGATGAACGGTGGTACAACAGCAGGGCAGGCAGGAGAGACGTCACAGGCAGGAGAGACATCACAGGCAGGAGAGACGTCACAGGCAGGAGAGACATCACAGGCAGGAGAGACGTCACAGGTAGGAGAGATGTCACAAGTAGGAGAGACGTCACAGGTAGGAGAGACATCACAGGCAGGAGAGACGTCACAGGTAGGAGAGATGTCACAAGTAGGAGAGACGTCACAGGTAGGAGAGACATCACAGGCAGGAGAGACGTCACAGGTAGGAGAGATGTCACAAGTAGGAGAGACGTCACAGGTAGGAG
>JAODJU010000108.1:24216843-24236387 GCA_026776725.1 Gnathonemus echidnorhynchus
GGGGGGGCGAGAGGAACACTCCATTAGAACACAAACAGCAGCTTCTGCTGGCACTGGCTCTCTGAATTACAGACATTTGAAGGCTTAGCAACAGGGGGGGAAAAATCACCAAATGTATCAGAAATGATAAGGAGGAAATCCAAGCACAGCAGAGCAAAGGAGTGTGAGGGTTTGCAGTGTGACTCTCCTACACACGTTTCCTGTCCAATGGAATCCCAGATTTAGGGTTTTTTTCAGAATCCTACCCTCCCCAAAGGCTGGAGCGGCTTAAGGGCTGCAGCCAAACAGCTGATCCTTTCTGATGAGCCTGCACTCGGGCTTGCACTGATGCATAATAATCGCACTAATTAGCTGGCTGAGTCGCAGAAAAATGCCGAGCATTCAGAAGTGCATGCGTAATAAACTCAGGCTTGCTTAATAAAAGCAGCACGTCCCATCCTGGCAGAGAAGAGAACGTCAGCTTCAGTTTTACGACATACTCTGATGACTCTTTTGACTAAGCAGTGAATCATCACCAAAATTACACCCCTTAGTAAACTACAACTGCCTTTCCCAGCTTTGGCAAAATGCAAATTTACAACAATCTCATTGTTTTAAATTTGAGCGGCCATTATTTAACTGAAAATTGCCCAGTAATACTGGCCAAAAAAAACCATAGTAATAAACATTGTCATTGTTTTCACTGTTGCTATTATTAAATCCAGTTGGAAAATAAACCAAGTGTAATAATTTTATTAGCTGATGCTAAATACATCTTCAGCTGGATTGAAAATTAGTGTACATCATGCTATTTAATTTACAAATTCCAATGCATACACAACACTAATTTAGATACTGTTACAGATGGGCATGGTGAAGGACGGACGATCCATGTTTTGGCTCACAGAACGGGACTTTATTAAACTCAGAAAGCACACTAGAAGTCAAAAGGTCCACGAGGGGTAAAAAAAAAACAAAGCAAACCAACAATATAAAGGCAGGAAGCCACAGAGAAATTACCATAGCAGAATAGCAGCAAAAATGATGACCAGATAAGGGGCAGGTGCGGACCCAGACAATTAACCAAACACTAGGGTTGGGAACAAGACAAGGGTAAGGGTTATAATAGATACTCAAACACTAGGAGAAACCAGGATAAGAACTTACAAAACTGTGCCACGAGGAATAAAATAAAGTTACAGAATAAGGGACCATGCCAAAATACACAAATGCACAACAGGAACAAAACAAGAACCAAAAATTAGAAAAAAACACAAACATGGTGAGTCTTGTGGGTTTGAGAGAAAAGGGGAGTCTGGACAACAGCTGACCGCTTAGCCCATTAAGCCACATGGCGGCCATGGGGGCAGGGAAACACTAGGCGCTAAAGACCAGCGACACCTGCTGGCCAAACAGGGAACAAACACACCGAAGGGGCAGGACACGGACCGATCTTAACAGACACAATGACCACACAGCTATCAACAGTGTATTCTACAGAATTAAGAAGTTTAGCTGGTGAGACTAATTTATTTGTATTTCAGCTACTGCCATAGCGACCTTGTAAAACTGATCAGAAGCACCCTCAATGTCATTCCAAATTGCCAATAATTTAAAATTCAGAAATTGTAAAGCAGATTTTTTGAACATATAGAACAATAGACAAACTGACCTTATTAACATTAAGAGCAATATCTGAAGACACTATATATAGTATGCCCTTAATATTGTTTGATGGAAACAATTCACAATCAAATTGAATACATCATAGTATCATAAAACCCATATATCCTATGAAACAGAATACAAATAGAGGCGACAACTCAGGGCCAGCATGGTGGCTCACACTACCAGGGTTGTGGGTTTGAATCCCACCTTCCACTCTGCGTGGGCAGCATGATGGCTCACACTACCAGGGTTGTGGGTTTGAATCCCACCTTCCACTCTGCGTGGGCAGCATGGTGGCTCACACTACCAGGGTTGTGGGTTTGAATCCCACCTTCCACTCTGCGTGGGTGGAGATTGCAAATATCATTTCAATGAACTGCCAGACTGATAACTTCTTTAAAAAAAGTAAATCTAATATATTCATACCCAAAACACAATCTGCATAGAATAATGCTCTGTTAAAAGAATTAAAAGAACTTCCCCATAATTCAGTGCACATGAGATCTACAAAACAGGAGGCACAGGGCAGCAGGCTGGAGATACCCGAAAATAAGTATTTATATAGTTATACAAAATTCGAAAAAATATTTAAACATGTTGTACCTGAATTCTAATTATCGAGTTTGATCATTCCTTTAAAGGGGAAAATGTAAATTAAAATTTAAAGAGGAAATAAAACCCTAACAGTGTGTACTAACTAAAGATAACAGTGTCATAAGTGGGTTAATTTCTCTCTGGAAGCTCATGCTTGGCTGTACGATGCCCAAAGCCTGGACCAGTGGCTTATCACAGAGGGGTTTGACAGAGCCCACACAGCGCCCTCTACAGGCCTCCTGCAGAACCACTGTAAACTAAAGAGAAAGAAAAATCTTTATCGTGGGATTGGAGTAATTTTCCACTTCTGAGTATGTGGCTGTAACACACCTCCTCGGCCTGCCCTGCATGTTTATAAACACAATGTCAGCACAGTGCTGCGTGGCCACTCCCACCACCCCAGCCCCCAGGCGCGGCCACCAATCGATGAGCGGCTCCACCCCACACCTAGGAGAGCCGGAGCACAAAGCACAAAGCGAGAGAGCTGAGCCCTGTGTTTTGGAATGGACAAGAACCCTGCATTCATCTGCCCACAAGCATGACAAGTCACCCACAGTGTGGCGCACTGCATGACTTAAACACAGGACCGGTGCAGTCGGCAAATTACAAATAACAAACAATCAGCTATCATTTTAACCTCTGATCAGTGTCTGCAGTACTGCCAAGTCAATCAAACGCAAACTTAATTGATTTAAACCTATTTTGTCTGACATTGACTAAATAACGAAGTACATATTGCTCAGATGCAGGAGTTAGCGTTAGCATTTCCTGGGGAAACTTTGCAGAGTTCAGTGCATCTCCTGACTTTTCTCACCTCCTGGCTCCATGTGGCCAGGCGGGGGCTGCCTGCTTAAGCTGCGGCGTCCCCGAACGCTTGCAGGTCCGATGCTGCAGTGCCGTCCTTCCGTTCTCGCGAGCGGGTCGTCCAGAAACTTTCACGGCGCACGCATCTGCGCGAGGCAGCCACATCCCGAAGGGCACGCAAGCATTGTCACAGCACTGTCCCCACATACAGACACACTATTTATAGCAATAGCTGCATTTTCAGGAGAGGGACGCCTACACACGCACACTCTTATACCTACACGCATTTGCTCATGCACACACACACACACACATGCTTCAAGCCCCGATCCAGGGGTTGGTGTCGGAACTCACGGGTAGCAGTTGTGGAAGGAGCAGGGCCTGTGCACTTGCACCATCAGAGCTTCCATCTTATCTTTCTGTGCGTGAAGGTGCACCGGCTGCCCTTGGAAGGCAGTGAAAGTCACGCTGGTGCAGCGGAGCTCTGTGTGTCAAGGGTGGGAGGCTCCAGGCAGCCCTGGCAACTCCAATCCCCACACAGCGAGGGAGGGGGGACAGCGGCCACAAGGCGCAGGAGCGCAGTGCTCTGAGCGGCCGGCAGACCCGCTTAATCCAGCGCCTACCTGAGAGCTACATTCAATGCTGTGTGCTAGCTTGTGTTCATAAACACAGACACACCTTGCACTACTTTATTTGTTCCATTAGGGTTGTTTAAGCTAATGTAACATTTTTTGGCTAAAAAACACATATTATGAAAGATATATTTATAATATTCCTGCTTAATAATTTCATTTTTATTCCTTCCATTAGCATTTCTTCCCACTGTCAAGGATGAGTCTTGTCTATCGGATCATAACAGTTTCCTTCCCACTTATCAGCTTTGCTGAATCATTGACGCTGGACGTTATATATAAGCTCCACTTCACTGCCACACACGAGCTTTTAGCACTAAGGCCACGCATGAGAGTCTGGCTGTGCGTGCAGCTGCCAGTCAGCTTTTCCCCTGCCAGACATTTTCCAGGGTCAGTGCCAGACGACCATTCACAGGGTGCGGGGGACGCCAAGCACCGGCCTCGAAAGCGAAAGCAAGGCTGGTGGCAGAGTGCAACGCCAACCTAGCGTGATGTGTCCTACCACTTGACCAACCTGGCCTGTCAAGGACAACTTCTTGTTGAGTTAACAAGAGTAGCTGTGGAAACAGAAACTTAAGCATAGGTTTACGGTCCAGGATCAAGGTGAGTGTTCGAAGTGAAATAATATCCTGAATTACTTAAATAAAATTACCTGTACAGCTGTACAAGAGGTCTTAACAAGTTGGATACAGACATCAGCAAAGAATGCTAATAACTGTCACTGTCACCAGTGGGGCAAACATTATACTCTGAATAAAGCCAGTTGCAATCAAGATTTCTATTTCTATTATTTCTCTATTAAAATCTGTCTGATATACACCCCAAAATTCCCAATGTAAGTGTATATGAGGACTTTTTAAAAAAAAATTGCTATCATCTGGAGGCTCCTTCTCCTTGTGGCTTTTCTTTGGAACTTAGCAAACATAAAATCTGTTTGGATACAAAAAAAACCTAAACAAAAACAAACAAACAAAAAATGCATCATAGTGTGTAACTTTATTTCTACTTGATGCCCGATGAAATTTTTGTACTAAAATTAATAATTGCGTTACAGCATTTTGAAGAATGCATATTTATATTTATTATAATGGATGTGCAACAGAAAAGCTCAGTATCAGAGCATTGTTTTCTCACAACTTGTTACATATAATTAATACATCAAACCAGACCCAATTCAGTAACCATAATCGTCCACCAGAGGGGGCCTTTTCTCCTTAAATGTTCACCTTTATTACCACCTCTACTAACAGAGCAATTAGCCTCAGCAGGTTAGCAAAGCAAGCAGATCCTGGCATATGATACAGCTTTCTGAAAGACACTAGCCAGTCTTCTGCAGATAGTACTGAGTGATCAGATCCTACAGCTCCTTTGTACATCACTGTAATTTAATTATTTTCAAAGGGTGGAATTTGGTATTTTGCAGAATGTGTTTTAAATGATGCATTGAACAGGTCTGTACTGCTCCTGTCTACAGTAAGACAGTGAGCAAGTCTCTTTCCACATCTGGCGTAAGGTGATTTTGAAACAGAAAAAGCTGCGACTTCACCTCAAAGCCGAGACATACAGACAGAGAGTCACTGCATCAGCAGGAAGTGGTGGAGCAAAGGAAACAGTGGCCTGTCTCACAAAACTGGTTCAACAAAGTCAGCTTGACTAAACCAGATAAATGCAATCCGAGATAAACGGCATCACGGTGCTTACTGCCACCAATCTATGTCAATCCAGGTTTTCTCAATATTATCCTGAAACTTAACATGGGGCCCATGTCATGATGCTGATTCTTTGCTGAACCGGATAACTTTGAGGATAAGTAGTGGTAGCTCTGGCTTTTTGAAGTCATGCTAGAAGTCATGATTATCCAATAGGAATGCTCTATACCTGAACTATTATTGGACAATCAAGACTTTTAAGACTTTTTAAACGGTCTTCATACTCTGGAGCAGAGCTCATACTTTAGCATGTATATACACAACTTATATAGACAGTGAATAGCACCTCCAAGGTAAGGGGTTCAAGTTCCACCTCCACTTCCACAGCTTCCACTGGCTTCCTGTTCAGCACGTGCCCCTGCCTAGTGCCCAATGCTGCCTGCCAGAGTTCCCTGTGACCCTGACCAGGATAAGCGGTTACATGATGGATGGATGGCTGGATGGATGGATGGATAAATATTTAGAACTTGTGTATATGCAACAAAAATTTCACACAACTGAAATTCCTGTTAAGCCTTTTGGTATGTATACAGGTATAATTGTTCTTAAACTTATATTGATGTGTCATCGTTTGTGAACAGCCATTCAACCCATTTGATATTGGAGGAAAGAAACAACAGCTGTCTTATCCCCAACGACTTACTCTGTGTGTCTTCACAGCAGTAATTCAGTGCTTTCGTTTCCTTATTAAAAAGAGGTAAAAGCCGCTTTATGGAGTCGAAACACACAGACTCACTTGAGCCGCTCGCATCTGACAGAGAAGTTTCACACACAGTTTAATTCTGCAGCACTCAGCAACAGCACAAGCTTTTTGCAGACGTGTCTCCTAATGAAATGACCAGAAACCCCCACTTAACACCCAATTACTCATCAGCCTTTCCATTTATTTTGACATGATAAATTACTCATTTAGCCATTTTTTTCAGCAAAAAGGACTTAGCCTCCCTACCTTGTTATCTTCATTATTTGCAGTCTTTCTTGTAAATGTTGCCGTGTTAAAGGGATGAGTTTTAAGGTCTCGGTGAGCTACAGCTTCCGGGAGGTGATGAGTCTTTCCTCCCTTGCTCTCTTTCTCTCTCTGTCAATATCCCCTTTTTTTAAAAATCAAATTCTTTGCAATCCAAACCAAAAAAATATCCAGATTAAAGTCTGCAATCTAAAATATCATCATCCAGTGACAGAATTGTACCATACAGACAAACATCAGTTCGTTTTTATACACTCTAGAGGAAATCAGTCACTTGCGACCTAATATCATGAGACATGTATATAGATATAACTGTTATTACTTAAAAAGGTGTCTATTAGATATACTACTATTGTGGTCACGCACACTGGTCATACTTTAACACTGATCACAGACTCATCAGTCACTTCCACTTCCACATTAGCAGTTTATCAAACATTAATGTCATTAATGCACACTGATCAATGAAACATCTGCCACTAATCAACACTAGTAACTGACATGTTAACAATCAGCCAATGCCTGTCACTGGCACTGTTATCAACACTGTCTTTCAGTACTGTAAGTAAGGTAGCAGGCATTAATCAAGCACAGCATTCTTTAAAAGTTCAGCCGAGGAATTGTGAACTCATTCATCCAGTCGCCAATCACTATTGATCACCATCGCATAAATCACCGGTCTAGACTATTCACTAGCATATCAGAAACAAGCAATACCCACATTTAAGCTGCCAACTAATCAGTAAACACTGTTAGATTATTAAAATCCTCAGCATTGCACATACCAGTATTTTAAGTGTCCTTCGGAGTGTTTTACACACTTTTTTTTCAGAGGATAAATTTGTTGAAGAATCCTTGTGATTTTGACTCAGTGGTGGGTGTTACATGAGCATATTTTTATAACGTAAAACCTGGAAAAAATATCTTCATTATCTACAACAGCGTCACTGAAAACAGGAACAGCGAGGTGACTCAAGGGTTTGTAAGGACAGCCGGTCTCTAAAAATACATTCTGGCTTTACCCTCCTCTTGTGAAAGACATCCTTTGCAGTGATGCCTTCATCAGCTTCACATCTACCTCTTCTACATAGCCATTTGCAATTAAGCAGAGATTCAGCCACACATAACCCCAGTGAGCTAGACAAGCAGAACGAGCCTGGCCTTGAAGCTGCTTATCGTCCCACATACAAGTAACGACAAAGCATGCAAACAGGAAACATTATTCCCGCAGCAAATGTGGAGGGGCTGCTGACAAAGCCTGGTTTCACATGTGGACTCAGCTTTCTGGTAAACCGCAAGAGGGCCGCATAAAGCCTCTCCCTGTTTTACCATCATCCCGATCCGCTTCTGCGATAACAACATGAAGCAAGAGGAGGCGTCCAAAGCCCCCAGCTGGTCGCTTTAGACGTTACGTCGTGAGTAAGTGTGTAGCAATGTGCTTGCACAATCGCGTCTCTCAAACATGCACCTGCCGATGTCGCTCCGCTCATGTCTCTTTCCTGGATTGAGCTCCGGGACACCACAAACCCACCGCTATCCCAGAGCTAATAAAATACCATTTACATTGACAGACTAATAATGCTCTCAATTTGCAGTGATTCATGGGGCATACTGAGCCAAGCTGTCCTGATTTCAATTTTTTTTTTTATGGATGATATTGAAGAGTGTCTCAGTGTTAACTTTAATGCAAAAGGTATACCTATGATTGCTTTCTTCCTTCAGTTACTTCCAAATAAATAGGCCTAGTTTCATCCTGCAACGATACTCAACGTCCTCCAAATGAAAGCCTTCAGAAATTGGAACATAAAGTTCACAATATTGAGAAAAAAACAGATTTTTCTGATTTTTTTTTTTTATATGTATTTGACATGTCTTGGGGGGAAGAAGAACCAGTGTCTATTATTATAGCTTCAGATATTAATTTCAGATATACTTCACAGCCGTAACATTATCAAAAAAAATTCAGCTGTGTGATTCCTATGGATTTGAACAACGCGATGTTTGCACAACTGTCACCCCACACACTGACTGCGCAAATGGCACATTTATGGAAACATGGTTATCTTTCCCTGAGATAATGCAGCGCAGGCCACCGAATTAAAAAAAAAAAAGCCTGTTCACTCCCGGTTGCTGATACAGCCAAATCGACTCCTTGTGTATCATGTTTCACTGCCAGCCTTGATCTTTCCAACAGCTCAAATGTGGAGCCTGGAGTCGCAGAGCAGGGAATTAAACTTTATTAATTATTATTAAATAACGAATTAATCAAATGGGGAATGAATACAACCTCTGGTATAACCACATATCTAGAAAATAGACCACAGAGTTCTCAGTTATCTAGACGCTAAATAGAGAAAGATACAAAAAGAATTTTAACTGGCCGATGACGGCCACTGGCGGAATCTGTTCTGAGTAGCACACTCCGCTAACACAGGCATATCCACTCTTATCTCCCCCCTGAAGAAATCTCACTTTCATTGCTAAATTTATTATGCCAATTAGCACTTTGCAGGCAACTTGTTTTACTGCTCACCCAATTCCTATAAATACGCATGCTGATTACGCATTGGGCACTGTGAACAGGTGCCTCCGATAGGTGTTTTCGATGATTGTATTTCAAGAAAAGAAAGCATATCGTGATTTTAACAATTTGTCTAGAAGTTCTTCCATGACATCTTCAACGAAAGCTCGCCTGTTCATTTTTGATGATGGTGAAGTTACCCAGAATGTGAGGAGCTTGTTACGTCCTTTGAGGTAATTCTGGGTACATCACCTACCTGTCAGTCGTTTAGCCTCTTAGCTGTCACAGTTTTAAGGCTGAAGGTGCCAGCCCTGGAGCTCGGAACTCTCGTACAGTCATGTGCGGACACTGATGGGGTGCCAGATGGTCTACTGCGTGTCTCACCAGCAAGCGTGCCGCTTAATGAGGAGTCTGTCAGGTTGAGGATGGCAAACTGACATGAGGAAATGACCCTCAGCAGAGTCACTGGACCTGGCTAAGGACAATCACGCCAAACTCTGAGTAATCCCCTGACCCGATTGAAAAGAAAAGCAAAACCAGGCATTAATTTTCTGTTGGACGTTAGAGGAAGCTGAAATCATGAAATGACCCTGCTGTACAGATTTACTCAATCATACACAAGCAAGCTCAGTTTCACTTCTTCTGGTGTTCTGGTTTAATAAGGATGTTGCTTTGATGTATTATATTCTCCTACAGCCTTGCGATCACTAAAAAGAAAAAAAAAGAAAAAAAACATACAGCAGCCATACTGCAGGACCTACTTCATGGGATATTTCACTGGATTTGCACAGTGCAATCCAGCTGGCTCACTTGTCTCATTTGCAGGTTCCAAAAGGGATAAGAAGGCCAGCTGCGCTGTTAATAAAGCAGAAGGGCCTGAAGCACAGCCTACACTACAGCCCTGAGGTATTATAAGTGTGAAAATGAGTGAGTTTTCCAACTGGCATGACTGGAACCAGTTAAATTTCCCAATTTAGGACTGTACAGAAGGGCAGACAGGATTCACCCACCCATCCGTCTTCTAAAGTTCCCTTTATTATAACCTGGGTCGTGGCACATAACATTTATAAGGTTGTTTATCCTCAAGCTTAATCAATAAAAAGTCAGAAAATTCATATGAAAAACCCCCTTATGAGACAGCATTAATTTTCAACAGTGAGGGCAGGGGATTTTGCCGAGATTTAAATACGGTTAAAGGTCTCTGTGCTCTGTGTCACTGTTTTCTTCCTCATTCTGAAAGGAACAGCACTAGAAAAAATGGTAATGAAGATAACAGGAACAAGAAGATGTCTCAACGATGAGAGTGTAGGTGTGGAAACAAAAGCACTAGCTAACTAGGATGCACCCCCCTCCCCTTTTAGGGGGTCCTCCTGCTCAGTCAAGAGGTCACATGTTTCCACCTTGTGTTTGACGTGTCGGAAAAGGAAAGGAGTTCTTAAACAAGTTACTCTGATTTAAATTCCATTTCTTTTATCGTACAACCGCGGCTAAAAAAAGAGTCCGCTTTCGGGAATTCTGGATTGAGAACTAGGCTACCAAGTAAACATTCCTGCTAAACATTAATTTCCTTGCTGCTGGAAGCATCCCTATATGCAGTGGTGGATTTCCCTTCTGGGAGATTCGTCTTTGTAATCAGAAAGGTTCTCCTCTGACAAAATTTAACATTAAAATCCCTTAAAAGAGATAAGGGAAACACACTGCTCTTTGATCCATGTGCACAGCCAAACGACAGCATGTCAGAGCAGCAACTCTCCACGTCCTGACAGTCTTCGGTAAAGGGTTAGAAGGTCAATGGCTGTGTGTCAGCGCACCACATATTGTCTGCTTGGGGGTATATATGCTTTAGTAATACAACTATTGAATGAGACGCCATGCTTAGTCATTGGTAACTGATATTACCAACTGTAGTGGGTGTAAATCCTTCATAATTGAACCGGATTGCTCAAGTTGTTTTCCGTTACGTTTCTAAAAAAAAACTGATGACATATTAAACTAATCAACACCAATCAATACATGATGACTGCTTTAACATTTTTAAAGACAAGTGAGCGTAGATCCAAGTTCACCCACAACTTTAAGTACGTATTATCAATATGCTTAAAATAAAAAATGGACCTCTGCATTACAGCAGGCATGTCTGCACAAAATCCGATTCTCATAAGTGAAAAGGTATCACTGTTTTGAAGATGTGAAAATATGCGCAACAAAGTTTAGACAGACTTCTGCAGTCACGGCAGGGAAGGAAATAAGCGGGTATACAGTAATGTGTAGTTTGGTCGGTAAAT
This sequence comes from Gnathonemus echidnorhynchus, assembly GCA_026776725.1. Taxonomy (NCBI): domain Eukaryota; kingdom Metazoa; phylum Chordata; class Actinopteri; order Osteoglossiformes; family Mormyridae; genus Gnathonemus; species Gnathonemus echidnorhynchus. The sequence goes on from JAODJU010000108.1 coordinate 24,228,003, forward strand.
AACATGGACGAAATAGCCTCATCTGCACTTGTTGCATTTCCACTGTAGTAGAAAACAGCTGGGAAAAAATTAGCTCAGTTTAAATAATGACGTGGAGTTTTCAGGAGAGCATATAGTGACATAGAAATCTCTGTTCCCACTGGGTAAAAGGGAAAGACAAGTCTGTACACACTTTCCCTGGGTATATTAAGTATGCCTGGATGAATGTAGAATGCAAGTTTATCAAGATGTAGCTATAGATGTTCCCAATATAGTATGTTGTTAGGAGAACCGTAATTGGACTGGACAGTCGTCATTGCACAATCAGTTGCCTTCACATTTCATTATTTTTATATCAATTAGTTAATTTTATTCGTCGTTATTACTTCAGACTCACATTTTAACAATAGAGGTGCATGTACGAATTTCTCACTGTCACATTACATAACATATTTAATTATAAATTGAACGGTCAAACTTCAAGCCAGCAGAGGACAATGTGTGTCCTCTAAAGAAAATGTTACTTTTACAAATATTTTATTCACGACATACGATACTACTGAGTTTGAATATTGTTTAAATTTTCTGCATATCTGGCTAAAGAATGAACGCAAGTATAATAAACATCTGCTAATATTTGCAGATGGTGTCGATAAGACAACAACCGGTGTTGCATAAGTAAACCGAAGACACAAAACAGAGACATGGGGGGAAAGGAGGCAAACAGATCCCTCCCAGAAAGCTCACGCAGTTAGGCGGCGATACGGCGTCAGGCTTCTTGCAAATTGTCTGGGACCGCACAGTTAACATAGGGACGCTGCCCCAAGACAGCACTGCTCTCGCTAACAACAATAGGTATCAGAAAATATCCTTGCAAATAACACAATCTTGCTTGTGATTTTTCCCCCTCTCTTTGTATTTTGTACTTTATTATAAATAATATACAACTTTACATTACTGACCTGTAAGGCTGGCTCTTCAGTTCATAGTATGTTTTCGGCTCGTGCTGAAATTCCTCACCCACTTCGAAGTCGGGGACGATCCCCGATTCCGACTGCATCGCTCCTGCTGTCACTGTCAAATTTCCCCCAAAATTGTGAAACACGACGTTCCTAATCCTCGTGCGAGCGCAGCGTCAACCGCAGTGGTAGCGAACTGCCATAACACCCCCGCCCGCCCATGCAGTTAGGAATTGGCATTTAGCCGTAAAGTCCGCAGCACTTGTAGTCCTCCACGATGTATCGGTGAGCTTGGGCGACGTGAAACCGGAAAGAGTTGGAACTACAATCCCCTAAATGCTGTTCGGCAGCGCTACTTCTCCGGCAGTTTGCATGAGCAGCTTTTCATTGGTCGGCAAGATTGGTCGGAGTTTGTCTTTCCTTGTCAAAGCCAATCCGTTAAAGATGCTCTGAAAAAATAGGCTTAATGACGCTCTGTTTTCTGCACGTTATTAAATTGTAATAGATTTTTACCTTACGAGAAAAGATTCTGTTGAACTACCTGCTTCCGAAAACGTCCGAAGTTTCTCAGTTACAGTTGATTCATATACTTTGTGGTGCACTAAGACAAATTATCAGCTATTGTACCTGAATAATAACAATAATAATAATAATAATAATAAAGGTATTGGTCATGGTCATTTGATTTCTAATGTACATTACATATAGTACTGTACATGCAAAATAAATTCTGACCATTTTAATTGTGTATATGCCTTTCGGTTTTTTGTACTTAAATGCCCCCCCCCCCGCTTTTTTTTAAGTTAGAAGAAAAGTGTTTCCCCTCCTGATAACCATATGATTGAAGTTCTTTTTATTAAGGCATAAATAGTTTCGAAAGTAGCAAGGGCTTAATTCATATGAAAACCCCCTTTTGAGACAACATTTATTTTTAACACTGAGGGAAGTGTCCATACCAATACTGTGAGGGTACCATGAGTGTTTAGGAGGATGGGGGGTTTGGGCTGATTTGAAAACAAAACTAAAAGTGAAGGTACCTCCCATGGATGCTTTTTTGTCTCCTTTTATGAAATAATTCACATGATCAGTTTCAATAATGATTTGCAAATCCATCCATCCATCAAGATCCTTGCTGCTTTAAATCCAGTAAGGATCCACAGAATTTCCCAGAAGCTACAGATCCAGGGCAGGGAATTACCAACTCATAGCAGGACATATAATGTGAAAGTGAAAATACTGTAAAAGTGCTGTAATGAGTTGTACAATAAATACATGCATGATAAATATCTATACACTGGTATATATGGTATGTATATAGTGTGTGTAGAAAATCATCATATCCCTTTAAATAGTCACTTTTTATCACCTTACTGACATCAAAAACCAATTACAAACATTTTTTCCAGCTTTATTTACACATTTTACCTTACACCATTCATGCAACAGTTCAGAAAATATATAAAAATTGAAAAACCATAAAAACAGGATTGTTAAAGTGGTCAGTCCCCTGAATTAATGTGTGGTAGAGCCACCTTTTGCTTTAACTACAGCCATCTTTCTGTTTGAATATGTCGATACCAGGTTTGTGCACCTGGATTTGAGAATATTTGCCCATTCTTCCTTTGTAGAACTGTTCATGTTCAGTCATATTTCATAATGAGTGGCAATCGACTGCTTTCTTCAAGTCCATCCATGGATCTTCTATCAAATTTAGATCATGGTTCTGACTTGGCTACTCAAGGACATTCACCTTCCTATACTTAAGCCCCTGCATTGTTTTTCTTGGAGGTGTCTTTAGAGTATTTGTCATGCTGGAATGTGTACCACCTGCCTATCTATATCCCCAAATGGTTTTCATGTGTGTTCTATTGGTTCTTGATTGCAATTAATTTGTAATAGTTCAGGTGGTGCAACCAGGGGTGTATAAAGGGCCAGAGTTATCTGCTAATGCCTCATTTCTACTTGATCCAACATGGGAAAAGGAAAAGAACATTCTGAAGACCTAAGAACAACAATAATACAGTTGCAGAAGTCGGGAAACTCTCTAGGTGCCATAGCCAGGCAACTAGGAGTACCTAGGTCATCCGTCCAGACAACTGTACAGAGATATCAAAAGTTTGGGACAGTTAAGACCCTTAAAAGATCAGGCTGGAAGTCTAAATTGACGCCAACCAATGAGAGGGCATTGGATCGAAAGGTCCACTTCAATCCCAAGATGACAAAGAAACAACTATGCAAAGAATTGAAGGCTTCAGGAATCAGTGTCTCACTGTCCACAGTCCAGAGGGTCCTACATCAGCCTGACATCAGACTGACTGCAGTTCTAAATGCTAATGGAAGTGCAATGAAGTATTAGACAGTATGAGGTTGGGGTGTATGTAAACTTTAGACCTACTAGTTCTGTAACTTCAATATTTGCATTGTAAATAAAACCACTGAAAGTGAAAGAGTTTCTGTAATCATTCATGGAAATAAAGAAGATTGGTTGAAATTACTGTAGGAATGCACTGAATGATGAATGATGAAACAGGAAATTTATATCGAAATGGAAGTTGAGCGTATTACGCTGCGGTGCATATAAACTTTTGGGCACAACTGTACATGCATATATTTATAAGTTGGAGGGTATGCAATCCATAGTTATGGGTGGAACTGGGTGAAGATTAGCTGTAGTGCAGAGAGTTCAGCAGGGAGATAGCTGTGGTGAAAAATCTGTTCCTCAGCCTGTTGGTGCAGGAGTGGAAGCTTCTGTACCTCCTTCCAGATGGGAGTAGGGTAAACAGTCTATGGTTTGGTCGGCAGGAATCCCCCCTAATGTTCCAAGCCCTGTTTCAAATTCAAGGTTGAAGTTCAAGTTTATTTATAAAGCACACTTAAAAGGACTTAAAAAAGTGCTGAACAATACAATCTTCGAGTCACATACACATCCAACAACAAGATACAAATACTTTAAACATAAACACATGGACAGTGCCCCAATAAAAACAGCCACAGCACCGAAGAGCAACTAACTATTGGGATCTAAGCTGTGTCAAATAAAATTGGGTTGAAACAAACAAAATAGAAAATTAAAACAGGAAATAGAATTAAGTAATTAATATGTAAATAAACAAAATTCAAAATAACTGGACAATAAAAGAGGCTCTCAAACTGAGTTAAAGGCTAAAGAATAAAAATAAGTTTTGAGATGAGATTTAAAAGATGACAACATAGGGGCCTGCCTTACATAGAGAGGTAAGTCATTCCAAAGCTTGCAATGTCTGCAAACAGCTGATCGCCACTTTGCTTCAATCGAGATTTCGGAACTACTAGGAGAAAGATTGTTTATGCTGGTCCTCAATGGAGGGGAGCTGGGCATCAATGAGATACTGGGCAGTTTTTACCGCCGATTACAGGCCTTTCTGGTTGCAAGACAGAGCAACTGTTGTACCACACCATAATGCAGCTGGTCAAGATGCTCTTGATGGTAGACTGGTAAAATATGGTCAGAATCTGAAGGGACAGGTACAAACTAGTCTGGCAGTCTGATGAACAAGTCTGAGGTTGGCTGATGCTAGAAGAACATTACCTGCCTGACTGCCTTGTGCCAACTGTAAAGTTTGGTGGAGGGGGGATAATGGTATGGGGATGTTTTTCAGGGGTTGGGCTGGGCCCCTTAGTTCAAGTGAAGGGAACTCTTAATGCTTCGGAATACCAAGAAATCATGGAGAATTCTATGCTTCCAACTTTGCAGCAACAGTTTGGGGAAGGCCCTTTTCTGTTCCAGCATGACTGTGTCCTAGTGCACAAAGCAAGGTCCATAAAGATGGTTGGATGAGTTTGATGTGGAAGAACTTGACTGGCCCACACAGAGCCCTAACTTCAACCCAATCAAACACCTTTGGGATGAATTAGAACAGAGATTGTGAGCCAGGCCTTCACATCCAACATCAGTGTCTGACCTGACAAATGATCTTCTGGATGAATGGGTAAAAATTCCCAAAGACACATTCCAAAATCTTGTGGAAAGCCTCCCCAGAAGAGTGTCAGCTGTTATAGCTGCAAAGGGGGGGGGGGAGGAGGCAACTCCATACTGATGCCTGTGGATTTAGAATGTGATGTCATAGAAGTTCCTGTAGGTGTAATGGCCAGGTGTCCCAATACTTTTGTCCATATAATGTCGATGTTCTTCAGTCTCTTCAGGAAGTGAAGAGATTGCTGTGCCTTTCTGACCAGCATGAAGGAGTTCATAGACCAGGAGAAGTGCACTCTAAAGTTCTAACACTTTAGTAATCAAACCACATAAAATTTCATGTCTCATGACATGAAAATGTCTCATTCACCTATGTGTAGCCAATCCTGTGTCTATAAGCTTCAGAGCTCAAAAGTCTTGGCTAGAAATGTTTATAATGTGATTATTTACAATTTCTCCGCATGCCTGAAATAGGTTTTTGAAAAGTATATGTTTAAAGTTGATTTTAACAAAAAATAGAATAATAAGATTCTAAGTGGTCTCAGATTATTGGTGCTGAGTTTGTGCTGAATAAAAGCACATGTAACACTTTGGGATAAATGTTTTTTATATAGGTGAAATATTTTTAAAATGTCAAGGCATGTCAGACTACCCTGAAAGTGGCTGAGAGGCATCAGACTGCTGAGGGTTAAGCTGGAGACATACTCCACCTTATTTCTTGCTTAGCCAAATAACTTGTCCGATAGTTATATAATAATATTCTCTTGTTATGCTTACTGGGGTACTGAGAGAAAGGAGGATGGTGGGAGAGACTAGAGAGTACAGTTAATAACTGTCCCAGAGATTGAATAATAAAAGTCAAATGTTTAGCAGGAGGCTTCTACTTGAACAGAAACTGAATTACTGGGCAGAAAATGAATAAAGCCTTCACCAGGCGCCCTGATCTCAGGAGACCTATAATCCAGATTTATTGATTTACTCAAAGCAGGGTTACGAAGTCATCTTGGAGAGTTTAGATATTCATTATTCCACATTTAGAGAAATTGTCTGTAAATGGAAACAATTTAGTACTGTGGCTCCCTGGAAGTGGGCGCCCAGCGAAGATCCAAAGACACGAAATACACTCCAAAGACAGTCATTGGACCTGATTAACATCTCTGTTCATCAGTCTATCATACACCAAACATTGATCAGGCATGGTGCCCTTGGCAGGATAAAATTGGGCTTCCTTATCCAAATAACCCTCTCTAGGTCTGAGGTGTTGCTAGGCCCTATAAAGGCCTCACAGCCCATCACCGGTCCAGAAGCCCTTGCATTTCCATTTTCCAGTCCAGAGGAGCCCATATCTCCAGTTCCCAGTCCAGAGGAGCCCAGATCTACAGTTCCCAGTCCAGAGGAGCCCGTGTCTCCAGTCCCCGGTCCAGAAGAGCTTGCATCTCCAGTTCCCGGTCCAGAGGAGCCCACATCTCTAGTTCGCGGTCCAGAGGAGCCCACATCTCCAGTTCCCGGTCCAGAGGAGCCCACATCTCTAGTTCGCGGTCCAGAGGAGCCCACATCTCTAGTTCGCGGTCCAGAGGAGCCCACATCTCTAGTTCCCGGTCCAGAGGAGCCCACATCTCTAGTTCCCGGTCCAGAGGAGCCCACATCTCTAGTTCGCGGTCCAGAGGAGCCCACATCTCTAGCTTCCGGTCCAGAGGAGCCCGTGTCTCCAGTTCCCGGTCCAGAGGAGCCTGCTTCTCCAGTTCCCATTCCAGAGAATCCCACATCTTCAGTTCCTGGTCCAGAAGAGCCCAGGCCTCCAATTCCTGGTCTACTGTCAGCCAGCAGCCACATCGCCAAATGTCCTCACAATGTGATAAAAACCTGTTTTTTTACCATGTGGGGACTGAAAAATGTCCCCAAAAAGGAAACTCAATTTTATGAAGATAAATGATTGCAATCAGAAAACTTACAACACCAGAAGTATTGTATTTTTGTTTGGTTACTTATGGTTAAAATTGTGTGTATGCCCTGTGATGCACTGGCATTCCATCTAGGCTATTCCCTGTCTTGTGCCCTATTTGTTCTCACAGACATGGTCTTGCCCCCCACCCTTGCCCCCATATTAGTAATATAATGCAGATCTAAAGAATTATAATAAAGTTATTGCTATTTTGAAGATATCTTTTTTGTTTTTATATACCATGCCAAATGGAACTCTAAGTGTAAGCTATTCAACAGCGCCATCTACCTGAGTAACCTATATTCACTAGATCTACAATATATACAACTAAAATTGTGGTAGTTCAGAGATGATTACATTGATTCCCACTAGGCCTGGGTCTGGCAGAAATTAAATGCAGTATCAAGCTATTTTTCTCTTTATTCCCCATCTGAAAGTGATTGAAGCTGTGCTAAAAATCATTGCGTGGCAGGGAGATCTTGGAAATATAACAGAATGTTTCTGCTTAAGGTGAAGGCAGGACAATTCCTGTGATGTCACAGGGGGGTGGGAGAGGGCCTGGCCAGCACCTATAATTACCTATCTCTGAAGACAAGGTTAGGATTAGGCAGTGAGTGTTGCTCACAGAAGATATAATTCCTGGATTTCATCCCTAGATTGTATTCTGCTTTTCATTTACCTCCAGGGATTTCAACAAATGACCATGTAAGTATTTGCATGTTTTATAAAAAAATTTTTTAGCCTCAGCTGCCAGACTGTTTTTTTTCTGAATGTAATGTAGAAATTTGTTTCAGTTTATTCAGTCAACCTCTGTTTTCTTTATAGATTAATTGTATTTTTTACCCTGCACTGGAGAAGCGACATCTACATTACCTTGCACTGGATAAGCAGAATCTGTATCTGCACGATTCTATCCAATTATTTCTTTTAATTAATATTAAGTTTGTTGAGGAGGATTTCTAAATGTGTAGCTACCATAAATATTATTTAAGTAAAAATTTTTGTCTGGTTGGGCTATGACCAGGAGAGTGTATTGCCTTCAGCAGTATTTCTCAATCCGGTCCTTGGGGACGCCTAGACGGTCCATGTTTTTGTTCCCTCCCAGCTCCCTGCCAGACAGCCCACATTCTGATCCCTCCCAGCTCCAGAGAAAAAAAACTTGGACTGTCTGGGGGTCCATGAGGACCAGGTTGGGAAACACTGGCCTACAGATCTTTGAAAAAAAATCAGGCTTCCTTATAATAGAGGTCTCTGCAGTGTTCATTCTAGTTCCTATAGTATAGCTTAACTGACTGAACCTATATAGCTTGTGTTGGTTCAAGTTTACTAAAACATTTAAGTTACTAAAATTTTATTAGCACGGATACATTTTCACATGAGATTATGTAGACATTGAAGTCTTTTTTAATGAAAGTACAAAAAAAACATATATTTGTATATATTATATATACAAATGCTCCTCTACTTACGAATGAGTTACGTTCCGAATGGCCGTTCGTAACTTGAAATGTTCGTAAGTCGTTATTCAACATCATTTTAAGGGTATACGCAAG
>JAODJU010000108.1:24236487-24250990 GCA_026776725.1 Gnathonemus echidnorhynchus
CTGACAGAGCTGGAGCTCATCGCTAAAGATGAATGGGCAGAAACACCAGTGGAGACATGCAAAGCTGGTCAGCAATTCTAGGAAGCGTTTGATTGTTGTAATAGCCAATAAAGGCTTTTCTATTGATTATCGAGAAGGGTATGAATAATTTTGACATGCCACTTTTTGTTCAAATGTAAATAAAAGCTGAGAAATATTTTATTCCACAATGGTGCCTCTTATCTTCTGGGAGATGCATGTGTCATTTCCAATCAAGAATAAACTTGCTGGTTGAATAAAAGTAACTAAGTCAAAATTTGCCAGGGGTATGAATAATTCCGTGCTTGACTGTATATGCCTATTAGTAATACATTGTAAGCACAGTGTATACAGTGTAAGTACATCTTTAATATCGAAAAGGCTCGGGTACACTGCACAGCTTTGTCTCGGAAATCAGCCTCACTCCCGGTAGCAGTTTTTGTGAACATGGAATCTCAAGTTTACGCAGTCACTTCATTTTTTCTGTGTCATTAATTTAGCATTTTTAGTAAGTCTGAAATGTAGAGACCCCAGCGCACACAGTAGTAACTTTACACATATGAGGGCATACTTTAGACGGTTTGTACATTATATAAAAAGGTATTAATAGGAAATTGCTAGTCTGACATACAAAGTGTACAGTAAAATAATGTTTGTTTACAAATTGATAGACTTTTTATGGTATTGTTCAGGCTAGCGGACTGTTATGGGTCAGGTGGGGCAAGTATTATTTGCAAATTTTGACATTTGTGGGGACCATCCACCCCTAACCTTCACAAATGTGAAGGGGTTTTTGTAGCTTTTTCCACAGAGATCGTTCTGAGGGCCATGTCATGGGTCATATAAAACAGTATTATGGGGCAAATCTTGCTGGTACTTTGAGACCTCTTCTGGTGAATGAGCCAACAAAATTGCTGGTCCTCTACTATGGAAAATGCCTGACTGTCCAATGCAATCATCACCATTATTTTTGTAGTAATGTCTTTAAGTCTGGTACTGCCAACTTTGAATATTGACTGAAGTATAAATATTGGTCGGCAATAAGGGTCAAGAATGACATACTGGACTCATGCTAATGTCATAGTTTTTAACGAGTATCAGCCAATACCAGCAAACCATAATGAGAAGACCCACTAACAACAAAGCAAGATAAAAGCAAAATACAGACACTCCTCTACTTACGAATGGGTTACGTTCCGAACGGCCGTTCGTAACTTGAAATGTTCGCAAGTCATTATTCAACATCATTTTAAGGGTATACGCAAGTACAAATAACTAGGATGCTGGGAGTACGCACGCTACGCTGCTGCACGGCGGGAGTAGCGGCCAGAAGTCGTACTAGGCGGAATTGGAGCACAGAAAAAAAAAAATTGATGTTGCGGACAGGAAACGGGAGCCCAACGAACACAATTTGGACTTGCAGTCAGTCCTCTTCGTTCGTATGTCTGAAAGTTCGCAAATTGAAAGTTTATAAGTAGAGGAGCGTCTGTATATACATATAAAATAAACATTTTGTTTCATTATCTCAACAGTAAATGATTATTAAAGGATTGCTTTCTTGAAGTTTTGATATAATTATGCAGCAATGGCAGACTTGGGTTCAAGTGAGGAGTTGAGGAAGATCTCTGCACTGAGGAGGAAAGAGAAGGAGATAAAGGAAAACCTGAGTCAGAAACTTGAGGAGCTGAAGGGCATCTGCTTGAGAGAAGCAGTAAGAACCTTCTAAGCACCAGGCTGATCATTGAATTTAAGGGAAATGGGTGATCCAAGGCTAAAGAAGGTATTAGAATGTAGCCATTTACTGTTTGCTTTCCAGGAGCTGACTGGCAGGCTACCGGAGGAGTTCCCCTTATCTGCAGGCGAAACGGCCCCTAAGGTCCGCCACAGGGTGGGGGCCATGTTCAAGCTCAACAACATTCCCCTGAATGGCGTATGTATGAAAATTCATATCTAGGTTTTTTTCCCCCTGCTACTTGTGATTTATTTTTAACATTGGCTTCCTTCTGCAGCATGTATTGGGACAGCAAGAATTACAGATTGTGTTGATGTGCGTTGTGATTGTGTATTGTGAGCAAAAAATGCGGCAATTCGCGTCAACCATTCACACTTTACTTACCACTGCATTTGTGCCATTACATCATCATGAAACAAGCCAAACAAGTCGAGGCTCTTAAACAAACAGTGGGTCATTAATGTACAAGGAATAGTGTATGAGTAATAATATAATGACAACAGCAACAGTAAAGAAACAATAAAGTCTAAATAACTGAACAGAGCCAGCTAACGTCAGATACCCTGCAGGACCCTTACTTGAGGAGTTTGGAGATGGGCTATGCTGTACAGCAGAAGATTGTGGAGGCATCTAACAGTCTGGCAGCTGAGGCTAAACAGCACAAGTCAGTGAAGAAGGCGAGAAGGAGAAACTGCCTGAAAGCTATGCGGAAACTTAGTGACATAAAGGAAGAAATGGACCAGTACAGTGCTCAGTTGAAAAAGACGTCAACACACACTAGTTGCCCAAACACCAACGGTAAATAAAAGCCTGAATCATAAATCATCAGTCTTTATAGGATATTAATTTTGTTCCCCTTTCAAAATGTATGTTACATCTTGTGTGTATAACCTTGTATTATTTTAAAAGCCACTGTTACTGTTGCTTTCACATGAAAATCAGTCTCTGTTTTGTTGTATCTCATATGTGTACAGAGAGAGACCAGTGTTTATTTTTAGTACTAGCTGACCTCAAATGAAGTTAATCCCTTTCGTAATGACTGGTTGCCTCAGAAAGATAATAAACACTTTACGAGTGAGTAAGGACCGGTGTAGCAATAGCGCATTCTCCTTCCAATCTTCTATTTAAATAGTAGAACTTTTTATGAAATCGGCGAAGTCTAGCTAGTCTTCCTCACTGTCAGTGTCAAATATTTGTGTGATGTGCTTGACAGTATGATATTCTTTTGGGCACAGGCACTCATTGTGAGGGTATCTTGGTGCAGTGCTCATCCCAGCAACTGGCACAGTCTTCATCAAGTGACCTGCAAAGCGATGTGGCCTCCGGCAGGTACAGTATTATCACTGATCTCATGGATGCTGGTAGTTAGAACCTACGTGATAAAAAAATGACACTGTAGCTTTAAGATTCGCTTTGAATGTGCTGCAGATGGAGCTGTGGTGACACTGCAGAGGGTCCAAATGCAAACCCCGGAAGAATCTTACTGGCCCATAGTAGCCCTTTCAAAGATCCATCCAGATACCCCAGAGTCACTACCCAGCATGCCCACTGCAGCACCAGGCTAAGGTACAATATTGCAGTGTATATGCTACTGATTTTTGGTGGCTAGTGTTGAGAAAAAAGTATAAATTGTATTGTTATATTTCTGCACTGGGAAAACAAAAGCTTATAATACGGCTAATAAATGTCAATTTTACAGATTTGAGAGCGATGATCAGTTATTTGTGCAGTTTGATGGACATTCAAAGGCAAAGTCTAATTTCACAGTCGTCTTACCCACCCTGGCCCATACCAGCACTGGCCCTGATGTCCTGGACCACAGGTTGTCGGGTTTGAGCCAACCCAATAAAGATTTCAGTTGTCCAGCAAACAGTCCCAATTGTACTCTGGACTCTTGCATCTGGAGGCAGCCATATCATAAACACGGAAGCATCCCTGCCAGCTGTAGTAATATGCCCAATCTGGTGGGCGACTTCTGCTGCCCTGAGTACCAGGTCCTGCCTTGGAGATCTTCCACTGCACATCGCTTCGGTGGCTCCTGCAGTATTCAGTCCAGCTCTAATTATGGAACCTGTTGGTCTGCCCATCATCAGGAGGGCTGCCATGTTCTTAGGCCTGCATGCAGAAATGGACACAGTGGATATGAGGAAACAGAGAGCTTCCCCCAGAGCTTCTATACCACACAAGGAGTCATTCGGCATTCAGACCCACAGCCTAGGCAGGTATCCAAGAGTATGCAACGGGCCCGTGTGGCAGAACACCTCCAAGACTGGTATCAGCGTAGTGTGTCACAATGGAACTTGGCCTGCAGTCTGCAGGGTAGGTGTACCTATGAGAGGAGCCCAATGAAGAACCTGGGCTACCAGACCATATCATCCCATCTGAGATACTCAAGGAAGGCTCCTTCCAAAAGCTCAGGTGAGATTCTTATATCCATGAAAGGCACATTCATATAACATGTACAGTAAATGATATATTCACACAAATCTAAATCTTCCTATAGTTTCTGTTTTGTACTATAATTGTTGTGTTAGACTCTCACTATGTTGAGATACTGCACCGTATTTTGACATCTAATCTCTCTTGTTGTAAAGGTATGAAGCAGCTGCCTGATTCCTGAAAATTGTGATGCCTTTTGGCACGATGGGTTCATTTGGAAAATGGTGAGAAACTCGTGTCCTGTTACAAGTGGCCTGCGTCCCCTACAATGAGCCGTTTGTGTGCGGCCTGCTGTGCCTTCACCTGAACGATTGCTCTGAGAAGAACCAATTTTCTGGTAGAACCAATTTTGATATATCAAATTAATAACAATGAAACACATAAAGCTTGCACTATACCTTAAACTTGTAGCAGATTAAAATATTTGTGTCTTCTCTTGATTTCAATGTTACACACTTCTAATCATACATCCACTTCAACAAAGTGAACCAATTGGTGAAGGACTCATGACTAGCGGATAGATGTTTGGAAATCAAGTGAAACACCTTCAGCAGGTGCTGTCTAACCACAGTCTGACCTTGTAGTGTGATCATTCTGTCTGCTGTCTGTATGTGCTCTCGCCCACCATCTTGTGTTCTGAGGGTAATCTGAGATGTCAAACAAAAGAACTACTGTGCACTGTGCTGAGACTTGTATATCCTGCAGATGACTGAATTATGCTTAATGAATTTTAGAATTGCCTTTAGTGTTTTAGACAAGGCTTCTTTTACTAGGAATTCAGACTGTTAGACAGATGATGAAATGAGTCACATACTGTCCTGTCCTGAATATTGTGGCTATGGGTAAAGTGACTAAAGCGTCTCATGATGGTAAATGGTAAAAAACAAACAAACAAAAGAAAAGCATCTGGTTAGACCAAACTTGTACAAGCACGACTATGCCAAAGGGCATTGTTTGGCTTGGTGGAAACAGGAATCCGGAGACAAAGCCATTTACGCTTTACATGCATGGGTGGTTCCCTTATACATTCTCACAGATTTCACATTTAATGTTACCTTCAACCCACTTAACCAGATGTTTCCATATGGAAGCAACAGATGTCTCCTCCTTCTGCCATTCGTTCTACTGGAGCTACAAGTCATGACTGTATTGTTACGGCACTGCTACTAGCAGGGGGGGACTGGTAGACGGGGCAGCCGAAACAGCTGCCCTAGTGCCCGGCCCTCTCAGCAACGTCGAGGGCCCCCCCTCCGACTAAAAAGGTCTCATATATATGCAAAAACATCTATGCAGGTAAAGGCACTGATGTCATACTGATTGTGTGAGTTCCTGACATGCTACTTTTATATCTTTCATTTTTATGTATACAATCTTACACACACACACACACACATACACACACACAGGTTTGTGTATCTTTGTGGGGATACTCCTTTCATTTCTATGAGGAAAACTCTAATCCCCACAATGTCAAAATAACAGATTTTTATCACATTGTGGGGGACAGTTTGTCCCCACAATGTAATATAAACCAAATACACACACACACACACACACACACACACACACACACACACAGATTTGGTACAATATTTAAAACAATTTTGAAATGTAATAGTTTGTAATGTTTTGTAGCCGAACTATGTTGTCGGGGCAAGTATTTAACAAAAAAGGCATGTTTGTGGAATCTGCTAACTACTGCAGTGCATGATGGGTATGATATTTGGAGGTTACTGCTGTAACTGACATAGGCAGGATGTATGTGTGAATTTGGAGGGGGGGAGGGGTCCATTTTTGCCCCAGGGCCCAGTGTATAGTTGTTCTGCCACTGCCCACTGGACGGAATCCTCGCTTTCATAAAGAACAATTTGCATTCATATTAAGAACATGCTCATTTGTGAAATGGAAGACTGAATGTTTAAAATTGTTTATGCATTGGTACATGTGTATTAGGAGGAAAAAAACTTTGTCATTGACATACATGTGAAATGCTTCTGTTTTAACAAGAGATGCCAATAAACGCTAAACAGTTTGCAAACTGGAGCTGTTTATTTTTTCTGATGCTTCAACCTCTTCAGGGAAGGAGGTTCTTCAGTATGACGTAATGCATTGTAATTTAACTGAATAGATTTTACATAACATACCTTTATTTTATTACTATTTAAAAACTGACATTTTTGACTATGATTTAAGCATCGCACACTGATTGTATTCTAAAGTTGATTTCACTTTAGGGGTGATCATACACCTTGTTGTATGATGTGAATGTAGGGGAACTGGTTCCTGGACCCTGTGGATACCAAAGTCCTCAGATGCTCAACTCCCTTATATAAAATGACGTAGTATTTGCATATAACCAATGTACATTCTTCCGTACACTTTAAATAATTTCTAAATTATTTGTAATACCTAATACAATGTTAATGCTATATAAATACCTGTAATACAGCATTGTTCAGGGAATAATAATTAGAAATAAGTAGTCTGTTCATATTCAATACAGTCACAACCATCGAGGTATGTATAGAAAATGTAATTATAAATAGAGAAAATACAAATTCATTCTCTCTCTGTCTCTGTCTCCCTCTCACGCACACACACACTCACCAACACCCATTCACGTGGATCCAGCGTGAGGCTTAGTGATCGGGGAATTCAAGTTTTACTTTTTTGGAACTTTCTGGTTTTTTTTCTGAATATTTTTGTTCCGCGGTTGCATGAATCCACGGATACAGAGGGCCGACTATTTCAAAGTCCCTGAAATAGTAACTGTGTGTGTCTCTTAAGTTTTCCATTGTGAGTAAATGGACTCTGTATTGTCAGACTAGGCTTTCAGTTTGGTCTACAGTGCTCTTGTAACATGCGTGAAACTTTATCTTATTTTTTAGAGAAACTGACCTAGGTAGACCTATTAAACAACTGCCTGGAAAAGTGAGCATGATCGGAATGTGTGTGAAACTTACATAGTATCCCATTTGATATGCGGAACCAAAAGAAATACTATGTGCAAGAAGTATACCAAGGGAAAATGTCGGCAAATATTAACTTATTTGGGACTTTTTTCTTAAATTTGAGTAAAAGAGGAATATCAGTCATTTCTTTTGCACATTTGCCAATTTCATTCTTGACCATAAGCCACTGAAGGTATCAATGCATTGATTCACTGGTCATCTTACTGTAGGTCTCTTACAGCAGTTATATTCTGGAATTTTAGACTGAAGAAGATTTAAGCTTTAATGAATTTATGCTTTTGTTCCACTTCATTTCTTTTAAATAATTTGAGGCATAAAGTGAACAAGTGTTGTGAATTCATAAATTCAGCATTGCTCATTATATATAATTTGACAAGGTTCTGGCTACCCTGAATCAGTGCCCAGGTTTCCAAAAGCTGAATTCACTATGCCAGTCTTCAGCCATTTGAATTTCTGTGGCTTCATATTAAGTTTACTTGTTTAGTACTTAACTGCATTCAATTTATGAGGAACGCCTGGGTGACTTGAAAATGTCAACCCGTTTCTAACCCGGCATCTTTGTCTCAGAACATAATTATTATTATTTTTTCTATAGCACCTTTCACAACACAGTTGCCCCAAAGCATTTGACAAGTGTGCGGAAAAACCATTACTACATCATTTGTACAAACTGGTGCATGAACCGGAAAAGGAAAAGAATGAGTGTCAGAAGACAATGGAGGAGAGGAACCAAAACCTCCTGAGCAAGGATTAAAAAAAGAAAAACCTGTGGGGGTCCAAGGTCAACTGGCTGCCCAACCCCCCAGGCATGCTAACATTATTGAATGCAAGGAAGATGAGCCTGCTTTAATAAAAGCAGGGAGTAACCTGTGACCATGGCCAGAATCCATCAATGAGCAAGTTATCCAAGCAGGGCAATGTAAGCTCGCAGATCGTATTGTCACACTTCCATGTGACTGAACCAGCACTCCAGCTCAGACGGTACCCAAACTGGGCACCATGTGGACAGGTAGGGTGGAAAATAAAGGACATGGGTGGTGAGTACATGCCTAGATGCACTGATAAACGATCACAGCAGGCCATACGGGCATGGGCATATACAGCAGCACTGACAGCCATTGTTACAGTGTTGTGTTTTGAGGTGTGGATGGACCAAGCTAAATTAATAGCTTTAGTAGGGATTTAAATGGTGAAAACAGTTTAGCATCCCAAATCTAACCAGGCTTCTCCACAATATAGGAGCCTATAGCTAAAGCCTTCAGCGTCAGCTGCTATGTCATGTATGTGTAGGATGAGGAGACTTGCATTCTGTGATTTGAACGTACGATGTGGCTTTTAAACATGAATCAGTTCAGATGCTTGACCTTTAAGTGCCTTACATGTAAGGAGAACTTTGAAATCAGTTCTGAACCTAATTTGAGGCCAGTGCAGGGGACTGAGAGCAGGGACTATGTGTTTATAATTATCTAAAGCAGTTGTAGCAACAAATAAAACCTAGTGGCAAAACTGTATATAAAGAATATTGGTCATCTCTTCTAAATACACCATAGATAATAAAGATATGTAACAGATCTCAGTATTTTAATTCTGTCACTACAATCTGCACACACACAGTCATAGGCACAGAGACACACATATACAGTACAGACCTGTACTTTTGAGGGTGTTACTTTCTATGGGTAAAACCCTAATCCCAACAATGACACTAACCCCGCCTCAGCCCTAACCTTAACCATAAGTAACCAAAGAAAATACAAGTCTTTTGGTATTTTTAGTTTTCTTATTGCAATTGATTTTACAAAACTGAATTTCCCCTTGTGGAGAAATGTCAAAATAATAGGTTTTGGTTCCCACAATATAAAGTATATTTGACACACACACACACACACACACAATTCCTTTTGACTACCATCAGTCAGCTAGGTTTTCTCTTGTGATTCCTGATACCCCCAAATGACATACGGTATCTCGACGACTCACAGCGCTAGCGGCGTTAGCAGACTGACCATTTGACCTTCAAGCTTCGACTGCAACCAACTCGTCATGCTCTTTTAATGAAAGACATACATTGAGAATAATATCTTCTTTTTCATTTTGCCTTCTTTTTCCATTATTTTGCAAAGCAAACACTTTCAGTTGCTATGAATCCGTCTCTAATACTATCACCCACCACCTGATTGTTCTCGGCCTTCTCTGAAAACAGTGTCGATTAAGTTATTTGCTTTTTCCCATCCCGCAGTTTAACAGCCACTGTTTTGAAGCTCTCTCTCTGAAGGATATCCTTACTCATGTCACGGAACTCTGGACAGGTGGTTCCATATGTTCTGGATTGTGAATATGCCACCTGTTTATGTCAGTCAAGTCTCTCTCTCTCTCTCTTTCTCAAGTTAGTGGCCATACAGAAATATCAGGGGCACTTAACCAGCTGACTCAAGCTGCTGAAAAAAGAATATGTTAGCATCTTTCCTTCTTGCACCATAAATACCTTCCCCTCCAGCGAATGTGGCTTAATTTTAGGACTGCATGTGGAGTAGACCAGCTATTCTCCTGACCGGAGTGGAAGCCTGCGCTATCCTGGCTTGAACACTTTGATCAAAAGTGGGTGGTTCCATTATTGTTGCTTTTACTTTATTATTATTTAATCAAAGTTAGAAGTTAGTGGGAAAATGTCTAACCACAGTGACCAGGAGTCCTACACAGATGATATCGACGAGGATGAGATCTTAGCCAACCTCTCTCCGGAGGAGCTAAAACAGCTCCAGAATGAGATGGACGTTATTGCCCCGGATGAGATGGTTCCAGTAGGGCAGCGACAAAAAGACCAGACTGAGAAGCCTCCAACGGGGTCTTTCGACCACAGGTCTCTGGTGGACTACCTCTACTGGGAGAAGGAGTCAAAGCGCATGCTGGAAGAGGAGCGAGTCCCTGCCACTCTGCTTCCCAGTGAGGTGAGAGTCCTCTCCTAGCCTTTCAATTATCATTGCACAAATATGTTTATTACGCATGATCAGAATCTACTGGCCTGAGATGTATGCCCATTAATTGCCCTAAAATAATCAATTATGCTTCCAATGACATTAATCATTGAAACCGTAATACAGCTTTTTTTTTTATTTGTTCACAAAAATTTCTTGTTGACAAAGATTTAATCATGTATGAACAATATGACTTCATGATATCGTGATTCAAAAATAAAAAAAAATTGTTTCTGTGTTAGAAAACTATACCAGAATGCACTGAGGATGAAGACCAGAAGGAATATGATGAGGAAGAGGAATATGTGTGTGAAACAGCAGAAGAGAAAACTGAAGAACTAGAGAAATGGCAAGATGAGCTAACAAAACGGGATGACAGCAATTCCCCAGAATTTCCACCAAAGAGTGAAGAAAACCTGTCTTCTGACACAGACATCCTACTTCCACCATCAGAGTTTGCAGATGCTGAGGAAAATGAGGACGAGATCTCAGGACCAAAGGGGAGGGATCCAGAACAACCCAGTGACCCCCAGCCGTGTCTCCTCCAAACAGACCCAATATCTATGGCTACTGATGCAGCTGCAGAAGAACCAAACCCAGAGGAACCTAAAGTAAAGGAAGAGAAGAAAATATCCAAACTAATTATTCCAAATAAACTTGCTCTGGGAGGCAACTTCATCAAACTGACAGCAAGGCCTTCTGGAAATGAAACTAACCTGGAAAGCACCCTGGACAAAATCCGCAACAATGACCCTGAGATCAAAGAAGTTAACCTGAACAATATTGAAAACATTCCCAAAGATATGCTCGGGGACTACGTCAATGCCCTGAAGAAGAACAAACATGTGACGACCTTCAGTATTGCCAACACTGGTGCTGATGAAAGCATTGCCTACCTGTTGGCCAATATGCTGCGGGAAAATCGAAGCATCACCACACTGAACATCGAGTCCAACTTCATCACGGGAAAGGGCATCATTGCTATCCTGCGTTGCCTGCAGTTCAATGAGTCACTGACCGAGCTACGCTTCCACAACCAGCGTCACATGCTGGGCCACCACGCTGAGATGGAGGTGTCCCGCTTGTTGAAGGCCAACCACACCCTGCTGAAGTTGGGGTACCACTTTGAGCTGCCAGGACCTCGCATGGTGGTGACAAACCTGCTGACGAGAAACCTTGATCGCCAGCGGCAGAAAAGGCACGAGGAGCAGAGACTGCAGCAGGCGAAGGAGCAGAGGCAGCTTATGGAGATGTACGAGAACTCCTTCAACCTGCCACCGGGCCTGTTGGAGATGCTGGGAGGCTATTTACCCCCTATGGAACTTGGACCCTTACCTCCGCAGGAGGAAACCCCAAAGCGGCCTGTGGCGGCTGCCCCACGGGATGAATGCCAACAGCAGCCTCACCAGCCTTCAAGTCCCAATTCCAGCAATCCTCTGAAGGACGTGCAGCTTAAAAAGACCCCCAGACGACGAGACCCCCTGCTGGAACTCAACCTCAGAGAAGAGACGAGGGATGAACGACCAAACGTCCAGCTTCGGAGGACACCGCGGCACAGGGACGCCAGTGATCAAGCAGATGGGGAGGAGAGAGCCAACCTTAAAGACGTGATAAAGACTCTGAAACCTGTCCCACGCCGACGGCAGCCTCCCAAGGTCGACCTGACCCCCCGCGATCTACTCCTGAGTGAAATACGGCAGAGCAACGTAGCCTATCTCAAATCGGTGAGTGGTACCCACAGTAATAACATTAGCACTGTATTGGCAGAAGGGAAATTGCCAAATCGAATGCTGAAGAAATGAATTCAAACTGTATTAAGCATCAAAAGTACATGCGTGTCATCTTTTTTTATTAAAACCAGCAGGATTAGAGTTTATTTGCAAAAAAATGAAAAATTCATAGCAGTTGCTGTTTAGAGTCTAGCAGTCATAACACCCAGGTGACACTGCAGTCTATTTTCAGTACTTTCTATGTCAGTTGCTAGAGTGAATTATGTATTTGGAAGTGACTACGGCTGTCATTTTATTTTTTGACCTTTACTTTAATCCTTTTGGTCTGTCTCTCCATGGATATTTCCCCTTCTGGTGGTGAAGCATTTTTTTTTTATTCTATAGGTGCCCCTCCCCAAAGTACTTGAATCAAGTGAAACCAGCCTTTTCTGATGGACGTATGCACAGGACAAGCAGCAGCTGAGCAGCCTCTGTGTGTGCATGAACGCTACGGTCACCTCTGGAAAACTTGCAGGTTGCTCAGCCCATGAAAGCCATTGAAGAGTCTATGGCTGGCAGATCACACACCGAAAGTGTTTTAAATTGCAGGACAAAACCCAGAGACAAAAAAAAATTCCACGCCAACCTGTGTGTGTGTGTGGAGTTTGCATGTTCGCCCCATGCTTGCACAGGGTTTGTCCTGTAGTCCTATACAGGCAGTTAGGCATCTTTAGGTTGTCCATAATGTGTGAGAGTGTGCTCTGCGATGGGGTGGGGTGGGGTGGGGGCACTATGGCCCGGGGGTTTCCTGCCTTGTGGCCTGCAAAAGACTCTAAGGCCACTGTATCTTATTCTGGATACAGGTGTATGGAAGGTGAATGTAAGAAATGCTTTGTTAAATTATAAATAAGAATCACTCCATCAATGTCTCTTTAAAGCTGTAATTTAGAAGGTCATTTCCTAAGGAAAGAAATGTAAGATTTTATCTAAAAAGTAATCAAGGGACATCTGTGATTTCATCTGTGTGAATGGTATTCAACTTATGTTTAGCAAAGAAGAATGAGGTTTATCCAGAACATTTGTTTAACCAGGACATTCTAAGGAATAGAAAAAGCAATATTAAAATATACAAATGAATACTATATAAAGAAAAAATATAAAAGTATATAAATAAGCATCAACACACAAGAAGAGTCAATTTCAACTTCCCCTCCTTCCAGGTTTACTATTAAATTCTACTGTTTTTTTATTTACTTGAAGTACATATAAAGCTAATTAAAAAAAAGACTGCAAGTAAATTCCTCAGCATGCAATTGTGGTGCTAAACTCAGGCAGCATGCAATGCATTGCTATCCATGAAAGCCTTTAAAAGTGCAAGGGACTGCATCATCACAGGTCAGTGCTCTACAAAGGGACTCAGTTACATAACCTTACCAGCGTTTGAGCAGTTAGCCCTCTTTCCCACAAGAAAAAAAAATACAGATGCATATAATTCTTTGCATACTTTACATGGCTTTGTGTGTTCAAAGAAAAGACAAGACTCAGAACCATCTGAAATACAAAGTCTGATACAACAAGCAAAACAACCAGATTGCCACATACGCTCCATGGATAAACTGCTCAGGCAGTTGTTCATTAATTCTCACAAATTGCATACCCATAGGCTAGTTGCAGCTTCTCCTTTGGATGTGACGACAATGGAGGAACTTATTGCTGATTTCTAACAAATACATTAAAAACTCATCATTAACATAAGAAAAGGCAAGAAGTTGACTGATGAATAATAGGTGCTGAAGGTCAAAACAAAAAATGTAAACATCAATTTGTGCCCAGATTTGGTTAACGGACAATGTGGGTCTAATTCAATCAGACATGACAGTGCAGGAGTGCAGTGAACAGCCACGGCTGCAAATCATCAGCCATGTACACTGAGCAATAAAGCACCGTGTCTGTGCCAACTATTCTAAGCCCATGCCAAGTCATAGAATATGTCAGCATGTTACACTGGGGAAAACTGATATAAAGAAAAGAAATAAACAACCACAAAATTCCAGTGACACCCAAAAGCTTAATAATCAAACATATACCCAACTTCTAACAGAGGAATGCAGCACCTGGCATTCAGAATATGTGCGAAACAAACTTCCGTCAGGTTTAAAACTAAAGGACACCGACTTCTGCCTGTTTTAAATTCAATTAGATTCCTTCCACTGCAATATGTAACTTTCTTGACCACATCTGCATAACCATGATTTTTATGCAAATACTGTACATAGAACGTTAATATATTTTGGTTTTGCGGGGTTTACATTTAATTCCGAAACGGTCCGCTAGGTTAGCTTTTGTAAAACGCAGCAGAGACGCAGTGACTGAGGGTCGACTTCCTGATACAACCCATCGGCCTCAGCGTCCACATCACCGGTTTAGCTTTGTCTCCAGGTAGTCCTGGATCTTGTTGATCCTCTCTTCTTGCTGGTCCAGAGCATCCAGGATGAATCCCATGGGGGTCTTCTTCAGGCCCACTCCCTCTATTCTGTTCTCCAGCTTGTTCTTCATGTTCCTCAGGCGTAGCGAAGCATGGGCTAGGATTACTGTGCAAAAGGACAGGGAGAGCCAGTTTAGTCTGAGATGAGAACCGCCCCCCCCCCCCCCCCCCCC
>JAODJU010000108.1:24251090-24271301 GCA_026776725.1 Gnathonemus echidnorhynchus
GAGGCCCCCCCCCCCCCCCCTAAAATATCAATACAATAATAAAACACCAAGACTGTCAAGAATTTATCCAAAATTAACTACATTTCTCACAAAATCATGCAGAAGTACACTACGTATGTATGTATGTATGTATGTATGTATGTATACATATACATACATACTGTATGACTTTATTTTCTAAATAACAGGAAGTCCATCCATAGATTTCAAACAGAGATCTAGTCAGATTCATCACCGCAGTATGTAATTATGTTTATTATCCACAATGCAAGATGGATAGCAACTGTCTCTAAACTGAAAGGTGTAAAAACTGAAGTATGTACTTTCTGCTATCCCCCCTGATCAAGCCGGGAATGTTTTCCTTCTGGGCAGCCTGTGTTTACAAGGTCTTTCTCCCTGGCAACTGTCTCACATGATCTGAGTGCCACAGAGAAGGTCTTTGGGACACTGCCTGCTGTGCACCGCCCGTCACTCACCCTACGCTTAATCCTTCATTCCCGCTCTGCCCCCCCATGCCATGTCGGCCTTTAGACGGCACTTTGTGTCACGGTGCAGCCAAACGCCGTCAACGTTTCACGAAAGACTCTTTAAAAGCAGGAGATGCTGCCACTGGCGAAGTTTACAGTGTAACTGTTGACAGAGGAACACACTTACTTAGCAGTGGGAAAGTGATGCCGAAGATGAAGACCATCACCCCCTCACACAGGTACAGCAGCATGTAGCTGGCCCCCAGCACGGCGATGACAAACAGCATGGGGTTTTTCTTCTTGAAGTTCTTCACGAAAGACTTGTTTTCCGCAGCCCACACTGAACCCACGAACACCAGGGAGACCACTGCCCCCCCCAGCACCATGCCGATGGGGTTCAAAAACCTGCAGGGTGATAACAGATTAACACGCAGCTCATGTATTCAGCTTCATATTCTCCATCTTATCAAGCCAGTTGCCACCACCTAGTGGTGAAAAATGTTTAAACACCGCCATCTAAAAATAATTTTAATCGCAGTTAAAATTTCAACATTACTAATGCAAGCCCATCCAGGGTATACGCCAGCCTTGTGGTTTGTACCGCCAGAGAATGGCTCCAGCAGACACAAGCTGATTGGGTGGGTTACTGATGTGTAAAATTAGACTAAAAGTATATGGTACTTTATGCATAAAAGCCAGAAGAAATACAGCTCTCTTTGGTCAACTGTTCAACAGTATTTATTGTGCATTATGCAAATAAAACTATGAATATTTTAGGACATTTAAACTTTTGATCCCAATTTCATTATTTCCATATTACTAACTACACGGCTGTAGATCACAATTAACTGGAAATGTTTCTATGTGACATCGCCCCCAAAGGCACACCTGCTCTTTTCCTGCTGAAGGGAACAAACACAGTGTTGAAACATCAGCAGTGAGTCACGAGAGCAACATGCTGGGCTGGTGCTACTGGGCTATACTTAGGGGAGAACATTCAAAATTTCCAGACTGGGATGAAATGAGGGGGACCGAGAACGCCGGCGCTCCAACAGCGGAGAGAATCACGCTGGATGACTCATGCAAAACATATTTTCCAAGTTTGCCAAGTTGAAACCACTGAGGACTCACATTTCCATTACAGTTTCCCTCAATCTTTTACATATGAACACCTGATTTCAGTTATACGCTGTATATGGTAAAGCAGGGATGCATACAAAACCTGTACCAAACAAAGAAGCTAATTATTAATGGTCTACTCTATGTAAAATAGCAATAGAAGCAACCAGAAATCCTGTTTATTTGGTAATCAACAAAAACCCATTCCTGTGTCCAGTTGTTAGCTGCAGAACCTGAAGAAACTAGTGAAGCTTTGGACGCTGGAGAACTGTTCATTTAAGAAAAACGTTCGGACCTCAAAATCTAGTAATATTTAAAAGGCTGACAAAATGATGATAGCAAAACATTTCCCATAGTTACACCTTCATACATGGAATTAAATAACAGCTGCATTAAGAAGAGGGGCTCTGGGGGCAGGACGCTAGGCTTCCCTTAAAGCGAGTAATGTTGCACTGACCCAGCCCAGTTAGACTGAACTGGTACAGAAATGATCTCTCTGGAGGATCATAGCCTATTTTTGTGGCCCTGTGGCCCAGATCCCACACCAATTATACAGTTTCTGTAGGGCACTGGTGCTCAGGATTACCTGCACAATCTCCCAATGTATAGGAATGGTCACAGATGAGGACAAAAATATATTACTTACACTGGCGGAAAGTGGAGTTCAATGCAGCTAAAGATGCAATACCCCCCCCCCCCACACACACACACAACCAGTGCGTGGTTCTGCATAGTTTAGCTCATCATTACTGAAGATAACCATTAACAACTAGTCCTGAGGTGACACCATTTTATTTGTTGTCCTCCTGGAGTTTTTCCTAGTTTCCTACTTTATCCTAGTAATACTGATTGACAGTTCCCCCACCCCCACTTAAAACGTCTGTGCTGTTCACTCTGATGATCTGGAAAACAAGCACTGATGAGGTTAACGCCTCTGCTCTCAAGTCAGCGACTTGAATAAGCTGAATCCAGCACCACATACTCATTCCCAATATAGCTCCAGTAACTCACAGAAATATGCAGAAGTGAACTGCATTATAGCAGTACTGGGAAATGACCAAATTGATCCTTAAGAAATATGTAATCCAACATCCTGTAAATCATACTAGTTTATGTTTTGATGCATCCACATACGCTTTCAAATAAAGCTGAACTGATATATACGTTATAAACAGGCATTATATTTATATGAATAGGCCAAATATACATAACATAGGCCAAATATTCCACATATTCCAAAATAAGACAACTAAAAAGACCGTCCCACAGACGTTATCCAATGGAGTCGCAGTGAGGCTGCACTTCCCGGAAGGTTTTCATTGACAGATCTAAATTATATTTCTATGCGCTGGAAACACAAAAGTAATCGGTATTTTAATTTAGTCAACACTAAAGGCGCGACACCGTACATAAAACTAATGCGCCAAGATGCAACCTTTCATAACCACTCGATAAAGCTGTAGTGACAAAAGCAGGTTAGTTCCCGGATACATAATGGAGTACGATGCAAACGACGGCTAAATCTTGTCATGCAGAGAGGGGAGATAATGTACGTACATAAATAATAGCAAAATCGCTATTATGACACAGATGACAAAAACTAGCTTACCCCACAATCAGGAAAAACACAATGGCCACCAGGAAATAATTTGTCTGGTAGTATAAAAGGTTGTTGATCACCCTGTTGTTCCACTTGGTTAAATCGGCGAAGTCAGGTTTGGCGAATCGATCAGGACCGGGAAAGAAATCATCCCAGGGTCTAAATGGTGCAAGCTCCACTTTGGCCATCTCTCCCAGTAAGCGACGTCAACCGTACAGCTCAGGCTGAAGCACCAGCTATGGCGACCCGCAAGTCAGGCTGAGATCGCGGACTGCTCCAGATTCTCGCGATAACGCGTCAAAGCAATGACGTAATCTCCCAGTAGGCATAATAGTGACTTTCTGTTTTCCCCTGAGCTAATTATTTGGGTTGCGCATTTCACTAGGAATTATTCTCCACTATATCAAATCATTAGAATCATAATATCTGGAGGATAAAACGGTGCTTTTTATCCTCGCATGGAAATAATAATATTATAGCAGCTCAAACTGATAACAGAAACATATACCAAGAACATAGAATAAAGAAGTAAAAGTAAGTAAAATGTGGATGTGAATAAATAAATGTAGATTAAAAATAAATCAAAACTAAATGTGTGAAAAAGTAAAACATATAGATATGAATTTTAAAAAACCGTAAAAATTTACACTGTGATAAATTTCGTCTATAGACATACCGTAACGACTGGCAGAATCAGCCCAAGGCACTTATATGCCCTGATGGTAAATGAAAGACCTATGAAAACAATGAGCTTTTCACTGAAGGCTGTCCTCAGTCAAAACAGTATCATGGTGCGCATAGGTGAAGCTCCTCATGATGGCCGAAGACTTCATCAGTATTTTCTCCAAGTAGCACACTGTCTAACAGGGGGTCAAGGCTGATTCCCAGCATATATAGCAGATCCTGCAGAAACATATAAATACGTATATATGTAGTATATGATACCATATGTACAGCAGTGTTTACGTTCTCCATTTTTGTGGACGCACAGGAACTACCGTCAAACCGCGCGGACCGCAAGGCATCCTGGGATAATATGATTCTGGCGCAATATGGCGGATGGAGAGGAACCGTAAGTGTCGCTGAAACGAGAAGCAATTAGTAGGACAAACGACGCTTTTAGTCTCGTTGTCGCCAACTGAAAGTACAAGCACGTTTGACCCTTCTTTTACTCTCTCTTTGTAGGGAGAAGAAAAGAAGGAGAATAGAGGAGCTGGCTGAGAAGTTAGTGATGAAATGCTAGAAACTCGTAGCAGGTTTGAGGTTACGCAGCGCAGGCAGTTGAGTACGCATTGGTGTGGAAAATTCATAGGCTGCTTCAGCCACCCTTCTCCTAGCTGGTTACCAGCTGGCTACCTGTCAAAACAATGCGTCCGCTATGTAATCAGATGCATTTGGAAACTGTGAAAACGCGAAGAGATTGGCTACATGTTGTGTTTTTATTCGTCCTGATTTAGCTAGTAGTCTGGACATGACCGTAGGTTTTTTTTTTTAAACTTGTGATGATTCTTCACATTTTAATATATAACAACTCGACTTGTGAGACTTTTTCTAGAAAGGTTAGTTTCCGTTTTAATAGTGTAATTTAGAAGTTTCTTTGGTCGAAATATGGAAGTATAAGTTGAAGGGATTTCTCGGTGCCTGGTTAGTCTCACCGGTGATTGCTTTTTCTGATGGCTTGATCGTGTTGAATTTCTTTAGTGTCTGTATCTTTGCTTCTAGGCTACTCTTATGAGGTGTTTGTTTTCGAAATTAAACAAGCTATTGACTTATATTGACTTAGGTAGTTCTCGTAGCAATTGCAGGTAGATGCGATGTATAGGTGAAAAACGTCAGAATGGCAGATCTTAAGAGATACGATGCAGGACGTGCGGATTTTGTCTTAGATATCACCAGTATTAATCTCAGGATCTCACGAATCGCTTAAACTGAAAGTGAGGTTTTAAACAGTTTATAACAAGCAGGTATGGAAAATAAACGAATTAATGAATGAATGAATGAAATTTCTGTTTATTCAGATTGCTTTAGTTGTATAGCATGGTTTGCCTAGAGCTCAGAAACCTCATGTCTTGTGTTGTCTGACCTTGGGTGGTTTCTGACTGATATATGTAGTAGAGTACCTGTGTTTTGTGCAGAATGGCAGTGGACAGTGGACATGGTGACAGCACCGGAGACTGGGATGGACGCTGGAACCATGTGAGGAAGTTCTTGGAGAGATCAGGCCCATTCACCCATCCGGACTTTGAGCCAAGCACTGAAGTGAGAACTTTGTCAATGTTCCCTTTTTATGTCAAGTAGAACCAAAGGTTTCTCAAATAAAGGTTTCATTGTAAAGCTTAGAAAGGATATCTGCAGAGTTATTTAATCATGTGAATTTCACAGGTTTAATCAAGGCAATTTACCATTAGCAAGCAGTAACTATGGTCAGGCATAGATGTGTGTGTGTGTGTGTGTATGTATGTGTGCATACACATACAGTACTGTGCAGAAGTCTTAGGGAGTCAAAGGAAATGATGTTGAAGTGATCTTCATGTTGGTGAAAAACTAATATTTTGTCTGTCAAATTGTATGAGTTTAACATTTTCAACAGCTCTACTAAAATCACCCCCATATTTGCAGCAACTGTCCAATATGTATTTTTTGACCCGAACACTAGTCAATATATATCGATGGCTAATCAATATATATTGACTCCTTTAAAATAATTTAATTAATTAAGTGAGCTGGATATAAAATGTAATGATTACATGGAATGTCTGGGGTACCTCTGAGGAGAGGTTTGGGAACCAAATTAGTGTTCATCTAGCCGTCCCACAAGACAACAGTATCTTTGTGGCGAACAGAAGAGATTCCTGGTAGTTTGTATTGTGTTATTCTTAATAATGTTAAGTTGTGTTTTGGTTTTGAGCAAATATACCTATTGAGCAAATATACATACCCATAATAAATAGCTTTAAGTATTTCCTTTGACTTTTGTACAATACTGTATATATTTTGGAATCTTAGTTTCTAACATAATTAACTGGATACTTCTCTTGTTAATAAAACTATTCATAAAATTGTCTTTATGTAAAATGATGCTGTTATCCTCAGCGTTGTTGTGTTATTTTTTTTTTAGTCACTTCAGTTTCTGCTAGAAACGTGCAAGATTCTTGTTATTGGAGCTGGCGGACTAGGATGTGAACTGCTTAAAAATCTGGTATGGTCTTTAAAACTTTATCAGAAAAGTAGCTGGACATTATATTCATTGTCATTGTTTCATAGCTTTGTTCTAAAAAGGTTTCAGGAGCCTTTTTTTCCTGTAACATATTCAATAAAATAACGAATATAAAAATTTTCTGGATGGATTTTTTTTTTTTGGTCAAAAAATATGAAGATTGTGTCATGAGAATTGTTATAGTCATTATGTGTGCGGCTGTTTCTGGCATCCCAGGCCCTTTCTGGTTTTCGGAATATTCATGTTGTTGACATGGACACCATCGACGTCTCAAACCTGAACCGACAGTTCCTGTTTAGGTGAGGCCTTTTTTATTTACAAACTTCACAGTTGCAGTTGTGGGTTTGCAGTGCTAGCAAAGATAGAAGCATTGAGGCTTCATAATTCATAGTAGCAAGGATTTATGTAAAATCGATCACAGCCTCATTTAATCAATTGAGAATTAACACAGTGGCCTAAGGGAAGGGAGAGACAGTGGACTGTAACCCAACCAACATCTTCAAAGCCTCATTTATGCTGTTTCTATGTGTTGCTGTTATGTGATGGCTGGTTGTGGTTTGAAAACAAACCTTGAAAATATCCATCTTGACTTTATCTGATTAATAAATGAATGAGCTATCTGAAATAGTGACTGATATATATACCATACTTCAAGTTTCCTATATATGACACTGCTGATGTGATGTGCCATCTTGTTTCTTAACGTATACCACTATCAGATAAATTCAAATTAAGTTTACTGTAATCCTTGCCATTCTGAATCTGTGTTTTTTTAATATAATGTTTGTAAAGAGCTAAAGATGTTGGACGACCCAAGGCAGATGTGGCAGCCGACTTTGTCAACAGCCGAATTCCAGGATGCAGTGTGGTTCCGTATCCTTGGAAACTTATTCAGTATACATTCTGCCACCAGATAAAACACAAAGCTTTATGTCACAATTTTCAAGATTTATTTTGAATATAAATAAATTTTCCTTAACAAAAACTGTTTCAGACACTTTAAGAAAATCCAAGACTTCGACGAGACATTTTATAAACGTAAGGAGTAGTATTGATAGCCTTTTGGCCACTTATAAGATTAAAAAAATAAAAAGTAAAATACTTTGTATTATGTGGCATTTGCCAAAATGATTGATGATCAATGATTAATCAAGATCCCCTTTTCATTTGATTGCCAGAGTTTCACATCATTGTTTGTGGACTGGATTCCATCATTGCTAGGAGATGGATGAATGGAATGCTTGTGAGTAGTATTTTAAATAATACTAGCAGCTATATAAATTGAAATTTTATTTATTTATTTGTACTAAAATGCATCACACTCTGGCTTTTGTCCTGCTCTACAGATGTCGCTGCTATCTTACGATGATGGTGTTTTGGATCCAAGTTCCATTATACCCCTTATTGATGGGGGGACAGAGGGCTTCAAGGGAAATGCTCGTGTCATTCTCCCCGGCATGACAGCCTGCATAGACTGCACCCTGGAACTTTACCCACCCCAGGTCAGACCCATGCAGATTAATCTGTCACATCATTCCCATGAAACTTGTTGTTTGCCAGGTTTCTGTTTTTTAGAGCCATTTGCCAAAATGGTTTTAGATTTTTGATCAATCACTTAGTGTGTCAATCTGTCTGTTGAGGGCCAGGGATTATATGTATGTGTGGTATATGTCATTAATTACCAAGATGTGTGATTAAAAAAAAAACATTAACACCCCATTTAACAAAATACAATGTCCTCTCTTGTTTTATTGCCCTTTGTGCATCTAGTCTTTTTGAAAGCAATAAAATTCAGCTTGTACTTGCTTGCAAGTAGTATTTTTGTTGGAAATGAATAATCTGTACATCACATGTTTAAGTTAGACCATTAACCAAAAAACTTAATGTAACCCACAATAAGCAATCAATGTGTATGACGAGATGTATATTTTTGCTCAATTTTTGGTTAGTTTTGTCATTTATTTTTCCCATCTCCATAAATCTTGCCCTGGACTACACCAGTGGCAAAATCGACATTTTAAATAATAAAGTTTTGTAATTTGCATCTGTCATCAAAAAATGTGAAAAATTTGAGAAACTTGGTACGTTTATGGGGGGGGGGTGTGGTGGTTAGCACTGTTGCCTCACACCTCTGGGACCAAGGTTTTAGTCTCTGCCATGATTCATTGTGTGCGGAGTTTGCATGATCCCCCCGAACCTTATCATGGCATTTCCTGTGGGTACTCCAGTTTTCCCCCACACTGTCCAAAAAAATGCTCAGGTGAATTGGAATTGCCAAATTGCCTGTTGGTGTGCTTGTGAGTGAATGGCGTGCGATTGAATGGAGTGCGAGTGAACGGCGTGCGAGTGAACGGCGTGCGAGTGTGCCCTGTGATGGGTTGGTGCCCCACCCTGGGTTGTTCCCTGCCTGGTGCCCAAAGCCTCTGGGGTGGGCTTTGGATCCCCTTCAACCCTGAATATGAGAAGCGGTATGGAAAATTGATGAATGGGTGGATGGTATGTTGCAATAATGAGTTTAAGGTTAGGTGCGATTAATCACAGAAAACTGTGCGATTCACAAATTTTTTAATTGATTCACAGCCCTAATTTATATATATATATACATATATATATATATATATATATATATATGTATATTATATTTTTTATTTTATTATTATTTTTTTTTTTTTGCAGATTAATTTCCCAATGTGCACCATTGCCTCTATGCCCCGACTACCTGAACACTGCATTGAGTATGTTAGGATCCTTCTATGGCCCAAAGAAGAGCCCTTTGGGGGTAAGTTCCAAAGCTCCCTTGCAATTATTTTGGATTATTACAAGTAATAATTAGATCTCTTTGTGAGAAGGTCTAGGGAAATTCTAAATACAAAATTAGTCCAGTTATTTCTATGATTATGAATTCAGTGGGTTTGGATAGTGGAGGGGAATATGGCGACATTTTTCTCATGACTGGTTACAGATGTATCCATGATACACATTTTAGAGCTCTCACCAGACTCATGATACAGCATTTATATTTACTGCCAGTCCCCGGATTATAAAAGAGATTATAAAGATTCCCTGATGCAGTTTTTTCATGACCGTTACAAAGTAGTATGTGTGTTTGTTATTACGAATTTATTACATATTAGATTTAACTCGAATTTTCAATACAATCGTTATTATGGCAGTCTGTTGATAAATACGAGATGTCCGTAAGTCAGACGTTCTTAACCTGGGGCCTGTATCTTTATTTAGCAGGTGCTTTTGTCCAACGTGACTTACAAGTGCGGTAATGCAACATTACAAACATTTGTGTGGTGAGAAGTTAACTAGCAGCTAAACTGAGCTTCTAATGAATGCTCAGTTACAAGTGTTGTACTTAGGCCTGTCACGATAAATTTTGCTCGATGATAAATTGTCCCAGGAATTATTGCGATAAACAATAACATCGCAGTGACGTCATATCCACCAGTGCGAAATACGGCTCACTTGCTTCCGGTTTGAGTAACTATGAGCGCAATAAAGGATAAACTTGTGTTTCAGAAGCTAAAAAAACAACAATAATAATTTCGTAAGTGCACCACGTCCTCAAAATACAATCAAGTTTTAAGTTTCCACGCAAACCTCTGGGAAATTCGGCAAATCCAACATATTTATACTCAAGTTTCATATAATTTATTAGCACATTTTACTTTACCGCTTATAGTGAACACGTCTGCCTTGTCGAAATTGATAATTATAATCAGATGATCATCGGATGAACCGATTTTTTCTTCTTCATGTCTCAGTCTAACTGATACGTGTATATTTCTTACATGAATAATAGGTAATAAAACGGACAGCGTCACTAATTTTGATTGCAAAATATAGTACAACCGTTTCAAACGCTTTTCAAATTACAGTACTGTACAAATTAAATTACTGAACTGTGTATAATTAAAATACGCTTATAATACAGTATAATACACTGTACCTAAATATTCAGTTTTATTTATACAGCGTATTTTCACAACATTGTCTGAAAGCGTTCGCTGCAGCATCTCCGTGGCTCGTTTTATGGTGGTTTATCATAAGCTTTGATGAGTCTATATAACACAAATCTGAATACTGAACAGCTTTAATTAGAACTCTGACAAAGTGCCAGTGCTGCCATACTTTTACACTATGATGTTTGTCGTGCTTCTTCATGGATCTGAAGCAGCAACCTCTCCTGTCCTGTGTTTCTGTTTGACACTAAGAATAGCAAACACAGATTAACGCAATGTGTACTTAAGAACATATAGAACATATTAAGTTAAACATTCTCCGCAAGAATGACTAGGGATGTTCATAGTTACTTCATTGCCACATGCATACACTATCACTGTCTGGGAGTAACGTCTATTAGCATAAGCTATAGCTAACCCAGCCACAAAGTTGAATGAATAAGACTCCCCTTCGTATCCGTGGATGTAAGACAAGACAAACATCTTAAAGCCCTTCTCTAATTTACTTATTGGTACTTTGGAGAAGGTTTTACAAAAGCGATGTACGTCGTTGATCATAAGTTTGGGCAAGTCCTGTAAACGGCATGTATAAACCAATGCCATTTTTCACAGACTGGAAATGAGCGAGCCGCATTTCCATGAACGCGGAAGCTGACATACAAAGAGCCCACTGACATGAGAGTTCATACCTCATTACTAGTGATGTGTCGTTTGCGAACGAGGCGGCACTTTGAGCAGACTCTTTTTAGTGAACGATGGGAGCCGGCTCCTGTTCAAGTGCCGTTTTATTAATGTTTATAGAATTGTCCGGGTTTTTGAGATGCCTAAACATTAAGGACGACAGTGGCCGGAACACGTCTTCCAAAAAAGCCCGCCCACGAGACGGCGTCTTATTTTTAACAAGCTCAAATCAGGTCACGCTAATCAGCATCAGGTTAAACGAAGAGAGGGGCGGGTTTTTTAAAAAGAGCCGATTAGGAGCCGAAAGAGCCAGCTCTTCTTGGTGAGCTGAGCCAAATGAGCCAGTTTGCTAAAAAGAGCCGATATTCCCATTTGGTAGAGAGAGACACGAGGAAAACAAACAAGCATGCAAATGAAAATTATCGCTGCCGGAAAAATTATCGACCTCATTTTAATTATTGTGCAATTAATTGATTTATTGTTTATCGCGACAGGCCTAACTATACCACAAACCTGGGATCAAGCATGTCACAAAACCTGATAGTTTGGTACCAAGTCAACATCAAAATTCTGAAAACATGATCGTACTCCTATGTCTACAGTACCGTTGGTACCAGGGATGGAAATTTTTTGGATCTGACCGGAGCAGCATATATGCCTACAAGTTCTAGTCTTAAAACATTTTAAAGAAATAGGACATACCCAAAATAAAATTCTTATTACATCTAGAAGCACTTGTACTCCATTCATAAATGATAAACATGGTCAGGTTTTTCCCCGTTATCAATGACGCCCCCTAATGGTTGTCCCGCCAGTTAATTAAATCCTGATACAGATCACAAACCGATTTCTAAAAACGTTATGGTAACACTTTACTTGACGGGGCAAAATCATAGTATTATACTATTACTCATGTATTAACCGCAAAATAAGTCTTAGTTACATACTGATCTCATATTAATTCATCATTAATGAATCATGACATGTTTTATGCCAAGCAGTTACTATATTTGTTACTATATCCTTTAGCTCTGTAAACAGTTCTGAACTACTGAAGGAACAAGTCATGAATAACCCAAGTTAAATACTGATCTCCTGTTTGTTCATCATTAATGAATTGTGATGCTTCTTTTATCTCAAGTAGCAACTAAATTTGTTCAGGATTTGTACTTCAGTAGTAACAGAGTTATTATTAAGTATTTGTGTCCTATCAAGTACTACAGGAAATCAACTGGTCTGGATTGAGTTGTATTGGTCACTGCCATAAACTGTACAGAATTATCATCCTGGTGTTTGTGTGTTTAGTATCTTTATAATACTCCTTTTGATTAGGTATACAAAAAAAATATCATCAGAAGTACTCTCCTCAATGCAGATGTCCACCTGATAGATGAAAAATGATCATCAGTATTGCCTGGATACTGCAGTTACTCAAAACCTTTGCAATATTTATGCACTAGATTTCTCTCTTATTCAGGAGCTATAAAGACTGAGAAAGCTTTACAGAGCTTTTAAAACCTGCAGAACTGTTCCAGGGCCAGTTTACTCAAGCAGTGAATTAGTACAAATGACTTAATTCCACCACATGGTTTCAGAGCTTCAGCCCCCAGGCGACTGTCAGTGTGACTTTGGCTGAGATGACGTCACACAAATCCCTAGGCAGGCTCACACGTTAGCTTAGCCTGCTTACAGATCCCGGCTCACACGGTAATGTTAATTGCACCCGCTCAACGCAGAGACGAGATATCCATCCCATGCTGGGTGGATAAAGGTGGATGGGGCTGGATGGAGAACAGAACCACGTGTCACAGGAATGAAAGGAAAGAACATGTACCTGAACAGGGGGCGGAGCCTAGATAGGATGGGTTTAGGAAAAGGGCTGAAAAAAGCCATCTCACGCTGCTAACAAGGAAATCAGAGTAAAGATGGGAAATGTGTCATGGAAAGAGCCTCAACTGGGGTCGGGCATCAAGGTTTGGGTGTTTTTCTAGGAAGGAGGGAAAACAAAACTCGGGTGTGACGTGATGGAGTGCGCTTCAGCAGAAGGCACCCCAGCTTTAATCTCTGCTCCTGACATGGATTCCTACTCATTTTATAGTCTTCAGCACAGAGCAAAGGCTCAGATGGACCACCGGTGCTGAAGCGATGCGGCAGATGTTACAGAGCGGGCCCGAGGCCACAGACTGAGGGGGGGCCTTATCATAATCCCCCTCTGAGGAACGTCATTAATCACTGGCCGACAGCCCTGCGAAGGCGGCTCCCTATCGGTGATGCAGACCTCCCCACCCGCAGCCACTACTAACACACGGCAACCAATACCATGGCACTTATAGCTCACACCACCTAAATACAAAAAGCCCAATAAAGAAAACGACAGTAAACACCTAGCAGCGGGATGAGAAGGATGCAATCAACACGTGATGAGCAATCGCCACACTCTGACTAAGCAGCAAATCACTCGCCTTTAAATCACACAAACACAAGTAGGCAATCTGAGCCCTGCCGTTCACATCCCCCCCAGCAATGATTAAGCCCCATCCACCTGTTCCCAACATCACCCGGCTGCCACGAGCCCCCAACGCTACAGCCGCACTGTGCTGTGTCACTGTAACCGGTTCGCCCAATCCCTGCCTCATTATCATTCCGGGCTAAAGCTAGCTGCCCAATCAGATGGCTTGAATGCCACAGCGACATGCGCTTCTGTCACACAGTTACTCTTAGATTTATTGGGGCTCCTCTGGTTAGGGAAAACCACACAGGCACTCATAGATAAACCCATTGATCAAGGTCAGTGACCATCACAAAGCGTCAGAGGGTAATCTCATTCTACTCAATACACAAGCTAATGAAATTCACGTGGAATTAGTGCACTAACCAGAAACCTAAGAGGAAAATCTGCGTCAGCCAGTCAGGATGAATTATAAAAATGCATTATGACAATCAGTCTGTGTTTTTGTCGATTCCATAGTCTAAAACTGACAGACATGATCAGTAATTCAATATGATAACTAATTTAACACTTCAGCAAGCATCCCGCAGCAGCTAAAATGTCATCCTGACTATTACAGAACACACTTCCTGTATTTTTCAAAGCTGTAGAACAATGTAACAGAATTATGAGAAAATAAGAGTACCTTGAAGTGGCAGAATTTCATCAGGAGAGTCGTACAGAGTAACAAAGCAAACACCAGGACGTGTTAGTAGGTGGAGATGCGGCAGGGAGGAGATGAGTCAATGTGGAGAGGATACAGGGCCCATTCAGGACGCAGTGACACAATGCCACACGCACACACACGCAGCTCCTGGTCAGAGTCATCCTCATGATTATATTATCATTATCTCTACAACATTATGATTAAGAAATATAGAGCTGGGGGTCATTATAATTATATTTGCTCTTTAGAGCCCCCATCATCTCTGATAATGCATTTTTAAATGAGGTATAATTATACGTAATATCTCACACGCTGCACATGCACAATAGGGCCCGGCTGCTCTGCATCCCGAAGCACCGCTGCCTTCCTCATTCAGTTGACTTTCTCTCCTGATTCAGTCCAAGGGCAACACACACGTAAATCCATCAAACTGGGTGCCAGATAGATTTATGTTCTTGCCTAATCTCTGCCTGCAGGCTTGCTGGGCCTGGTCCATCATGAAATGCTGTTTGCTTGACCTCCAGGGGGCGGGGCTCTTCTTTCAGGCCAGTCTGGTGGAGATTCAAAACAGGCTTGTGACGCCAGCTTACTGTGCCTGCTTATGTGTATCTGACCTGTACATGTGCTTCATCTGCCGGTGTAGATTTCGGTACAAAGCGGCCTTCACCAGCTTGAGCCTGGTTTCAGAGATGCTGACTCTTTGCATGGAATGACACAGTGCTATCAGAGGGTGGCGGTCCTCTAACGGGTCCTCTCCATGCCAGAATCACGGAAATTTAACACGCACTACTTCAACGCGCCAGCCATAGAATATGTGTTTTAACATTGCAATTCGATATTAACACTGCATTCTAAAACTACACAGGATTTGCGATATACCAGATGCTCTGATGAAACCATACAGTGACACAAACATTACAGGCTTGTGACATAGCTAACGGCCTTACCTTAGCCTGCTTCTTCACCCTGACATATGGCACCCATGCATGTTTCTCTTCCACTATACAGCCCTTCAACACACAAACTACTGAATTACTGAATTGTCTCCCTTGGCCTGAAATGACAGGATTCTTCATCATTAATCCATATGCCAGTATTATCCATGCCTAGTGGACTGTAATACACTAAGTGTGTGTATTTTATTACTGCTAGCTATTGTCCCACACTCAGTATGTAGGGAAGGGATTTGTTCCTGATACATGATATACAGACGTGCTATAAATATCCTGAGAAGTGTCCTGGCTTTCTCACACCACTGTAAATATCAGTCTGTCAACGGGACATCCCGAAGAGGAACAGAGAAAAACAAATGGGTGTGAAA
Organism: Gnathonemus echidnorhynchus; assembly: GCA_026776725.1. Taxonomy (NCBI): domain Eukaryota; kingdom Metazoa; phylum Chordata; class Actinopteri; order Osteoglossiformes; family Mormyridae; genus Gnathonemus; species Gnathonemus echidnorhynchus. The sequence continues at coordinate 24,266,622 of JAODJU010000108.1, forward strand.
CCCCCCCCCCCAGCTAGAGATGGAAAGTCCAGTAAAGGCATGGGGGGCTCCTTAGCTCAGATTGTGGATGAGCGCTTGACTTGAGATTCAACTTAGACAAAGTGTTTGACAAGACAGCAGTTCTGACGCAATATTCCCAAAACCACTGCGTTTCCCGGCATGAAAACTGTAGCCCTCCAAGCTTATGATGCTGCCACTTGTCTCCTCCATACCCGTAGAGTCTAGAGGACAACTGGCATGACTCACCTCCTTTTCAGGTTCCCTCTTTCCCCCAGAGAGTGCACCTGTCTTCCTGTTGTCTTGGGCCTGGGTGCTATAGTTAGTTCGATGGACAAGTTCCACATACATCATGTTCTCTGGAGGGCACAAGTACTTGATTCTGGGTCTGATCCAAAAACATAGGCTGCTGAGTAAAACAGACGTGCCCGCTGATACGTAAACATAAAGATAAAGTCCCTCTGTCTTTCTTAAATGGCAGTGGGGCTGTTCATCCTACACATGCTCATTTTCATTGATACATGGGCTGCAATGCATTCTGTCACAACTCTGATAGTTCTCTATGCATCTAAGGAACATAAGGCTGGACATCAATCTCCCCCAAGTACTGACAACTACATTAGCATGCACTGACTTTTACTGGCCATAACCAGCACATGCCACACATGTGCCAATGCTTTCATCTTATTTGGATGGGGGGGAAACTATGAGCTGGGGGGGGCAGTAGTACATCAGGAAGACAACTGTGAAATAATGAGTTCCTTTAGGTGCACAGCTTGTCTAGCTTACATTTGAAATACTGATCTGTCAAATAAATCAAAATTAAATTAAGATAATTAGGGGAAAATGGTACGGAGTAATTCAGTTACTTTAATACCACGGCCAGTAAGCCGTGTAAAATGAGAAGTTGACCTTCTGGTCTGCGTCCTGCATTGACGTAAATCCATGACAGAAATAACAGTTTTGTTAGTCCTAGACTCAGGATGAAGGAGGAGTCTCTCTGATACTCAGTGTCTCAGCTGACCTGGTAAACAGGGAAAATGGAAAGGGTACCTGATAACAAACGAGGCTGGGGGGGGGGGGGGTCATGAGGGTCTCTGCGTCAACAGTATTTGCACCAGTCAGAGTATGAAGCTCTTGAGTGACACTTACCTACCAAAAATAAAATGTACTCCATGAGTAAGACAGTGTCAGGTACCCATTATGCTACAGGTTCTGCACTCAGTGGCTACTTTGTTATTTTGTCATGCAGCTGCAACTCACATTGCTGGGGAAGTTACTCACAAAATTAATCCATTACAGACAGAGGTGGAAAGCTCAGGTCCAGAAAGTACAAATCTAGATCAAGGTTTTGCAGTTTGGCTAAGCATTAGAACAGTTAAGTCACATGAGGTTATGAAGCTTCATGTCCCCACAGTCCCGTCAATCATGCCCTACCTGACCAACAGGCAACAGTTTGAGAGGCTCCCGGACTGTGTGTGGGAGCCAGTAGTGAGCAGCACTGGGACATTCCAGGGAACTATCCTGTCCCATATCCTGTTTATCCATAAGACATCCAATACAACACCAGCTCATGTCATGTGCAGTGGTTTTCCAATGAGCCAATGATGAGTTAGTGTGCAGGAGGACTTCAGAGTACCATGAGAACATCAGCTCAACCTCAGCAAGACAAAGCAGTTGATAGTAGATCTGCAGCATGCTACGGAGCTCCTGAAACTAATGAGCATCTGGGGGGAGGAATCAGAGGTGGTGCAATGCTATAAATTCCTCCTGACCAGCAAACTGGACTGGGCAGACAACACAGTGGGGGTGTACAAAGAAACACCACAGACCAGACATGGGGGAGAAACTAAAGGATAGATGGACGGAAGAACCACCCAGCCAACCAACCAACTTACAACCAGTTTACTCTCCTTGGACAGCCTTCTGCATAATCTCTGTGCCCACACCTCGCTGAAAAACAATGCATTCAAGACATGACAGAATAACTGTAAGCTTCCCTAACAGCGACACACTTTGAATGGCGAATACATTACACACCCTCTATGCCGAACTCTACCTGTGTGATCGCTGACTTTAGCCGTACGCTTGTAAGTCCTCATAACATTCTTTTTAACAAATCACATAAACTGTTTCTCCACAGAAGGGTTAGGATTAAGGTTAAGGTTAGATGACTAATGGTGTGGAGAATTTGCTACTCGCAGGGTGGGCGCCCACCAGGCCGTGCCCTTCGGATCCCTGATGCTTGGTGCCTTAATTCCCGCTAACAGCCTTAAAAGAACAGCGGGTCACTATGGACCCCAAGAGAAGTGACTTTTTCTAAGGAAAGGCTGTTAAGTTTTCAGCACAAGACTAATTGGCCACAGTCTCTCCACGTTTCTCATCTCTTGCAACTAATGAGGGGAGAGTCGCCCTCACTTCATCTATCATAGGGGCGTGCAATTCACTTCCAGGCAGGGTTTTGTGCCCCTGTCCTAAAGTATAATTGAATATTGTTGCAGTTTTGCTACAAAATAGCCATGCGGGAAAGCCAACTGCACTTAGGGGAGAGGACTACTTTGTCTCTCCTTTTCAGGGTGGGAGGGACAGCAGTTTGAACGGTACAGCAAAAATAATGGGAGATGCAAAAATCTATTCAGAAGGCCACAAAGACTGAGATAAAAAACAGTGCTGAGTCAGGGAGACACTGTACCGCTCCGCTCACTGTCGAATGCTTCCCTGAGAAGAGAGAAAAGAAGCACTAAGGATTAAAAAGAAAAGGAAACCTCTGTCACCGAACATGGAACCGAAAGACATCTGCCTCGCAGGTGAACACCTGGACACAGGGGCACCACTAGAAATTGTGGGCCCCATGAAAGCATTTTATATGGGGCCCCCAACCCAGATCAATCCAATTTTTTCAAATTTCTTAGGGTCCCTGTCAGCCCTGGACCCATCAGGTGGATGCAGAGCCCCCCATAATTCACTTCAATGTTGTATTTTGAGGAAAATGGTTATTTCACTGCTAAATGCTAAGCCTTTCCAACTAAGTGCGCTGGAGATAAACCTAGCCGACAACTGTCTCCCCTCTGGGACTCAGCCTAACTTTACCACTCATTCTTCTTCCATTCTGCAGTTTGAACATGCTCTCACAACGTTTCCATTTCATGTCAGCCCACAGCGGCATTCACATAAAGGCAAGAAAAAGCTGGCCTTTCTCTGGACGCCAGTGAAATCTCTCATTCCCATATCTCTCCTTAGGAGGTCGTATCGATCTGCCCCGCCTCCAGATTGGGTGGCTCGGCCTCACCAATGCTTTGTGAGACTTGGATCAGGGGTGATCCGCACTCATGAATGCAGCTGAATGCGCACAGCTGGACTGTGCCTGCCCGCCATTATCACGCAGGACACAGACGTGCTCAGGATACACCGCCATCCCTCACTAAATCTTATCACCAGCGGCGTAACTGCGCAGCAGAGCCGATCTCATTAGACAAAATGCAGCCATCTCTCTAACAACATTATCTCAGCGTACGAGAATTAATTATGCTGACAGAGTGGGATCCCTCCTCATAAGGGCACCGCCTCATTCTCGCACCCAGGGCTTCTGGGAAGCTGCGAATCTGTATTCTCTAGGTGTAATGAGCCGGCAGCTGCATAGCTGACATGGGATGTGTTCTGAAATAAGCCTTATGTGATGGATTCAGATTTTCATCAAAACGGAGCAGCTATCCTCAGACCCCGTCATGCCCGGGTGCTGAAATTCACGCTGTCGGAGCCACCTTAGGCTGAAGCATGGAGACAGTTAGCATGACGCTGGCAAACACTTACATGGATGAAGAAAAGCCAAAAGGAAACTGATCATGGAAATAACAGTATCGCAAAAAGGGAATGTGATGTTATTTAAAGGAGACCTATCATGCTCATTTTCAATATTCATAATTTTACTTTTGGGGTCTACTAAACTAGATTTACATGCTTCAGTGTTCCAAAAACACATTATTTATCTCTATTCACACTCTGCCTGAAACGCTCTCTTAGAGCTCCCGTGTCTTTAAGGCCCGCCCCCGATGTGTCCTGTGTGCTCTGATTGGTCAGCTTGTCCACACCTACACATTCCGTCACCTTCCAGTCTGATAATATCTCTGCATTATGTCAAGTTGATTCAGCTGCAAAGACCTTCGTGCCCATCGCAGCACTGCATAAAACTAGAGTGAAAACTACTGGGCAGTTGCTGATTATCTCTAAAGCAAAGTATTGTTTGAAAGCAATAATTTATCCAAAGTTTACAACTGAAGGTTTATATTGACTAGACTGAAAGACTTTTTTTCTGAGGCAAACTCTTTTGTGTTGTTTTGTTTTAGGTATAATTCATTACAGTGTCTGGTGGTTTCCAAGCTGTTCTCAGATCCATGAACAGACATACGGTTCTCTGCAGGCAGAACTCGGCATAGCACATATGTAAAAATACAGAAGGCATTAGAAACTTAGGCTTCTGCAAACTTGCTCGCTATGTTGGAATGCGACCGTAACATTACAGTTTGCAATCATAAATCCACTTTGAACACTCTAAGTAGCTACTTTGTTTTAAACATGACAAATCCACAAGTAATAATGCATTTCTCCTCACCAGAGGTGGAAAGTAACGAATTACATTTACTCGCGTTACTGTAATTGAGTAGGTTTTTTGTGTATTTGTACTTT
>JAODJU010000108.1:24271401-24281486 GCA_026776725.1 Gnathonemus echidnorhynchus
AACCGCTTCAGTGTTCTCAGTTATAGTAACGTGCATTTTATTGTCAGTAACGGTAACGGCGTTGCAAGTATGGGAAAAATACTTAATTAGATTACCCCGTTACTGAAAAAATAACGCCGTTAGTAACGCCGTTATACTTAAACGCCGTTACTCCCAACACTGATCCTATATACCTGCAACTTGTGCATTCCAGGCGGGAAGGAAAAAAACAGATACAATGTCAAATGGATACACAATTATGTCCATTGAATCTAAAAGTTTATTAGCTGTCAAACCTGGAGATACAGCATCCACTCTCCCCCCAGAAGAAATAACAGATGCTACAGAGATCTATGTGCAAATTAATCAGATTTTCAATCATTTATTATTATTTGATAAATAATTATTTCCATATCCATTTTAAAATGTAAAGTACATTCAAAAGAAATGATCTTAGCAGCTACCTCCCACGAAGAATGGGTAGGATTTGGAAAACAATACCTAGAACAACTTTATCATGTCACCAGTTGTCCACCAAATAAGAGATTCAACTTCATTAATCCCAGTACATAGTGTCCTCCACAAAAGAAAAAAAAAAAAGAAAAATATATATATTTGTAGTTATTTCACATTTACTTATATAGTTTAACATATTAGTTATTCTTGCACCGATACTGGAAGTGTCCAGAAATTTTTAAGACATTTTTAAAAGGATACCATATCTTTTACTTCATTAAAAAAAATAAAACTTGTAGTACATATTTAAATACAATTTGGAAAGTAGGCTACAGATGGAGATCCGCATAAACATACAAGCTCCACACACACAGGACCATGGCAGGAATCTGGCCCGTAACCCTGGAGGGGGTGAGACCACAATGCTACCTAGTGAGCCACAGCGCCATCTATGGGAGGCACCTGTACTTCATTGCCTAAATGTACAAAGCCAATAAACAAAAGTATTTTCGAGGAATATTAAAAAGGAAAGTGGAGGCTCAACATTAGCCTGATGGAGACGATCATGTGGCCTACGCTGCATTAGAAGTTCTCTCTGCTGATGCGGTCCTGGTCCATTTTGGACCTGGCCTTCTTCTTCAGCAGGAGGATGTATTCGGCAAACTCCCGTAGTGCGCCCTTTCCTGCGGAGCTGCGGCAAGCATACTTGGCAGCATTGATGGCCACTGGCGGAGCATCCTTAGGCACGCCACTGAGCCCACACAGGTTCAGACAGTCCACGTCTGGCTCATCGTTGCCTGGATGGAGCATGCCAAAATTAAACAGTTAGGCAGGGCTGGCTACACTTTTATTCCAGGGAAGGATTCTATGAAAAGAGACTGGGTCATGCCTGGGTACTGATTATACCAGTTAAACCTTATACCCTTGGTCATACCATTAATTGTAAGACTTCATTCTCATAATTTCATAGGTGCTACGTTTCACTGAAGCTGAATGATGTATTTCAGACCCTCTTTTGACTAAACAAACATAAAATTTTAAAGCCACCAAAATGCACTAATTAAGGTTGAGGTGTTTCACCACAAGTAATTTTAAATTTACAAACATTTCTCTCAAAGATGAATGAAGTTTATTCATCTCTCATTTCTTCTTTACTTGTTTATCCTATGAGTTACACCTGTATACACACTAGGCCTGCATGATTCTGGGTAAAATATTTTTGTTATGATAATTACTATAAATAGTAATATGTAGTATGAAGACTAAAGACTAAAGATGAAAAAATACTAAAACTTAAACCTTGTCTGGTCTTTTCACCCAATAGTAACATGTTTTTAATACAAATTTTTTTTATACATAGACGTAGAAAAGGGCGTACACAATTTACAGAGGCAGCATCGCCTGAAGTGACTATGTCTAACCGCTTTCAAGTGCTTTCACCTTTAGAGCCCCCTCCCCCCAGGAAAAGGGAGGTTGTGGGAGTAGGGGATTCAATTATTAGAGGTGTAGACAGTTATGTGCGCACCCGTGATAGAGGGTCCCGTACGGTGTCTTGCCTGCCTGGTGCCCAGGCAGGGGACCTTCTGAATTGTGTGCACAGGCTTTTGGCCCCACCCGGGGTGGATCCAGTGGTCATGGTGCATGTTGGCACCAACGACATAGGCAAGGGCAGGAGGGCTGTTCTGCAGGATAAATTTATAGATGTCGCAGATAAGCTTAGAAGCAGAACATCCATGGTGGTATTCTCTGGAATACGTCCTGTGCTACGTGCAAGCCAGGCTAAGTTAGGTGAAATAAGGAGATTAAATGCGTGGCTAAAACGGTGGTGTAGAGGGGAAAGAGGGGATTAGGTTTATGGGGCACTGGAAGTAGGTCTGTCACGATAGCAAATTTTGCTGGACGATAAATTGCCCCAGGAATTATTGCAATAAACAATAATATTGTCGTTATGAGACCATTTTCAACTGATGTAATGGTAATGGCATATTAATGCAAGTACACCCTTTCATCGATCAATAAACTTTCATTTCTAAAGAACATTTAACACTGGGACTGGAAGACATTTTTAATATCCAAAATAAATAAACAAAACAACCAAAAACAATAAATAAAACGGACTCTCAGTCTCTGTTAACAAAAAATGCACTTGAATAAAAACCAAACACAACCAGAAACAATAAATAAAATGGATTATGAAGTCTCTGTAAACAAAATCGGCCTTAAAATTTTAAACATTAGGCTCAGACAGGGAAAACAGGCAAAACTGCCAGTTAGGACCTTTGTAAACAAAAAGTGCTAACAACAAAACACTCCATATGAATAGAAGCAGGTGCCTCAACAGGCCATATGCAAATCCGTAGCTACTTTAGTCTGGCAAATTCCGAGCAAGAAATACCAACATGTTGACTTTGTGTGGCTTAAGGCAGGATCTCTCAGGAGTAGCAATGTGTCCAGCTGTGCTAAACATTCTCTCTGAGCTGGTGCAGAACTCTGACAAATTACCAGTGCTGCCATACTTTTACACTATGATGTTTGTCGTGCTTCTTCATGGATCTGAAGCAGCAACCTCTCCTGTTCCCGTGTTTCTGTTTGACACTAAGAATAGCAAACACAGATTAACGCAATGTGTACTTAAGCACATATAGAACATACTAAGTTAAACATTCTCTGTTAGAATGACTGGGGATGTTCATAGTTACTTCATTGTCACATGCATACACTATCACTGTCCGGGAGTAACGTCTATTAGCGTAAATTATAGCTAACGCCAGCCACAAAGTTCAACAAATAAGACTCCCCTTCGTATCCGTGGATGTAAGACAAGGCAAACATCTTAAAGCCCTTCTCTAATTTACTCGTTGGTACTTTGGAGAAGGATTTTACAAAAGCGATGCACGTCGTTGATCATAAGTTTGGGCAAGTCCTGTAAACGGCATGTATAAACCAATGCCATTTTTCACAGACTGTAAATGAGCGAGCCGCATTTCCATGAATGCGGAAGCTGACGTGCAGAGCCCACTGACACGAGAGTTCACGCCTCATTACTAGTGATGTGTCGTTCGCGAACTAAATGGCTCTTTGAGCCGACTCTTTTTAGTGAACGATGGGAGCCGGTTCCTGTTCAAGAGCCGTTTTATTAATGTTTATAGAATTGTCCAGGTTTTTGAGCTGCCTAAACATCAAGGACGACCGTTGGTGGCCCACAAGACGGCGTCGTAACAAGCTGAAATCAGGTCACGCTAATCAGCATCAGGTTAAACGAAGAGAGGGGCGGGTTTTTTAAAAAGAGCCATTTAGGAGCCGAAAGAGCCGGTTCTTCTTGGTGAGCTGAGCCAAATGAGCTGGTTTGCTAAAAAGAGCCGATATTCCCATTTGGTAGAGAGAGACACGAGGAAAATCGTTTATTGCAACAGGCCTAGTTGTACTTGTATTGCTATTAATTCTTTTTTTTTATTGTCGTGTATAAGTACGAGTATCGTGTACAATGAAATGCTTGCTTGCATGTGCTCCTGCAGACAGTGAACATAGACAACAAGACGGATAGACAACAGGACAAGTGAATGTAAAGATAAAGTGAATTATAAATAAGACCAGAATCCCAGGAATAGAGACAGAGACAGAAATATATGTATGGGTAGCAGTGGAGGTGACACTAGGTTACTGATTGTTCATGAGTCTGATTGCAGTTGGATAGAAACTGTTCCTAAACCCGGAGTTGCGCGTCCAAATGGACTGTAGTCGCCTCCCAGATGGGAGGAGGGTGAAAAGTGACAGTGCAGGGTGGCTGGGGTCTTGCCTGATACGGTTCACTTTCCTGAGACAGCGTGTAGTGTGGATGTCGCGGATCGCAGGGAGCTGTGTGCCCGTGATCTTCTGTGCTGAGGGCATCACACGCTGCAGAGCTCTGTTATCCTGAACAGAACAGCTACTGTACCAGGATGTGATGTTATATTATTATAGCAAGTGAAAAAACAAGCAGGGGTCTATCGTGTAATGCCTGCACTTTTGGAGGCTGCAACAGTACTACAAAAAAGAGACTGATGTGAAACAAAGCAATATCAGCCTCCATATTATCTCAGTGCTGTCTGTATATTTCAATTCTTTGTTAATTATGTTAATTTGTTAATGATCTCAGTGGGTCTCAACTTAGTGACTAGATCTTGAACCAAAATTGACTTAATTGATCTTTTTATTTTTAACGGTTAGCTAACTTGGTTAAAAAAAAAAAAAACTGAACAAACCAACTTCATGCCATCAGACTACTAAAAATATTGTACTTGTATCACATGGTAAACGACAAATGGCTTATAGACAGGTTGGCTGCGCTGTTGGATAAACAGTGTGCTGTGTGGCTGATGAGGAAGGTTGATTCTAAAGAAGGTTCAGCTTTGGATTGTGTGGGAATGGTTTGTATTTGTGGAGTCTGATATGGAGCAGTCTACTACAGTCTACTACAATCTACTACAATCTACTACAATTTGCAAACTTTGCAAAGATACAAGAAGTAGCGACGCAGCTGCCTTCTTCTAACCACCTGAAATGTTAGCACCCCAAACATGTGCAGCGTCTGGCTGTTTATATGAGTCCTCAGCCGCAGCACCTTCCAGACGGTGAAATAACAGAAGCAAACATTTCTTACTGGTGGAAAAAAAATCTAAATGTTACTAATTCTTATTTGATTTTTAAAAATGTATCCATTATTTGTTTGTATTTGTTGTAAACAGAGTTCAGAACTGTGCAGTTAATTATCAAAGTGCTAAGTTTCATTTGTAGACAACTTTTGAAACTTCTAATACAAAAAAAATTAAAAAGCACTTTTGCTAAAACGAGTCAGTTTATTTTATATGTACATTTTCTTTTGCATACTTTAATAATTAAGTTCAGTTATATGATGCTATAACCAGAGTTTCTTGTGAGGATAGACTTGCTGGTTAATTACTACATACATTCCAAAAAAAAAACAAAAAAAACATTGCAATCTATATCATGGATTGTGGTTCTAAACCAAAAATCATGATATGACATTTTGATTATCTCTGTGGTATTAGTGGTATTAATTTAATCAATGATGCTTTCAAATCTGCCCTTTTGTGCTTAGATGGAGCAGCCCTTGATGGAGATAACCCAGAACATATTCAGTGGGTGTTCCACAAGGCCCAGGAGAGAGCCTCTGAATTCAGCATCACTGGAGTGACCTACCGACTCACGCAGGGTGAGTGCAGTCCAGTGCACCTTCACTAACAGCCAGCAACTTCATAGACCTTATGAAGCCTTACTTTAGACAATCGCGTTTCTATTAATGCTCTTACTAGTAATTACTGTTTCATGCTAGGCTCCTGTCACTGTGAGTTAAGCTGCAGTACTATATGCTCTTTAGAGCTATATGTGTATAACCAAGTTGTGGTGCACAGACTCCTCCCCACAGCAGGAATAAAAGCGGCAAACGCAGCTGGGGGACAGCATGGTGAACCTTTAGCATGTCTGCTTTTTCAGCATTAGCACAGTTTCTGCCCTCAAACTGCGTTTTCACCTGGACGTGTTCACTTTGTTCCCAGGTGTGGTGAAGAGGATCATCCCGGCAGTTGCATCAACAAACGCTGTCATTGCTGGTATGTGGAGTATCTGTTACACTTTGTAATAATTATGCAGCAAATCACATCTAGCATTTTGTTTCATGTAAATGCCATAGAAAAAAAAGGTCATTTTCTTTTTTTCCTCCTCTAATCACCTACTATTTGTTTTTTGTCATTTCACATGTTATATTGGTGTTATCTCATCTTGTCTATTTCCACATATCAGATTACATTGTACTTGTAATGTACAATATTTCAATATTAGCATTTTTATTACTTATTTTTTTATTAGTAATATTCTAACCCTTCCCCCCCCAATTTTAGCTGCTTGTGCCATGGAAGTATTTAAAATCGCTTCCAGGTGAGTATGACAAGTTCATTCATACTCCAAAGCAGACAGTCGGGTATGTTATGTTACTGTAAAATGTACCGGTTAATTATAATTTACCCATTAAATTTCTTGCAGTGCTTACATTCCCTTGAATAACTACCTGGTGTTTAATGACGTTGATGGGCTGTATACCTATACTTTTGAAGCTGAGCGAAAGGTGAGACCTTGCAGTGCTAAAGCTCACTTCCTCTCACTTAATGCCTTGAATGTTTTAAAGATTATTTTTTTAAAATCTTTTTCTGGCTTCAGGAGAACTGCCCAGCTTGTAGCCAGATCGCTCAGGACCTGCGCTTTCCACCTTCAGCCAAACTCCAGGAGGTCCTTGAGTATCTGACTGAGAACACCTCCCTGTGAGTGATCTCTCTGAAGACTGAGCTTGTTGTACTCCGCATGTGTGGGGTCTGAGGGGACATTTTTCTCTGGACTAGGGAATAAATTCCACTGTGTTTTGTTTTTTTAGACAAATGAAATCTCCTGCCATTACAGCAACACTGGAAGGAAAAAACAAAACGCTCTACTTACAGGTTTGCTATAGTAATAAAAGTATACTAAAAAATACTATACCATGACTAAACAAATCCCTGTTTTATTTTATGATAACTTCTACATAAGATATACAATTTATTCTTTGTAATAAATATAAATTTTTTCAGACCGTGGCCTCCATCGAACAAAGAACGAGATCAAATCTCAGCAAAACGTTAAAAGGTAACTGTCCTTTAGCCAGTGCCCTCATGTTTCTAAATATGCAGCATGTATTTTGAGTGTTTGAATTATCAGCATGCCCTGTGATTGTTTCCAGAGCTGGGTTTGGTCGACGGACAGGAATTGGCAGTCGCTGATGTCACCACTCCACAGACGGTCCTCTTCAAGCTTCGTTTCACCACATGATGTTTTGGGGTGGCACCCAAAAAGTTCCTCTTAATGCACAAGCAAGAAGCAGTACTGTAATCAATATTCTCCTCCTACAGAATATAGGAAGGACACAGCAATGAAACTTGAACATATTTAAATATATTTAAATGCAACTGTGTATATATAATTGATGCTGTGGTAAGTTCTTCATTATAAACCGTTTTGTATTAGGCCTGGCATATTTAACATTTTACCAGAACCATGGGCAACTTGACAAAGACACTGACATTGATATTTCACTTTGAAACAATTTGCAGTCTGGTCTCACATTAGACTTGAGATGATTTTCTATGCACTGAAAGAGCATAAGTAAAGAATTTGGTGTGTAATGTATGTAAGACTTGCCTTCAGCAGTGTACCTGCTACGTGGCAGGTGTTAAGCAGTGTGTGAAAACGGTCACTTTGCTTGTAGCTGACATTTACCTTTAATTGGTACCCTTGGCTTTCCAAAATTGTTCAGCTTAATTCTTTGTGTCTGTACTGGAACATGTAAATAGTTTACTGAGGCACTTGTGGATGCAAGATTTACTTAAATTAAACTTTCTGGTTAAACTTTAGATCTCTCTCTGCTGTGAATAGACCTGAGTTTTTTTTTGCAGCAGCACACGCAAATAGTGTAAATGCGATCAATGTAAGGCATTTCATCTTTAAAATCCAATCTAAATTAGTTGTTAGGTGTAGCTGTTCATTTCGAGCTGCTTTTTACATTGAAAGTTGTGTCTTAATAAAATAAAATCCTGCCTATTAATTAGACATGTTCTGGGATTGTAACCTGTCTATATCTTAATGATCCATCCATCTTCCATAGCACTTATCCAGTGCCGGGCTACAGTGATCCAGAAACAGCACGTGTAAGTGATGCTAAGCCATGTCAGGGCATATGCTTACTCTTACGCTTACTCTTACTCTTACGCTTACTCCATGGGTAACTGAGAGACATGAATTCATATAACCACATTTTTTTTTTTGGACTGGGGGAGGAACTGGTGAACCGGGGGAAACCCAGGGAGAAAATGTGAAAATGCAAACTCCTCACGCACATCGGAGTGCAATGAGGGACTTGGTATATTTCAGGGGTGGAGAACCTGATCCACGGAGGGCTGGTGTGCAGGTTTTTGGGATGGCCTCTCAATCAGCCAATGACAGTGGGTCCCCAGGACTGGAGTTGAGAACCACTGCTTTATTATTGGCTGATTGAGAGGTCATCCCAAAAACCCGCACCAGCCCTACGTGGCACAGGTTCCCCAGCCCTGGTTTATTTGGAATAATCTCCATATCCAGTCGTGCAGAGTCCTACCGATGAAGCTAATATTAGCTTACGTGTCCTGAACCAACTGATATGGAAAAGGCAAAAATAGCACATGACCAATGACTGTGTCATTTTTAGAGACATCAGTCTGTACGTACAGGAATATTGATCTGGATTTTTAAATAATTAGATGTGCTACATCAGCTAACACTGAGCCTGACTGCACTGCTCACAGCATTAGATTGTAAAGGGTCATAGGCAGTATGTTGCATGATGGGTAAAGACTGCAGAGTGCCCATAAATTTCATTTCAGTATAAACCATCCAGGGCGGGTATGCGTGTCTGCTGGTTAAGCCTCTGAAGGTCGCTGCTTGGAGCCCTGACCTTGGTAGAATATTCACAAATCCTTGAGCAAGGCCCTTAACCCCCACCTCCGGGGTGCTGCACACTGGCTGACCCTGCACTGTGACCTCCAAGCTCGCTCTCATCTATATGTGTGTCTCACGGGGGGCAAGATGGGGGAGAAGAATTTCCTAACAGAGATTAATAAACTATCACTATTCTGTTCTTGTTACCATTGTTACCGTTTCTTGGGATTGTGGTTGAAAGAAGAACATGCACTCTAAATCCACTAGAGGGAGCTGCATGTCTTTGTGATACTTAATAGTCTTAGCTAAAGTCCTGCAGTTTGCTATAAGAACTGCATGGGGTTTAATGGGCACTAGGAGGCATAGTTCTACATGTCTACATTTGTACTGTGATCCTTATGGAGAAATGTAGGTCTTTTTTCATATAGTGTATTGATGCAGGTATATTGTTTTTGGTTAGTATGTTTAGAAAAGATGATGGGAATACTAGCACAGATAATTTTAATAAAATCCCAGAATTATACAAGTCGGCTAATCTCTAAGGATCATCTGGTTCTGGTCCCATCAAACTTGTAGATGATCGAGGTTGTGACAGAATATTCTGTAAAAGTAAATAAAAAGCACTTTTGATTGGCCAGAATTCAAACCAAAAATCATTATTTTAGTTCTATGATAATATCTGTTATGGGTTGAAAGATGGCTCAGTAGGTGAAACTGTTACATCACTCCTCAGGAGTCTGAAGGTTGAATCGCACCTCTGCTCTTTCTGTGTGGGATTCGTGTGTTTCTGCTCTTTCTGTGTGGGATTCGTGTGTTTCTGCTCTTTGTATGTGGGATTCGTGTGTTTCTGCTCTTTCTGTGTGGGATTCGTGTGTTTCTGCTCTTTCTGTGTGGGATTCGTGTGTTTCTGCTCTTTGTGTGTGGGGTTCGTGTGTTTCTGCTCTTTGTGTGTTTCTGCTCTTTGTGTGTGGGATTTGTGTTTCCCGCTCTTTGTGTGTGGCATTCGTGTGTTTCTGCTCTTTGTGTGTGGCATTTGTGTGTTTCTGCTCTTTGCGTGTGGGATTCGTGTGTTTCTGCTCTTTGCGTGTGGGATTCGTGTGTTTGCTCTTTGCGTTTGGCATTCGTGTGTTTCTGCTCTTTGTGTGTGGCATTCG
>JAODJU010000108.1:24281586-24292668 GCA_026776725.1 Gnathonemus echidnorhynchus
TGTGTTTCTGCTCTTTGCGTGTGGGATTCGTGTGTTTCTGCTCTTTGTGTGTGGCATTCGTGTGTTTCTGCTCTTTGCGTGTGGGATTCGTGTGTTTCTGCTCTTTGTGTGTGGCATTCGTGTGTTTCTGCTCTTTGTGTGTGGCATTCGTGTGTTTCTGCTCTTTGTTTGTTCTCCCTGTGCTTCCTCTGGGTTTTTTGTTTTGTGTTCCTCTTTATGCCATGTGATGGACTGGCACCCCACCCAGGGTGTCCCCTACCCTGTACCCGGTGATGGACTGGCACCCCACCCAGGGTGTCCCCTACCCTGTACCCGGTGATGGACTGGCACCCCTCCCAGGGTGTCCCCTACCCTGTACCCGGTGATGGACTGGCACCCCTCCCAGGGTGTCCCCTGTCTTGTGCCCTGTGCTGCCTGGGGTTGGTTCCATCTGCCCTGTAAGGGTAAGTCGTTGGAGGTATGGCTATGTAATAAGAAGAAATGAAAGTATTATGATTCATATAATGTGTAATCAACTGAGTTAGTTACTGTAACTGTCTACCTTTGCTGCCTTGGTAAGGCAGAGCAGGTACAGACAGGGCTACGAAATGTGATGCCACACTCAGCAGCAAATGACACACACAATTATGAAATTCAGAGACATTGCCAATGTCACTACAAATGTCAGACAGCATGTCTTTGACTGTACTACCTACTTTGACAATGGACCTACTTCATTGTTAAACCTGCTGTCTCAGAAATATATTAACTTGGACAATAGACAATATAGGACAAGATGTAATAGTTCTGGTTAGCTGACAATGCACCCTGCTGAATTTTACAGTCAACTATGTCCCAGTTCATCCCAGTTCACCGTGGATGAGGTAAGTGAATTGACAAACCAAAAAAGTAATGCAGTTTCAAAATGCATCCTGACATCAGTCAAGAAGTAATGATACAAACTGTGAACCATTAATATCTTCTTATTCACATGGGAAGGCATGTGTTCATTTTCATTGAATTTTTCAGTATGTGAGAGAACTGTCAAGAAGAAAAGTAATTGAAAAGTCAAAGACAGGGATTTTTTGAGTGCTTCCCATTGTTGTAAAATCACAGTAATCTCTTTCTCTTCTAAACTTGGAACTGTGTCACTGATAAGAAAACACCATTACGATGTTTTTTTTTTTCTAACTTCCCCCTGCCCTAAAAGCCATGGTTCTGTAACCAAAATGACAGAGTGGTGAGATTGATCCTCCACATAGTGTCTGCACTCTCATCTGCCACTTCCTTCCCTACTTGTGTAATATCAGTGTTTTCCTGTGAACAAGCCTTGAACCTTCTGTGGTCAGCTTCCTCTCTCCCTGGGGCTCACACTCTGCACACCATCTTGACATCAAAGTTCTACCAAACTCAGTATTACATGCTTTATTACACACTATTGTCATTCTGACATGTTAAAGTGCTCTCTTTAACTTTGGAATATGTTATCAACATGTGCATACAGAATCAATCTGCATAATTAAATTGTGTGCAAGTCGTCGATAAAGGCTGCAATTTCTCAAGGAAATCCCTTCTGTCACTGTGTAATTTTCTTGTGAGTGAAAATGAAAGGGGATTTAAATAATACATGAACATATGCTTGTAACGCCTTTTGGTTTCCTTGTCTTACAGAGAGAGGCACTGAAGCACTGGTCATTTTTTCCCGTATATACTGGGTTTCTCAAATTCCTAATAACCTATAGCATATTTAAATTCATACAACACTACAAGACTTTTCACAGTAAGGCTTCATCAGAGACATTGTCCGTTTTTAAATATTCAGTAAAGCAATTAGCAGCTTTATAGGTGACAAAGATTTTTTTTTTTGTCTTGGGAATTCCTTCACAATAATTGCCTGGATTCAAAATTTATAACATTAATTAATATAAAAAAAGACAACAAAAAGTAAAATAATGGCTGATCTAAACTTATATAAAAGAACTATCTCTAAAGAGAGATTATTTTACATGGCACACATAAGTGACCTTTGACTTGTACCTACCCTCAAAAATCCCTTCAGCTATTTATTCAGAATGTTCTGTTCTGTTCTGTGTTACTCTTGACGGCTTCATTGTTGTCCAAGGTCCCAGACCATAGTCCACGTCAGAAGTCTTGGGATGAGTTTCGGGTCTGGAATTCAGCAATTTTAAGATCAAACAGGAATGCAGATTAAAGTAATGTGTTGCTTATTGACATCAGTTTATTCTGGCATTAACACATACATATTTGCTATATGTACTAAAAAATGAAACAACATTTAGGAAATGATTAATGGACAGCAACAATAATAATGAATATTGTTATGCCTATTTTATAACTATTGCACAATGTTCTATGAATTGCATTTGATGGCCTGCATTTTAATGAATCACTAGCTGCTCAGTCAATAAATCAATAGTAATACTGATGGGATCTAAGTGAGATGATCAGAAGATTTTAATGCTTTGTCAGTAAATTCTCCCCTCCATGAATTGCCACCTTATCGCGGTGGAGGGGTTTGTGCACTTCTGTGATCCTAGGAGCTGTATTGTTGGGTCTCCCGAGGCAAATTGGTCCTAAGTGAGCAGCCAGATTCTGTGTGATTCACACTGACCTCTGTAAAGACTAACAGAAAGGCTCATGTGACCCTGCCCTGGACCCAAGCGCCTAGTGGCTGCGTCTCTACCCAAGCGGTATGGTGGTGCTGCTGTGGGGGTTGGGTGCAGTGTAGATGGGGTGGCAGTCGACGGCAGGGGCCCTGGCAGATAAATCATCAGCTATCAAATCTGGCTCTAGGAACATGGAATGTCACTTCTCTTGTGGGAAAGGAGCCTGAGCTGTGACTGTGAGGAATGAGTGTGACTGTGAGGAATGAGTGTGACTGTGAGGAATGAGTGTGATTGGGATGAATGAGTGTGATTGGGAGGAATGAGTGTGATTGGGAGGTATGAGTGTGATTGGGAGGAATGAGTGTGATTGGGAGGAATGGCCTGCCTGATCAGAACCCAAGCGGCGCTCTGTTATTGGACTTCTGTACTAACCACAGTTTGTCCAGAACGAACACCATGTTCGAACATAAGGGTCATAAGTGCATCTACCACCACAGCACCCTTGGCAACAGTTTGTTGATCGATTTTTTTACTTGTATCGTCAGATCAGCATCTACATGTTTTGGACCCTCGAGGAAAGAGAGGAGCTGAGCTGTCAACTGATCACCATCTGGTGGCGAGTTGGATCAGACGGTGGGGGAAAATGCTGGATAAACTGGTAGACCCAGACGCATAGTGAAGCCCCTGTCCGAGATATCTTCAACTCACTCCTCTGGCAGAACTACTCTTGCATCTCGAAAGAGGCTGGAGACAATAAGCCTGAATGGGCGATGTTCCGAGCCTCCATTGCTGAGGTGGTTGTGCAGAGCTGTTAGTGCAGGGGTCACCAACCTTTTTGAAACTGAGAGCTACTTCACGGGTACTGAGCCATACGAAGGGCTACCAGTTTGAAACGCCCTCCTAAACTTATCTAAACTTCATGTATAATAAACATGTTTTAAATGCTTTTTTTAAAAGATATTGTCATCTTCAAATGTGATTAAAGAAGAATAGCAACAGGATAAAATTAAATTTTAGACGCTACTCACTGGTGAGTTGTGCGATTTTTAGAACAGGTCCATGGGAGTCTCATGTGGTCCTTGGGGCATCCTGGTGCCCGCGGGCACCATGTTGGTGACCTCTGTGTTAGTGCCTGTTGTGGTGACAGTCCCCGAATATGGTGGTGGATCCCAGCAGTAAAGGGAGCTGTCAGGCTGAAGAAGGAGGCCTTCTAAGCTTGGTTAGCTTGTGGGCCTGTAGCAGCCGGTGGTTACTGGCAGGCTAAGCACAATGCAGCTTTGGCAGCAGCTGAAGCAAAAGCTCAAGTGTGGGAATTCCACTGATACTCCTTCCTTAATTAATACGATGCAAAAACATAAAGACACAAAAACATCAAGACAAAAAATTAAGCAAATGAAATTTTCAACTGTGTTGTGTTCTCTCAATGTGTTGCGTTTTTTTTAATGTGTTGTGGTTTTCAAATACGGAAGTTGTCCATGCTACAGGTGGCAGTATTTGAGCCGCTGATAAAGGTTGCACAGTATTTGGCTAAAGAATTGTAGTCGGCCTGTTAGAACTGGGTAGTATATGTTCTGTTGTGGTGAAGAGAGCTGAACCAGAAGCTATCGATTTACTAGTCGATCTATGTTCTTACCCTCACCTATGGTCATGAGCGTTGGGGAAGGATGGGTAGAATGAGATGGTGGATACAAGCAGCAGATATGAGTTTCCTATTGAGGGTGTCTGGACTCAGCCTTAGAGAGGGTAAGGAGCTCGAAGTAGAGCTGCAGCTCCTGTGCATCGAAAGAAACCAGTTGAGGTTGTTCCGGCATCTGTCTACAGTACCTCCTGGACACAGACCCAGGTCATGCTGGAGAGATTGTATTTATTGGCTGGCCTGGGAACATCTTGGAATTCCCCTGGAGGAGCTGGAGGTGGTGGCTGGGGAGAGGGAGGTCTGGGCATTGGGCCCTGGATAATGTGACCTTGTACTGGATCAGCAGTTATGGAAAAATGGTGGGATGCATATTTTTTATTGTTTTTTTTTTTATTTTATGAATTCAAGATTAAGATTCAAACTCATTCAAAACCACTGTAAACTTAATTCACATTAAGTTCTGCTGCTCCAAAAAACAATTTATGAAAATGTTAGGCAGTATACAAAAACCATCAGGCAAATAGTTAATGGGTGGTTTAGCCTGGTGAATTAAAAGTCAAATTAAACACTTTCTTTCTGAAAGTCCTCTCTGTCTGTGTCCCTGTCCTCTCCCAAAATCATCCTGATTCACTTTCCTCCCCGAATACCGTCATTCTGGCTCTATAAATATGGCTAATGAAACCTCATCTGGATACTGTGTATTCTGGCCATCTGTTTTAAACTGTTTAAACTAAAATGCTGCTGCATCATTTATAACCACTTGAGACCCAGAAATGCATAACATCCAACTGTACATGCAAAATCTTTGTGGTGGCAAACCTTTCTAAGAAGTTGTGCCATCATGAGGAAAAATAACTCAGCATTAATATCCATAAATTAAGCTTCATTATCCTCATTATTATGCTGCATTGTTTTTATTTTAAGAAAAGATCATTAAAAAGCAACTTGTGTAACGCATTAAATACCTCTCTCCACTTCTTGAGAGAATCTCATTGTGATACTTTTAAATCTTGGGGCCAGATCTATCAAGCAGGGCAAATAAGCGTGAGGTCGCAATAAAAAAAAGCACCAATGGGAGTGGCCAGTTCTGCGGGTGATCTACTAATCATGTGCACATTTATGAACACGGACACAGTCAATTCATTTAAATAATGACTGACCCAATCTACCAAGGGCAGTGCAAATTAGTGTGGGGTCACAAACAAGTACACCTGATGAGGGTGGGGGGTAATCTACTAACCACACAGAGGCAGCCTGTTGCAATCTGACAAAGATACTATAAGTGCAGGTAGTGCTGGCCGGAATACTGGTTCATCCGGTATATCGATTTTTATTTCCTCTACGCTATGAATTTTTCATACACCGGCGTATAATAGCATAGCTGAAACAACAGTAATGCTCCTGTAGGCAGCAAATTACATTATATTGTTTGCTGCTTGAAGCATTAGGTATTGGTGAACTTGGAAAATAAAAATACTGTGCCGAGAAACTGGCAGAATCTTAAACATTACTGTGATGCAAATTTTTGGTGTTCCCTCAGCGGAGCTTCCCCCGAGCAGCATCTTGCAGCCATGTCAAGCGTAAAATAAGACATGCTTTATTTTGTCTTTAAGTAATGGTGCGACTTGCAGTAAATTGCCTACCGCAAGCCTTAGTAAATCATGATGCATGATTAATTTAAATACTTCCCTCCACCAAATTTTGCGATTTGAAAGGGAACTCCTTCAAATGCGTATGCAATATGGCTGGTCGCCAAATTTACTGTCAACACCTTTCCACAAACAATTTTTCACTGCATGTCTAGTAGATTCTGATAGTACTATTTTAATGCCTGCACTGGTGCAAACTGTTACAAAATCTGGGCCTTGGTGGCCACTTCACTGATAGATTGAGGGTGTACTCACTGTGGGCCTGGCGGCCTTGTACCATGCCTGAGCACGACGGCCCCCCTCCCCATTCCCCGGCTGGTCTGTGTTCACATTGTGCTTAACATTCTGAGCCAGAGCATGCCTTTGTCATCACCGGGTAACTTTTTGTATCGAGGAAAATATAGGAAGAAAAAGTGCCATTATACAGCACAGTGGAGTTTATGATTGATTTCCTGATTATTTTGTGTGCAATGACACGGCCCTCTGACAGATTAATTGAGTATGCAATGCAGTGATTTTCGTTTAATTGCGCTGCACATATGAGAAGATAACCCTGTATTTTACCAAATATCTCTGAGTTTTTGTGTGTTGCATCCAGTTGTTCCTGGATACTCTTATCTGCCCTAATTTCCAGCAAACACTGTACCGCTGGGGTACACCAAAGTGATCCCTTTGCTGCAATGTTTGTTAAATGTTTGTCGCTACCCGATCGGTACAGCCTACCCAATCCCTTCCTTCTGCGTTCGGTCCTTATATAGTGTATCTGTGCGTGTGTTTTTATTCCAGTTGCATCATTGGCATCATGTCTGTGTTCCATGCTTGGGCACGGTAAGGACTGACCACACTAGTCAAACGAACCAGACTTTGGAGATGAAACATGCCCGTGCACGGTATGGATCGCATAGGTCTTGGTCACACAGTAGCAGGAAAGGAAGCAGGTGTCAACCAGAGGAGAGGCCCATCCCTCACTGCTGAAAACCAGCCGGTAGCCGACAGCCTTGCAGGAAGCACTTACGTGCCGGACAGCCTAGATTCCCTGGCCTGATTACTCTTCCCTCATCCATTTTGTCGCTCAGCTGGGACCCTTTTACAAAAGGTACCTACTCATACAGCCAGATATATGGCTGCAGAAATTCAGGTCATGCAGTTTCTTTAGGGGTTCAGGAGATCATCTCCCAGGGCAAAAGCAAGCCATCTTCAGGTTAGAAGAATCTTTAATCACGATAAAAGGAAATTCTAAGCACAGGTAATTATGCTGCCCACTGCTCTGCCCCAATTCATGTTTGGAAGATGACATAGTTAAGACTGAAACTGCAGTCTGAAAAAAAGGACTGAGACTGTCCTTTTTATAAGCTCTGACAGTTAGGACATCACTGCATAGCTTCTTTTAATAACACACATACATTTCCAGAACTCTTGCTGAAACTATTCTTGCTCAGTACTTAGCTCAGAGCTCCATATATAATGACAGCAGATCATTTTCTCAAATTTATACCTCTGCTGTTCCAGTGAGTCGCTTCGCCACCAAGCATCTGCTGCAGCAGTAGACCGGCCTATTGCCATGGACTCTCTTCCTCCTTCATATTTAATCATGTGCCCCATTCATTGATATTAGCTGTGTAATGGGCCTAAACTGAGCCTCTACTTCTCAGGCAGCTGTAATAAAGAAGAGTCACTAAATGTAATATGCATTTAGTGACTCACATGTAATATGCAGAGCAACAGATGAGGAGGTACCAAGCTCCATTTGGTGCAAAAAAAAAAAGATTTAAATAATCCACTGTTTTCTATATGCCAATACAGAGCAGGCTGCCAATATACTATTTATTCCATTTTTCAAATGGTTGGAAACAGACAGGATCTTCTAGAGCCTGGCAAATGTGGGAATTACGTGAAATTTAAGTCTCTCTCAAATAACGTGATGTACGGGAATGTGCCTAACAAAAGAAAAAATGAAAAGAAAAACACTCATCGCGTTCTATAAATGTCACAGTGCTTTGATCAGCAGTATCTGAAAACCTTCTGACCAGCACATCCACTTCATAATTGTATGGGTGTGATTTATCAAGCTTCTGCAATACTGTGCTTCTTTCTGAGTAAGAAAACTTTCAATATGAATTTAAAATTAAATGAAGCCTGCAAACAGAGAAGAGCACATAGCCTCATACCTCAGCACTTGCTCAGTGTGTGTCGACTTTGTCTGTTCTTACTGTGTTTATGTGGGTTTCTGTATGTACTCTGGTTCGCTCCCAGAGTTAAAAAACTTTTGGTTTTTAACTCTTTTCCCGTTGGTTATGTTGTGTTGTGTCCTATACTTAATTGGACCCTCTGCAACCCGGCACCGAATAAGTCACTGAATAAGCAAAGCAGTGTCTATCACGGCCTTATCACAACCCCAAAGGATATGCTATTGTGTCTGTGGACTGTGTGGAGTGGAAATAATTTATTGGAGAGTGGAATGTGCAGATGTAAATCTTAAGGAAAAGAGAGATAGAATAATTATCCTGGAGGTAGAGACCAACATAATAGATTACGATTTTTTTGGCATAAATATACCTGTGTTAATATGGCGCTCAGGCAGCCCGTGGACGGCAGTCTGTCTCCGGCAGCATAGTGAGCTGCCTAAATGTGACACCAGTCCATCGCAGAGCATATATCCACCCTGGCCGCAGTTTATAGCTGCCACTTATCCTAACTGCACAATTCAGACTATAGGACGAAACCCAAGTGGCTCGAGGAGTACATGCAAAGTCCATAACCCGAAATGGGGGTAGTATTTGAACCCCCAACTCCAAAAATGGGAGACAGCACCCACGCTGCCCAATGAGCCAACATGCCACCCAGTATTCCTAAGGTTCATTTTCACTATTAGAAATGCCATTGCAGTCCACACAGCCAATATGGGCTGAAGGGCTAAATGGGTGTTTTATGATTTGCTCGAACATTTGCCAATGTTAATATTGGTTTGACTCTAAATGAATCACCCTGGTTTTCATCCTGTGCCCTGTGCCTTGGCCACATGAAACAAAGGAATGCTTACTGTCTACATGAAAATAGGAGCCCAGCTTTAATAAAGCATTATACTGCAAGTTCTGCAGAAGTGAAGCACCCAAAGGTGTGGAATTCTCTGGAATGAGTCTTTCGATCTGCAGAGGTAGGGGAGAGCAAGAGGGAATTCAGAGATACTTTATTAGAGATACTTTAGAGGGCATGAAAATTAAGTCATACAGACCACCAGCTTTTAATGTTGACCTGGTTTCCCACGTATGTTAAAATAAGTAACTCATTTTTTATTAAAGATATTCAGCAACTTTTCCCCTTCACTGTGGCGTTTTGTTCAGGCAGATAGCTGAATCTGGTAAAACCATTCCCTATGGCCTATGCCTTTGATTCACCAATAACTATTAAATTAGACATTACATTACTAACAAATACTCTCTTGGGCTGTAATAATTTTCGTATTAATGTCACCCAAGATGACAGCATTAAATGTAGCTTAATGGGATGAATACTGATCTTTTCCCACCACTGTCTCTGCTCTTCTCTGGCTGGCAGTAAGCCAGGGGCTGCAGAATGAGATCTGTCGGCAGGAAGCCCTTTGCCTTTCGAGGATGTTTTCCTCCTGGCCATCCTGCTGGTGCTTGCCAGTTGGTTCCCTCAGAAACCCATAAACCCACTGGGGGAGACTGGTGGGCTCCATAATGCTAAACACCTACGGACACCTGTGTGCTCTGGGCCAAGAAGGAATTGACAGAGTGATTTCTTTATGTTATTTCTTTCCACGATGAATCAGCTTTCCCATCAGCTGAGTTAATAAAGTGAAAGTGACTGTTTTTGTGCACGATGAAGGCAGAGACACGGAAAGGAGAGAATACTGAGTGTGATGCAGTGCATCCTGCTGTTTGAACCAAAAAGATGATGACTTACTGAATAGATTGAGTTTTCACTACTGGTGTGATATATTTCAAAAATATAATGATAATTACATAGGCAAACATTCTCACTCAGTCTTCTGGTAAAATCCAGCAAAGCATTTAGCCATCATGATCATTAGAATCTGCTAAAGTACAACATTCATCAGCCTACACTGAGTAACTGCAACTAATTCTCAGGCTTGAGTAAACAGTATTTAAAAAAAAATCTGACCTTTTTATATTTTCTACTTCTATATTTAATTTGTCATTAACCAAAACTCAGAACCAGCCAGGCCAAAGCAATTTGAAATTGCACAATTCATAATGTTCACACCTATCGGCATAGCATAGTCAAGTGACACATCCATATTTTAGGATGCCAGTAGATCAGGCTTTTCTGAACGCGATACTTTGTGAGCGTTTGCTTAACTTGTTTAATAACAACTTTCATTATAGATTTGGTTCAATAGCAGGAATATTTGTCTTAGCCTTCTGTGACACTGATAAACTTTCTTGAACAGAACTTTACAGAATAGTACTAATTATGTTAAAAACATTAACAGGTGTGATACTGAATAATGTGATTATTGATTTTTAAAAATTTTATCATTTAAGTGACATCAAAAAGGCAAGAGTACTAATAACTGAAAGAACACATTTCTTATTGTTTTGAAAGGAGTTTTGTAGTCAGTCTCATATTTGGTGTTTTTTTTCTGATGTCCACTTGGTGGCAATAAAGTTCTAGAAATCCTTTCAATGAAGGCCACACCTACAAATCTTGCTCCACATGTGGATCTTCACACCAGCAAGCACTGGTGTGCACACATTCATAGGTGAGGTTAGAGCCACAAGAAGTCCTAATTAGCTCTTGATTGCAGAGATAAAATAACTAGCTGAGGTGGACCTCTGGGCATTACTCACTGGGCATTACTCACTGGGCATTCCCCACTGGGCATTCCCCACTGGGCATTCCCAGGGCATCACTCCATCGCCTAACTGCTTATCCTGGTCAGGTTCATGCGGACACCTGGAACATATCCCAGGTCACCCAGGGTACTAAGCTAAGGTGTTCACTAAATGGGACACAGGTTCATCACAGGGCAAGTTCAATCACACCATCCATCCATTTTCTGTGACTGTTTGTCCTGTTCAGGGTCGCAGGGGGTCCAGAGCCGATCCCGAAAGTTACAAGGACAAGGCAGGGACAAAGGATGTGGTGCCGGTCCTTCACAGGGCACGGGGCAGGGGACGCCCTGGGTGGGATGCCAGTCCTTCAC
>JAODJU010000108.1:24311636-24325197 GCA_026776725.1 Gnathonemus echidnorhynchus
ATAGCGATCTTCGGGTGAGAGCGGTACTACACGCCCCTGATGCAGGTAAAACAAAGTAAGGTGACATGGTTTACTTTCTTGCCGATTTAACCTAATTTTAAAAACTTTAATACTTCTGACAATGGACATTTGAAAAGAAGACAGATTACAGATTTAGTCAGCGTTTTTTTCATGTTTCTATAATAAGTTTTCAGCGAGTTATGAACTGAAATACACGAGAAAGATACTTGGCATCACCGACGATGCCGTCGACTCCAGAGGGTTAACTGAATGTGCTGAACTCATTAACTTGTCAGTCGCTAAGAGCTGCGAGTAGTAAGGGTCCAAACAACACTTCATGAACCATTTGCTGTATTTTCTGACTCCACTAGATGATGCTCTTAGATTACTTTCGTTTGCTTTGAACCCAACTGAAAATCGTTCAAATACAAATGCCACTCCACTTAGTATTGACTTGGGTACTAATATATCAATCATGTTAGAACAGATTAGCACTGTTGTGATGTCACATGCTGTTGCAGGACTGACTATACTGCTCAGCCCCAACTTGTCTCGTTTAATTTTCCCTCGAAAACTTTTGATGTTTTGAGGCTCACTTCCATTGTGTTATGAGCAGATTTGAGTGTTTTCAGCATTTGCATTCTCTGTCAATTTACAGCATTTGGAAAATGTAGTGTGGGTATTGCCATTTTGACAATTTTTTGGCACGTATTTGCCGTGTGTTTTAAATGTAAATCATGTGTGTTGTCATTTTCAGGGGCATCGGAAATAGGGGGGATGGGCGACGCAGCCCCCAACATTGGCAGATTTCCACCTCCCCTCCCAAAAAAATGAACATGATCAGATATCTATTTAGGACTCAATGATATTGGAAAAAATAAAATTGCGATTTTTTTTGGGTTTTGCGATAACCGATAATTGCACCTTTTGCTTTTTAACTAATTTCTGTCACAATACAGATGCAACAGATTACATGAACTAAGAGCATGTTCCGTATCTGTCATTGTGAATCCGCGCATTACTGAGGCCAATTTTGAACGCGAGGAAGAAACACATGCTGACATGCCGGGCATGTTGACATTATTGAAAAGGATAGAGTGGGTTTGCTTGGTAAAAGCAAGGTGTAAACTGTGGGCAAGGGCAAAGTCCAACGATGAGTCAGCTCTCCACGCTTGCCTGTGTATGGTGGTAGGTTGAAGTCTGCACTCACAATGTTACAGTTTGTAAGTGACATCACAATGGGACTGAACCAGCACTCCAGCTCAAATGGTACACACCCTGGGCACCATCTGTAGATCATGTGTTGTTATTTGATTAAAGTTTAAAGAAAAAATTATTTGTTTATTGTACATTCACTTGGTTGGGGATTTCTTCCGAAAATATTTGCTAGATATTTTATTGGCACAAGTCAGGTTAAGTACTTTGCTTATGGGTTCAGTTCTGGGTTTTGAAGTTCAAAAATATACTTATCAGTTTTTACTGATATATCCACCCATGTTCCAAACTGCTTTTCCAGTACATTTAGTTATTCAGCAGTTGGTTTTGTCCAAAGCAGCATACAAGTGAAGATCAGAGAGGAGGGTCAGCCAGGATGCCTGGAGCAATTTGCTTAAGGGCCCAACAGTAAAATTTCTTTGAACTGTTGACCTTCTGTTCACAAGAACAGAGTCCAAACCTGCAGATCCAATCACTGCACAGTACAGGGTCACAGTAAACCTGGAGCTTATTCTAGAAAACTCAGGACAGGAGGCAGGATGCCATTCCATTACAGGGTGTACACTCAGATAATCACACACTATGATCAGAGTAGACACTGATTTTTAGGTAATTATTTGTTGCACAGCTGTGAAAATAGTAAATGGAACAGCATATTGTCTGTACTGTAGTTTACCTTATAATAAATCACTCAAAGAGTCCTGAGTAGGAGTCAGAATGGAGGGAAAAATGGATATAGTGTTTATGCTTAGCTGGTTATATAAAAATTGAGTTTTCCAGATACAGTACAGAGCAACAGCAGAGTAACGTTATCAATGACAGCATAGTAAAATGAGGCAAAGAACATATGTACCTGTGGAGGACCACTGTATTGACATTAAAACAAGACTGTCACAGCTATCATGACTGGCAGCCCTTCTGCAGGATTGTCGGGAAATTGTCAAACACCCAGTTGAAGAAAATGTAAGTCATTTTCGAGAAAAGCAGCTTAATGTAAATCTGTTGTATCAGCCCTGCATAAATAATACTGACTGGGGTTTTTCATTCTAGTGTCGCTGGGTTATGCTATTTCCTTCATTTATTTATAGGCTCAGTGTTTCTACACAAACAGCGCCTATGAATCAAATAGATGCTGTTTATGTGCAACTTTACTTAACATTATGCAGACATATTTTGATGTAACTTTTAAGTCATATTGCTACGAAAGTACTATTAGAAATTATTTGTTTTAATTAAGATATTTACAATGGCGGGAAACCGTTACCAACAGCAGGTTCCACCCTTAGACAAATTTTAACTAGAGTATGTAGATTTTTACTAGTAATATTAGTAATCAAAATTATGAAAGTTTTTAAAAAGCGGTGTGTGAGGAGTGGGTGAAAATGACAGCTATGAGAGAGTCAACTGAGAAGGCAGTGGAAAGCAAGTCCTAAAATGATTCAAAAGGAAAAGGATTAGTCAGCCCAAGTTTTTACAAATAGGGTAAAACGCAGGAGTGTCTGTAGTTTCTTTGTACTTTAGTGTCTTTTTTCCCAGGGGATTGTAAACAAAGCCGGTTTCATCACCCATACGAAGGCCCATCATCATAATTCCTGTTCCTCTTGACCTACATTGGCTCCCTATGAAATTCTGGATCTGCTTCAGGAATCTTCTCCTTAATTTGTCTGCTCTTCTCTTAGCTGCCCCCTCATACTCCACCATCTTCCTCTTTTGGGCCTCCTTGCTGTTTTTCTGTCCTCCCCCCACAGATTCTCTTGGTTAGCTCCCTGTCTATGGAATCCCTTCTCCTGCATGTCTATAACTCCCCCTTGCGCCCCCACTTCGATCAATCTCCTCTTCACTTTAATCAGTGTCCTCTGTGCTCTGCTAGCACTGTCTGCCCTGCCCAGCCTTTCTTCATAACTATGAACTTCTAATTCATTGTTTTTTTAACTTGCTACATTGTCACCTCCATCTGTACAGCTACTAATTTATTTCTTATATATATATATAATATAATGTTTTTATTTCCTTATTCATACTTTTTTTTTGATCATGGTATGCGTATTTTCTTGCGGTGAATTATTTTCTATTTTTTATTTTCTTGTGTTTATTACTGCCTTGCTGTGCACTATGTTCTCTTGCCTGTTGCAAACATCTTTGGGTTCTTGAAAATCCCATAAATTAAATGAATTATGTCATAATTATTCTTATTATTAACAGTAAATTTGGCCACATGCATTTAAATTCAATTATGCCCTTGCCTTGAGTTTTGACATATTCATTGCAAAGAGGAACGTGAATTCGATTTTGTTCATGTGATGCCTGGGAAATTCTGGGTCAAAGGTCAAACTGACTTAATATTTTTCTGCTTGATGCCATCAGCTTCTTTCATCATATTAGAAAAACAAGCAAAATTATATAATTATATAAAAATATAAGTACACTACACATCTTTACATTACTGTTCTGCTTTACATTACATCTGCAACTCAAACACACCAACAAAAGCCAAAACATCATCATAGCAGGAAAACACATCTGAAAAGTAAGAATACTAGCAAATAAATGAGTTTATCTTGCTTGATGGATAGAATTGTGTGAATGGTTAAATGTGTGTCAGTTATCTTTGTGTCAAGAATGCACAAGAACACTGGTTGGGTTTAAAAATGCGTCATATTCCATAGCTATCCAGCCCAAACAGAAGGTGATGAGAAATACATTGACATCTATTAGTTTTGCGAAACAGAAATGTTTTTGCTTCACTGATGTTCCTTTTAACAACCTAAGGGTGGTGCTGTTTTGTACAATACTTTGAAATGATTATTGTGATTATACACTGGCATTAAAATAATATTTTGCCTGATATGAATTTTTTTCAATCTCTGACTTCTGCCTTTGATTACGCAATTTTTTTGTGTGATAAAAACATCTTATGTAAAGAGTGGGAGAAAAGCATCTATATAATGCAGAGTCATTCCAAGCAATACACAGAAATTTAGAATCATTGGACCTTGTTTAATTTA
This sequence comes from Gnathonemus echidnorhynchus, assembly GCA_026776725.1. Lineage (NCBI taxonomy): Eukaryota > Metazoa > Chordata > Actinopteri > Osteoglossiformes > Mormyridae > Gnathonemus > Gnathonemus echidnorhynchus. The sequence continues at coordinate 24,315,857 of JAODJU010000108.1, forward strand.
ATTGGATATGTGCTTCCAGATACCATTTCTGTCATGCCTCCAGTATTTGCTGTTTCAGTTGTTTTTGTTGAAGGGATTTTCGTTTTCGGGGGTTATGTTACGGTTTTGCACAACATTGGTACAAGTACTGTCTTAAAGGCCTGAGGCATCAACAGCACATCAGAGCTATCAGAGGAATACACGCCTGCTTTCAGATTTACTGGCTTAACTTAACTAAACCTTGTCAAGTGTCTGTAGCTAAAGCAGGGGTGATCATTCATATTGTCCAAATGGCATGGTGACAGGGAAAAATCCCAGTGTCGCGGAGGCGTGGACTGAGTTGAAAAGGTGACTCATCATGCCAGCACAAAATAGTTGATACCATGTGACTGAAATGTCTTTCTTACAGAGATGAGTGTCTGTATTGCAACTCCAAAGTATTCATTGTGATTTTTGCTAGTACTCAAAATTCCTTTGGTTTTCACATATCCCATCTTGCTCTTATATCAGTCACACATGCAGGTGAGAGCAAAGTTGAAGCCAGGACCTCAGTGATGGGTGTGCGCATGGCCGCGAGGGGGAAGGAGGCAGCTGGCAGGACATGCGGTGGTGCAGGAGCTCTGGCTAGCTGACATTGCTGATGCCTGCATCGGCCTGGACTTGCTAATTCACCTGGGGGCCACCATTGATGTGCTGGGGGCAATCCTCTGCTTCAGTAGACATGGGGGTCCTGCAGGGCTGCGGTAGTGAAGGAAGAAATGAGGAGGGATATCTGTGCGGCAGGGGATAAGGGCGACCACTCTAGGAAAGGCCTCCACCAATGACAGAGCTGCAACTCCAGACCAGGCCGCGGGGAGACAACAGCACCGCAGTGGGGCTGTCTCTCGAGATGGTGCAGTCTGTCCAGGATTTCTGCCAGCGCAGCGGTCAGCCAGAATCCAATACCGTGCTGTCATAGTATATTATATAAAATTCTTTATTTCTTGTTATGCTATCCTGATCTTCTTGTATCTGTTCTTATGACCAGATCGCTATTAAACTTCGTGTCACATGATTTGTCCACGCACCCATAATTATTAATTTTATTATTTTTTTGCGTCTATGATGTAAGAGGTCAACTGGACTAAGCCTAATACTAACAAGCTGAAAGGAGCCATATCACCACCTGTTGTAGTGGAATCAAACATACTTCGGTCAATAAATCGATTCCCCTACTGTGTATGTATACAGGAACAAGGACAGTAGATCGATTTAATAGCCTAGTCGAGCTATAACCGTAAATCGACTTTGCTATGCTTGTAAATGTACTGACTGATGCCTCGGAGCCTGTGGCCATCATGCTGAGGTTGATGCATGGAGTCGTCGGAGTCGGACACTTCAGGGTGAAGAAGACGCTGGGAGAGCTGCCAGCAGCAGCAGGACGCTGACCTGTTCCTGCACTGCTGTGACGTGTACATGGCTTGGAAGGGCCCCAGCCAGCAGTCCCAGGCTCCCCATGTGGGGTGGACATCCGGGGCCCCTTTCCCTGCACTGAGGCTGGGAACTGCTACACACTCGTGGTCATGCATTCCTTTACGAAGTGGCCCAAGGTGCACATGGATCATGAGCGGAGCACCTCCCCTTCACGGCAGGCTCCTGAAGAAGTTTTTCTCCCACTTTGGGTCCCTAAAGGAGCTGCACAATAACCAAGGCAGGAACTTTGACGTACCAATGTTGGGTGAGGTATCGTGAAGACCCGCACCACCACACTTAATCCTCAGAGCGACGGGCTGGTGGAGCGGTTTCACCGTTGACCAGTATCGGCGTGACTGGGATGTCCACCTTCCACTGGTCCTGTGGGCTTATCTAGCACCCCTGCTGCCCTCATGTTTGGCCATAAGCTGCGGACCTGGTGGAGCTGGTTTGGCTTGCCCCCCCCGAGTTCCCAGCGGCACTGGGACTGGACTACCTTTGCCAGCTCTGGGAGCGTGTCTGGACCATGCACAAGCTGGCCAGGCAACATCAGGACATAGCCATGGCCAGGCAGAAACAGGCATATGACGTCCGCTGCTGGAGACAGGCCGTCCAGCCTGGGGAATTTATTTAGGTGTACTGCTCCGTCAGGAAGAAGTGGCAGTCACACAAGTTGGACAGCTGCTGGAGGGGCCCCAGGGATGTCCTGCAGCGATGCTCCTATGTGTTCTACAAGATGTATATGCCAAAGGTGCAAAATGCCAAAGGACTGTTGTACTGAATCGTGACTGCCTGGCCCTATACCAACCACTGGCCTACACGGAACACCCTTCTCCAGGACCATAGTGATTACCCCGATAGTCTAGACTGGGGAGACTGGTGGGAGACCTGGGGCTCAGCGGCTATGTAGGACTTGGCACTGCCCAGAGCGCTACTGGGAATTTTTGGGGATACCAGGCTGGGTAACCCCCTAGGAGGAGGGACAGTTTAGTGCTGGGGGTACCCATAGGGAATGTGGTGGCACGTTGGATTGGTACCAAGTGTAAATTCTGCATATAACTGCATGTGTGTGTGTGAGAGTGGAGTGGCATACATGCAGTAAAGCCATTTTATGTTTATAGGAATAAAATGTGGTTCAATAGCGATAAATATCACTACTAGTCCAATATGCTGTGATTTTTATTGCTTCAATAGACAACAATAGGCCAGCCTTTGACAAAGCAATGTAGATCATTAGTTTAAGAGTTTCCTTAGTCAAGAAAAGTTTGGAAAGTAGTGACTGTGATGTCTAAATTGAAATAGCACGTCTTTCATATTTTGTAACGTAAAGAGCTGAAGCTTGTTGTGGTTCCACATGCCTTTTGTTTTGTGAGGATTTCCGTGTTTTCTGATTGCTGGAGCTGGACAATTATGTTCCAACAGAGTCCCCTGTGCTGTCACTGTGAAAAATTCAGATTGAAACCAGAGAGGTCTCACTAGGGTGACTGACGTTAGTTTTAATTAAAATCCATTTCTCTCAGTTGCCTTGACTTTGAAATTTCTGGATAACATGCACATGGACTGCATTCAGCCCTTGGCTCTGATATGCAAAATTAGATTTAGTAATGATGGCAGGGACCTGTTTACAGTCTTGCTAATGATACAATTTTCTCAGTACAGATAGCATAAAACTCTCTTCTAGCAGAATTGCTGGACATGGCTTACATAGCATCTTATATGTTATCCACAAAGATATATACTATATACCCAGTTTTCAATAATAGACAAGTTATATGTTCAGAGAAACATTTCCACTCACCACTGTTGCACAGGGCTGTTATTTCAGTACTTTTGGCCTTCCTCTTAGCTTTAACGAGTCTGGCCATTATCCTTTGACCCCTCTCATTAACAAGATGTTTTCACCCACAGAACTGCTACTGACCGGATGATTTTTTTGTTTACTGCATTATTCTCGGTACACTGGGGTGTGTAACAATCCCAGGAAAGATGCCGGAACCTCTGTGTCTGTCTCCAACATCACACCACATTCAGAGTCACACATCTTAGTCATTATAATTCTCCTCAATTTGTGCTTTACCCATTAATTTCTTTTATCATATCCTTTTTTTTTTTTGGGGGGGGTGGGGGCGTTACAGGGCTTGTCAAGGGTTTGACATGCCTTTTAGTTAAGAATCATTCTCATGTTCTTTTGTATTTGATTTCATTTCACAGTAGTGGATAAACTGTATAGTGTAGCATGCAGCACCAGAACACAGAATTATCAAGAGTAGCAGAGGCAAGCTTACAGTCACGCCTGCAAATAAACAGTAACCAGACCTCTTGACCCTGCCCATGTTCTGCAAGTATTCAACTGCGACCAAATGATTCATTGTTTGGAGGACCAGACTATTTGCATGCAGGTATCCCCAAGAAACAGGATGTAAGTATGTATGCTTGCATAAGCAAATTCTAACACTGGCATTCTCTTTATCAGGAGAAAAGATGAACAGATATGTTTTTATAATTTAAACTGGCATTTACATGTATATCATTCAAAGCTTGATATGATTGGTGATGTTTGTTACTGATGCCCTGTTTTTGTGTATTAAATTTAGACAGTCTGACTGCCAATATCACCAATTTTACAGGCATTGCATTTGACATCATGTGGCTGTTAGTTGTCATTCCTAGTGCATGTCCTCTATGTGAACTACCTTTCCCTTATCTATGAGTGCCACAAGCATTAGCAAACAGGACAGTTGATCTTTTGTTCCATTGTTGGCATTTTAGATAAGATGCCATTTAAGGTAAAAAGAACTTTACATGTCATATAAATATGTCTTGACTGAGGATGAGTCCGCCAAAAAAAAAGCGAAGGTGCCATGTGACTAGAGAGCTAACTGTGACTGGTGCGTTGTTTTATGGCGAGGTTAACTAACAGTGCTAGTCCATAAGAAGTTAGCTAATGACCAGGCTGCTGAGCTTGAGAGAGAGGCTACATCTGGTTGGTTTCCTGTGTCCAACATGTCACAGGAACATTACAAAAATATCAAGTGATTGTCTTCGTAATAGAGTGTTGCGTTTTCTTGTTATTTCTAGTAGAACTCCAGCCAATTCAAAGGCTTATAATAAATGAATTATAAAATAAATATGTTTTTTTACCCAGAAGGGTAGTGTGTGGATCATCGTGGAAGCAAATATGCACTTTGTTTTCTATCTAATGTGAATAATATTGATGTTTCATGGATTATTAGAGGTGTTTTGGTGGAAAAATGCTTAAAAAATACGCCTCACTGTGCACAAGATCCCTCTGGACAATGTTGCAACCTGGGCGACTGATTCAGTTCCAATGATATGCGATTCATCTCTGTGCATTATCCCTATCCAAGTTACGAGCCTGAGATTAATGGGTGAGAAAATCAACACATTTTGTATTTGTTGGGTTCTAATGGTTAATCTAACAAACAGGCTTTCTCTTGGACCTGCTGAAAGTTCAGCTTGATCATTCAAATTCTTCCACTGCCCTGTGATATATGGAATCAGATTTGTGCCAAAATTTTCAAACAAAACTTTCCTAATATCAAACAAAATTCATTCAATATTCAAATACCTGCTGGCAAATGAGACGAAGCCCTGCCCAAACGAGAGATCTGTGCCAGAACTGCAAACGAATCCTCAGACAGTGAAAACGTAAAACGGGGCGGAGTGACTGAAAAGCCAGCAGCGAAACTGAAAAACTCACAGGCGAGAATGAATATTGAATGAATTTTGTTTGATATTAGGAAAGTTTTGTTTGAAAATTTTGGCACAAATCTGATTCCATAGTGATATTGTCACAACTGGCTTGTGGGACATGGCAAATGAGCAGAAACAATGTACAAGTTTGCAAAGGTAAACTGATAAAAAAAAGAATATGAAGCCATGATTCATGTATATGTCCATAATCCAAGCCACAGTACAAGCATGGGTTTGTGGTAATTGGCATCTGAGCGTAGGTATTCAAAGAGCGGAGGCAGAGCCAGAAAAAAGTTAATCTTTCCACAGGTATTTCCAAGTCAAATATAGACAGCTACCTTACCTGCAACCCAAACCAGGAGAAAAACCAAGTGACAGGTACCAGTTCTGCAAAAAAAAAGATCAAAAATCTCCCAACCGCACCTACCACAGGAACATGTACAGTCATGTCAGCTCCACACCACAAGTCAATTATGCAAATTATTCAATTAAATCAAAACAACCCAGAACCCGTCGCAATATCACGATGAGTTCTATTAACAAAGTACAAGATAAAATATTGGGGCGGCATGGAGATCAAGTCAACTCAAGTCAAGTGAATTTTATTGTCATATCATCCATACATAGCAGACCAGTGACACAAAACGTAATTCCTCAGGACCATGGTGCAATGCAGAACAAGATAAGAGCTATATATGTAAGGGGGGGGGGGGGGGGGGATACATATTTACATATGCGTACACTGATTTCCAGCAAAAATTACTGTTTCCTCGCACTTCCACAATGGGGGCTGGAAGATGAATGCATGGATGTACAGTCCAAGTCTGGGTCATAATCCTGTTGAATCCAGGTCCATGTCACGCAAGTATCAGGTCAGAGTCAAGGAAACTACAGTACGTGCTACAACTCTCTGGGATATATTGAATTATTTATGTTTTATTACTATTATTTGACCTATTAATTCTACTCCAGTTGATCATTTTTGTTTTCTGGTTATGAAAGTCAGTAAAAAATGTGTTAACTGAGTGCTTTGAGTCCCTGTCATGACACTTCATGAATCTTCAGAAAAATTATGACAGTAAGGAGTGTGGGAAATGGTTATGAGGTCCCCTGAAGCATTTATTTTAGATTCACTAGAAGCATAAAAAGTCAGCCCTGATCATCATTTAAGAAAAGTCCTGCTTGTCAGACTATTCCACACAAGTGAGACATTTAGCTGTAAAGTAAGTCTCCCGGAGGGTGTGGGTCGTACCACAGGAGTAGGCGGGATGAACTCACGCTAACGAGATCTACCATCATTCTGAGACAAAGGAGTAGCATTTATAACTGATGGCCACTGAGTCCTTTTTAAATTTTCCAAAGCGATACAATGTAACTAATGAACACATACAAAGTGCTGGCATCACTTACAATGAAACGTAGCCCCATTTTCAAAACAAAAGTATATTATATTGTTCATGCTGTTGGAAAATTCAGGATATCGTCTAATCAGTTTAAGGTGATTGTTTGCCTGAAACAGCATTTCTTGACTACAGTATCCCTCCATATCAGTGGTTTTAGTTATCCGCTGTACAAAAAAAAAAAAAGAATAATAAATTGTAAAATGTGTAACAATTTATTGTTTTTCATTGGTCCTTTGTTCTTTGAGGGGTATAAAAAGTATGATTTTCATTGCTCCTTCATTCTTTATATCATGGTCTGTCGCCATCTTGTCCCCGTTTGGCCAGCAGAGGTCGCTGGTCATCCCACTATCACTCTGTTCCCAGCCCCGATGCCTTGCTCCTTCACACCTGTCTCTCATTTGCTAGCCCTGTACCGTGTACATATGTGGCTGTCATCACTGTGTTCCCCAGCTCGGTCATTGTCATTCCATGTGTAGTTAGGTGTTTGGCCCATAAATTCTCTCTCCCAAAACTGCTACCTATGGGTCAGGCCTCACCCGACGAACATGACACCTTGATACACAATATTTTCTCATTGCTCTATTGTGTTTTGAAAATTAGGGTAAAATGTCACAATCGCTTTCATTCTAAAGAGACTACAATGTACTTTCTGTATTTAATGACCAATTACCATATATAAGTACAAGAAAATCACATTATACTGTATATGGGGTCCGTCTGTGATTTGCTATTATCAACAGTTCTGGTATTCATGGTCTGTTTTGGGACATATCATCCGTGGATAGGGGGCTAACATAATTGACATAAAATTCAGATTGAAGTGGCCAAAATATAGGTAGGTGACCTGGAACACTCCAGCTGCCTAGGGGTGCAGACCCAGCATTTTTATCCTCGCCGTCTATACAGAGTTTCATACTGAGAAATCAGAGAAGAAGCTGCAGCAGAATGACATTTCAGTGTAGCTCATCTTCTCTTATGGCTCCAAGATCATGAGGACATTGAGTCGTTATCTAAGATGCTGAGCTGCTTCCTGATATGAACAGGGATGAAAATAGAATGATACAAATATCCAACTACAGCTACAACCTGTTTTTATGGTCAGTGCTCCTGATGAACCCATTTTTTATTTGCTGTAACAAAATTGCAGTGCTTTGGATTTTGGATTGATATAGGTGACATTATCCGAAATGTAATCACACTAAGAAGGGGTCGTTGGTCAAGTGAACCAGCCAAGGCTTCTAGCATAAAAATACTAAATAAAACAGCTTATAGGATATGGATGGAGATTAATACTGTATTTTGAATCTGATTAAAAAATATACTTAGGCTGAATTGCATAAGGAACTAACTCATTAATTAAATGACCGAAATAATGAGCCTATTCTGGTTTTTTAGAAACAATGTATATTTTTCTGTACTGAAATGTTGCCTTTTTTGGTCTTGTATGCATTAATCATTTTCCAGCAAATAAGCAGTGTACATAAATATAAAAAATGAATTAATACACAACATTGCAACTGAATAATATTCAATTTTAAACTTTCATTATCGCATCGGCAGGTGGTGTTAACTAGTGAATTGAAATAAATATAATGGAGGAAACACTCTGAATAATTATTTATTAATGAGCATTATCAACACTGGCTGGGCATTATCAACACTGGGATAATCATAAACAATTTCATATTAAGAGCATAAAGACCTGTAACACAGCTTTTGAAGGCCTTTTCATTTTCTTTTTTTTTTTTTTTTTTTTTTTTTTGAAGTGAATAAAAGGCCTTTTCATTTTCTGATACCATCCACTGCAGTGTGATTGTGAAGAACATAAAAATGCATAGTAATGACTTACTCGCTATATGTCAGGTGTAGAGTTACACTTAGATAGAGAGCTCATGACTGCTGGCTATTTATTTTCTGACAAATAAATTGCATTAGACCTTAACAGGGACTTGGCGGAGTCATTGTGACACTGTCACAGATGGCTCATCCATAAAACAGTTAGAACAACTCAACTTAGACTGAGTTAAGGCGAATAACAAACAAGAGAAAACCAATGAATGTGTAATGTTCAAATGGAGTTTATATGTGGAAAAAAATGGATAAGAGCCACACCTGTTCATGATTGTTAATCAGGTAATTGACTCTACAGTGTCTAAGCCATTGGCAATTAGCTCTTAATGTTATTTAAACAGCACATTGCTCACTGCACAGTCATCATCATTGCTCTTAGAGTGTAGGCCTTCTGATTCAGTGTCTTGTTTGTAGGCCTCGGTTTAGTATGTTAGTGTTTCTCCTGAGGTTTTTCTCAGAGTTCCCAGAGTGATCACTGACTTAGTGGGTCATGTTTCAGGGTCCATAGCTGTGGTCGAATGGTGTCTTGCGTTTCTGCTCCTGGTTAACTGGTGTTCTATTGTTGGATTCATGGTTCTGATTAGCCAGAGCTCCACAGTTGTTGTGCTGGGCAACTTGTTGTTGGGATGCATCCAAAACTGCATACTTGCACTATACAGTAGGTACTGAATTTTGTCAGAAGCCTACTTGTGGGCCGTTAATGTAATATTTACTGTTTGTAAGTCTGAGTACAGTATCTATGCATTCACACACTGCAGTCACCATGTTGTAAAATTCCTCAACTTGGATGTTTTATCAATTATATTTGAACTCCATGAAAGTTTAAAAATGATCTAGGGGCAGTGTTGGGTGTAACGCGTTACTGAGTAACGCGTTACTGTAATTAAATTACTTTTCCACTGAAAAAGTAGAGTAACTGATTACTGTTCATTTTAGGTATTT
>JAODJU010000108.1:24325297-24337024 GCA_026776725.1 Gnathonemus echidnorhynchus
TTTTTTATAGAATGTAATAAAGATGATTCAGAAAGCTAAAAGGCTAAACTATTTCATGTTTGACTCATATGTTTTTTTTTAATTAATTATTATTTAAAGAGTTTCATTTCTATTGTTTGTCCATCAAGGCTTATAGGGATTCTAAGAAGTATTTACTTAAATTACTTATTGAGTAATTAAGTTACTTTTCAGATTGAGTAATTAAGTTACTTTAATTAGTTAAGTATTTTAAATACAACATTGATTAAGTAATTAGTAATTAGTTACTTTTTTAAAGTAATTTACCCAACACTGTCTAGGGGATACATATTTGAGTCAACTTATGTAAGCAGTTGTTTTCTACTTAAAGTTGCACAGAGATGGCACTTTCTCTGCTATCTTGACAAATTTCTGAGCAAGCAATGTTCATCTCTGGTCCATTGGTCTGGAGGTAGTGTAGCATCTGTCTGTTGCACACTTAGGAATTTGCAGAATGTCATCTGGGTACTGTTTGCCTACTGTTTCACCCATGCTGAGGATCTGAACATACTACTCGCCTCGCATACTAAATTTCATCTACTACTTAGCAAACAAATATGTAATTCTGGACACACAGAAGTTTTGCATAAGTATTTTAGTTTTGTGTTTCAGCTTTGTTTCCTTTGTCCTGGTTCCTGGTATTCTGGTCCTCTGCACCTGAATCTGCCTTCTTGTACACCCTATCTGGGGGCCACCCTTCCAGTAAGCAGCCCCAAGTCCCATTGGCTACCAGTTTCCAACAGTGAGCTACCCTAAAGAGCTAATGGACAGAAGATCTGGTATTATAGATGGGTGGCCCAGGTTAACGTGCTCTGTTTCAGACTAGGTATATAAGAGTCTATAAATTAGTTTTTACTCAAATGATCAGAATTCTAGTCATGACACTAAGACTACATTTGTCTCTGTACTGAAGTGAATAAAAGGCAGTTCTATGAGCTCTGAGAGTCCTGGGCTCACTTCAGGGAATCAAAGGTTACAGATTTGACCATTTATAGAACTGGATATTTGTTGAAGTAGCTCTGGTAGCCTCAAGGACTTTAGACCTTTAGAATTTTAGTTTCCAGGATTTTTATTCATAATATCCTTAATCACTACCATACCAGCTGCTGCTGGTTTTTCATGGTCTGGCCCTAAATACCACTTTGACTGCTTCACTGCATGCTTTACAAATGTATCCAAACCCCACAGCAATACAATTCCAATGTATTTCTTATATGGTCAGGTTTACCCGATTCAGAAGTCACCAGAAGACTATGTGAATTTAATATGAACTGTAAGTCCCCCAAAAAAGTAAACGATGATCTAAATTTCAGACTCAACTTTTGTATTTAAAGAGAATCTTGTAATTGGTTAAAATCAGGTCCTGAGGTTTCTTGAAGTAATGAACAGTTCATAGTTCTGCTTTGGGTGGTTCTAATTTCCATTACTTAATCCTCATTGACCACTAATTCTATTAGGGTCATGGTATTAGAGAATCCATCTTTAGAAGTACGGGGCATAAGACAGGGTGCACCTTGAACAGGATATCAGTCAATGGCAGGGCGCTCGCACAAATGCACTTTCATCTCACAAATTATACACTCAGGGCTTTTTAAGGTCAAATATACACTTGAATAGCATTTAGTCCATTTAGTCGCCATTAGGTTTCTCTTCTGTGATTCAATATAGCTTTTATCCTTTTGTCTTGGGCTCTATAAATGACTGGTGATATAGTGTTTGTCTTAGTACTGCTGGTATTATTTGTGCCCCAGTCATGCTATATTGAAGCTTTAAAAACAGCATAATTTAATGCCAATGTTATATTCTAATGGGCCATGTGTCCTGGCAGTGAGTGTGGTTCTGACAGAAGAAAGAGTGCTTTGAGATTCTGCATAAAGAGGGAATACTTGCTATGGAGAACACAGCTTTTGGTGTTACATAGAAAATGCAAACTTCTCATTGCTGCCAGTTCTTCTGTATAGCTGGTAAGAAGTAAAGAGAAATTTGTTCCCTTTCCATACATCCTATGTGTAATATTGTTAGATGCATAGCTAGAAATTGTCTAATTCTCATAAGTGAGCTTATTAGAATTTTAAAATTGTCATTTCGAGGAACTATGAAATAAATGAAAAAATTGGTTTGCATGATGATGTTAGAGTGATACATTCTTTATATATTTATTTTCTAAGCTGAAGCTTTTTAATGGATTTGTTTGGGTTATGTGCATTGTTAATGAGTCATACAATGGTCCCTATTCAGATGTTATTCAGGATCTTTTGCCTATGAGGACCAAAAAAATTACACCTCTTTGTTTTATATCTGTAACAAGACAGCATATATTTGGACTCATAAATCGTACAGTTACAGGTACTTTATTCAAACTTCTTGCTCTCTGTAAGACACATAAACAGGTGAGAGCAAACTTGGAGGTCAGAACACCAGGTCAAGCAGCATCCAGCAGCCATGAAACAACTGGGGTTAAGGGTCTTACTCAAGGTGTGAAGGTCACAGGGTGTGAAGGTCACAAGGCCTAATCCCGACATCTTCCAGCCACAGGATTTGAACCAGTGATCTTGCGATTACAGGCACCGAGTTTGACCTGCAAGGCCACACGCTGTCCCACGTGTGCCAGGCATGTAGCTTGATAGATTTTGTTATGGTAACACAATGCAAAATTTACTAAATCTAGTTCGAATACCATGGCTGAGATCCTGCCTTAATTATCAAGATGGCCATATCCACTTTCTTTTCTGGGGTGACCTTGGCAATGAAAACCAGGCATTGCCATAAATGCAACAAAATCTCTCTGCACCACATGGGCACGGCTGGTCTTTAGAAAGGTGACCAACCCTCATTCATCACATGGACTTGTGTAATATGAATGGATATTCAATGGAGTATGCAGCTTTTTGTGGTGTCCGACTGCACTGTAAGCACCTCATCAATAAGTCTGGAGTCCCCAGACACAGCTGCCCGTCCACCATGCTATGATGTATACACTCCACTGTGTGTGCTTTGTGTTACAGAACTCAACTTGCATATTCAAACTTGATATATATGCGGATCTGCTGTTTCAGGGAGGACTTATTTAGACCTCCCAGTTCAAGTAATCAAACCTCAGACCAGAAACATTCCCCACACACTTTCTACATCTCCCTCATCATCCTGTACTCAGGGTTTGCGTTGTCCAAATGGGGATCAACATCCCTACTCTGGGAAACTTCAGGAATATGTTCTATACCATTAGCAAAACTAGTGCTGTACAGCAGCAACCAGACCCTCTAAAAAGAATGATGTTTAAATAGGCCAAATAGACAAATGCTATCTATCTATGGAGTTCTTATTTAAAAAGATGTACAGCTATAACACCATATATCCTCAAATAAAAACTGGGATTCAATTAAAAGCCAGGTCTCAGATAATGGCCAAGGGCATGGTCAACATAAACAAATAAAGACCAGGCCCCAAATACAGGCTGGGAACAAAAAAAAAATGTGGATATTTCTGGTGGCTCATTTATAAAGGCTTCCTATGGATGAAATAGACAGGAAGCATTTGTATGCACATTTATACGAAAATTCATAAAGAAACAACATGAAACATACCCTGAAAAGGTTAGCACAGGACACAGGAAAAGCATCTCCGGTTAAGATAGATAAACTGCATTTAGTCAGTTTTAGTGCTTGGTGAAATATCCGTTAAAAAGCACAGAAACATTATACCTAATAGACAACATACAACATTTGTTTCATTGTTTTAAATGAATGACTTTATACAGTATATATACCAATATATTTAGTTTGCAGAATGTAAATTAGAGGTTGTGTACTGTAAGGCAAGCATTCATGTTGTTTATATTATATAATATTCTAATTTTTCAATTCAGATTTTGTTTGCAGCTAAATCTGATAGTTATTAGATATTTGACTGTGGTGTAAAAAAATGAATATTTATTAATGTTAATGTTTGTACTGTAGTAACTAGTGAAATGTTGTGTTCTTATCTTATGACACCTTGGTGCATTTACAGTAAACTCCAGTTCTTATCTTATGACACCTTGGTGCATTTACAGTAAACTCCAGTTCTTATCTTATGACACCTTGGAGCATTTACAGTAAACTCCAGTACACGTCTGATCACATGGAAAGTTGACATTTAAGAATACACTTTTAGGAGGCAATTACTGGTAGTCTTAGCCAGCTCTTAAAGTTTTGATGCCCTTACAATACTGTAATCTACCATTTTAGAGTTTAAGAGAATATTTACTAATAAATGTATACAATAAGTTTTATAGGGTTCAAACTGAAACATTCGTGATTTTTGATTAATTTATGTATACTGTTGTATTTATATTAACAAGGTAATACAGTAACAGAGTGGATTAGAAATAAAGACCCGCCTCTAATACAAGCCTACCTCCAATAAAGGCCTGTTACTTCTGTGACTTAGATAAATAAAGGCCTGCCTCTAATACAAGCCTGCCTCAAATAAAGGACTGTTACTTCTTCGGCTTAGGTAAATAAAGGCCTCCCTCTAATGCCAGTCTGCCTTAAATAAAGGCCTCCCTCTAATGCCGGTCTGCCTTAAATAAAGGCCTCCCTCTAATGCCGGTCTGCCTTAAATAAAGGTCTGTTACTTCTGCAGCTTAGGTAAATAAAGGCTTGCCTCTAATGCAGGCCTGCCTCAAATAAAGGCATGTTATTTCTGCAGCTTAGGTAAATAAAGGTCCCAGCCACTATTTCAGGAAATACAGTAATCAGAAACATAATGTTTTAAAAAGGGTTATAAAATTTATTTTGATACAACATTATGGACATTTTGTCCTTCACTTCAAATCAGTGTTTCTATGTGAGTATCAGTATCTCAGCCACTGTATCACTAGCCAGGTAGCAGTTAGGTCTAAATATGTCCTGTGCTACTTTAAAGCCTTTTAAGCTTTCGGCTGAACGGACCCAAACTTGTGTAGAAGCTGTGAGGCAGGGCACATTGCAGCTCTCGAGGATTGCTGAGTGTTAGCGCAAATGGCTCCATGTCAACGGCCAGAAATGGTTACATTCATCATCACCAGTGCAGCTTTGCACTGAGCCCAATTAGTGCAGCAGGTGGAGTAGCGGAAAAGAAGCTGGACTTGTAAGTAAGTGGCTGCAGACTCAGATCCCAGGAGGGACTGCTTATAGAAATAAACATACAGATGCGAAAAAAGAAAAATAATATTAGAAAAGCTTTCTGCTTTTTCTGCGTTTTCAGAAATGCCTTCTGAGATTCATTTTTCATGCAAGATTTATGCATATGCAATGACATAAAGGAGGCTAGTTTTCTTGAGACAGCTGATATCTTTAGGCTAATATTATGATGCATACTGTTGCCAGGGTACATGAGGAGAGCTTGGTATGAATGAGGCTTTCCTTACTTTCTAACTCCACTCACCCTCTTAGCTACAGGGGTCTACATGGGTGGCCGTCTATATCGCCTAAAGAGTTGACCGGCACTGGATATGTGATGTGGCTGCGATGACTGAAGAAGAAAAATTGGGGATTATTGAGATGAACAGTTTCAGTGTGAGATTGTGTTAGAAACTGTAAGTACTATCCTGCTTCTGTACGTCTGTACTAAAAGCAGACTAACCGTGTCAAACACCACGGCTCTAACATGGATGAATGCTGCCTGGTGCTTTTCATGTCTGGGTCACTGCCGTCTCAAGAAGCTATTTTTAATTAAAAAAAAAAAAGTAATTAGCTGCTTACAAACTTGCTGTAAAATGCTAAGGGAAATATATTAGAAATGACACGAGTCTACTGTGAATTGCTACAAAAACACATTAAAACGTCGTCATTATTTGCTTCTTTCAAGATGCCAAATATGAAGTGAATGCTTAGAAATGAGCAAAAAGGAGGCTGGTGTGCCACACAAAACCGTTCCCAGAGGAACAAACCGCTTTCTGTTCGTTTGGTAATGAGGTGAAAAAATGCAGGTTTAAACAAAAGATGCAATTAAAAAACTGGAAAATGCTCCGTTGAATGAGGTTTTCAAAGCTGATAGTGAGACTGAAAAGAAATTAGTTATTTTTTTATAACTTCTGGACCTTGTCCTGGTTGGGAAGACAGTCTGGATGATTCTGTAGATTTGTCTCTATGTGCGTTGCAAAAATGTGCTACTTAATGTCAGGTCATGCTGAACACTGTTCTTAAAGTAATCATCATAATGCATTATAGATACCTTCATAATGCATTATAATGCATTAATAAAGTACTATAAACATGGCTATAACCTTATAAAAAGGCGTAACACATTATAGCCATGTATATTATGCATTATGAATGCTCTATGAAGTTCTCATCTAAAATGCACTCTAGATACTTTCATAATGCACTATATTGGTCAGTATAAGAATTGAGGATGCTTTGTAGTGCCTTATGAAGGTATTTATAGTGCATTATGATAACTGCATTGAGTAAAGTCTTACCAAAGTATTTTATTATTCCAGCTTCCTGAGCAAATTGCAGCATCTAAACCTATAAACAGATAGAAGGATTCTTCTCTACAACACAGTCCTAAATGTATTAAACTCAAAGCCATACTGAGTTCCATTTGACCCACCACTGGATAATCTGCTCACACTTCACATTTGTATCCAAAAAGCAGAATAAAATCAAGATTGTTTGTTTTGCAGCCTTTTAACCTTGTTGATAACAAACTATTATTGTTCACCAAAATAAAAAATGGGAAAGAGTACATTTAATTTCTGTTTTTTTCCATGTAAGCTTTTATTCCATTGCTGTGCCAACAATGTGGAAAACCACTAAGATCTGCCCTGGAGGAGCAATGAAATGCAAAGTCCCATTTCCTATCTAAGCCAGAAAAGATTCAGTCATTCGCATTCTGAGCAGCCTGTCTGAGGCAATATCCTGAATGCAAAGTGAACATCTCTGTGCTTTTGCATTCACATAAATCCCTACTTTGAACACTTGAAGCAGTTCATAGATAGATGGCCTGCTTTTGCCATCCGCTGTTCTCCATGAAAATGGCTTTTACTCAATTTGAATGACCAAAATTGACTTTATTCCGTGACCACCTGAGT
The DNA here is from genome assembly GCA_026776725.1 of Gnathonemus echidnorhynchus. Taxonomy (NCBI): domain Eukaryota; kingdom Metazoa; phylum Chordata; class Actinopteri; order Osteoglossiformes; family Mormyridae; genus Gnathonemus; species Gnathonemus echidnorhynchus. Next base: position 24,332,373 of record JAODJU010000108.1, read on the forward strand.
TTCTGCCATGAATTTCCTTTTCACTGATTTTCAAGCCAATTTTGTTGTTTCCGACTAGTTAGACTATGCTATCATCAACCTGCCACCCATCCCCTTGTCCTGTAGATGTCCAGGTCCTTTAAAGGCAGAATCCATTCTCTTCCTGCCATAGGGTCAGCTCTGATTGGACAAACAACATGTCAGTCACCGACAGTGAAGAAAGGGACCAGACAGGCTTGTGTTTATATGTCGGTAGCTGAGATACCCAGTCTGGCTTTAACCAAAAACTTCCCTCCAAATTGATTGGATGTCTACCTGCCTGGGTGTCCTCTGCTTCCGTATATAATACTCTACCAAGCTGATTGATTTATTTTCACCAGACAGGAGAGTCAGAACTGATTGTTTGAGGAGTGCATCTTTCACAGCCTGCAAGGGACAACCTTCAGATTCCTGATAGGGCTGTAAGAGACTCTCATTTGACAGATGGTTGAGATATCTCAGGTGACTTAAACCCTCTCTTCCACATGCCAATTATGCTTTGCTGCTGTGGAATTCCTAACAGGAAGTGGATGAAGACGCTCAGACCTGAAATCCAGTCTGACCATAGTACCCTCTGAAGAACACTTTCAAAATCACTTTTAAGTACATTGTGGGCAAAATCAAGACTAAATGTGATATATGTATATATCCAGATTTTAACTCTATAGATAATATTTGAGATTACATTAAACACAAACTAACCAACTACTCATCAACTGTTTGAAGCCATTGAGTGGAACAGCGTAGACTCTGTTAAAAGCTGTCCGCAAGTTTGCCCAGAAGACTTAAACACTTAAGGACATCAAAGCGAAAAGTCAAGTCACTTTATCTATTAGTTTAATTCCCACTAATGTCTTGACCAATCATATCATCATATACATATAAATATACAAAATGTTGTGACCTGCAATGCGGTGGTTGGTGGACTGCACTGCAGCTTCACACTCCAAGAGCTGAGACTTGGAATCCTATCTAAATTGCCCACGGTGTTTGTACTCTGCAGTGGACTGGGAGCCCATCCAGAACATTCCCCTGCCTCGTGCCCTTTGCTCTTGGGGATAGCCTCCAGGTTCACCGTGTCCAAGTGCAGGTTAAGCAGTTAAGGAAGATAAATGATACGACAATAGAAAACATTATTTTAAAAATCCATCCATCTCTATTATAACTCCTTATCTTGTTCTGAGTGTAGGAATTATTTTAAAAAATATGTGCTAACCTTAGCGTGACAATAGTGGATATTGGTGAATGACTATACATTTTCTTTCCACCCATCTCTCTGAAAATGTGGCGTCATGACAACCAACTGCAGAACGCAGTTTTCAGTACAGCAATGCAGCATGTTTTTTATGAATTCCCCTATAAAGATTCACGCTTTTCTTGTCGGGATTGTGACATTCTCAGATACGTACATTGAGTGCCTAGAGGTTTCACACTAATATTTGCAAACTGTTTTCTTGGGGGCTTTGTAAGTGCTGCACTGTGAGAAATCTGACTTTTGATTTCTTTTGACAATGGGTGTTGGAGCATAGAATGGAGGATGAGAGGCCATGTGTTTAGGTGGGTTGTTTTTTCTTTCTAGCAGGGAAACGTCAGATGTGTTTGTAAGGAAAGAATGTTTGGCACAGTAGATTATTTTTCAGCTTCTTTTCAATTGCTTAGGCAAATAATTGACTTTAGATCAGAATACAGCAGTCTCTTGATTTACAGACGTCCTTCTTGAAAACCCTTATATAAGCTGAAAAGTTATAAAAGCTGAAACTATATTGAAAACATAAATCCCATTAATTATAATTAATTAATTATCAGAACACGTAACTGGGCCATAAAAAATCTTATCACTAAATTTCAAGATTACTTTTATACTTTTTACCTTCTGTGACAAAGTACCTGTTTTGTAAAGATTTGTGTAAATGAACATAATGTCATATACAAATACAGTTTCAGTAACCTTATGATATTATCTAAGGAGCCTAGACCTGTGAGGGAGTGGACAAAGGTGGTCCACCTTTGTGGTGCAGTTGTTGACCGGGGTGGAAGGTGGGGGTCATTAAACAAGTTGAAGCCTTTTTTTTTTTTATCAGAGATTCCAGGGCTTCAGCCTGGGTAAGCCCTTGAGTTTCAGAGCCCCAGGTCACAAGAGGGAGGTTAAGGGTGTGAAGGCAGAGCTCGAAAAGAAGGGCCAACACAAGCTCCAGCAGAACAACTTGAAGGATGTATAAAGTGGAATGAAAAAAATACTGGCTACAATCAAACCAGGGGAAATTGGATAAGGCCAGTTAGTTAATTTTGTTCTTCACCAGTTTTGATAACTGTGTTTCTCTCCGCTCCAGGGTAATAGGTGATGTGGTTCAGACCGCACACTGACCTGCCCCCGTCCATCTACTTCACCCATTCCTCACACCCCCCGCCATCACCCCCCTGCTAAGTTTTCTTTCCACCATGTCACACAGCATATCACCTTCAAGACCTCAAGTCCCATTTTCCTCTGCAGGATGTGCGTCCCTGCGGACCCAGTAAATATACAGATGAGGTGGCCCTTGATAGGGTTAATCCACGGATGTTCAAAGCAAGTGCCTGTTCAACTTTTCATTGACCTTGAAGAAATTTCCACAGCTGTGTGTAACATCACGCATTGCACCCCTACAGATCACAGATCAGATTTAACTACAGATATGATGGAGACTTTCGAATGGGTGCATTTGAAGGGACGCCATCTGGAGCATTTGCAGTTTGCCTATAGGTACATAAAGGGGTAGGTGATACACTGCTTTACATACAGTACTTCCACTCCCTCTCCTCCAGCCCAGTCAACAACTACACCACTGAGGAAAACGTTAAGGGAGGAAAGGCTTCCTCAACCTCCTTTGTCCCTCACAGTTCTAGGCTCCTCACAGTGTGAGCAGTACAGTCTGTATCATGTTCTTCAGCTTCTCTAGTGCTTCAAACACCATCCAATCTCTCAGATTGGGAAACAGAATGGAGGAGATGCAGGTTGGGGCCCCTACACTCAATACGTTTACATGCACAAAGTCGAGTTACAGTTATAGCTCAATGAAAAGTTGAACAGGCACTTGCTTTGAACATCCGTGGATTAACCCCATTTAATTGAACTACTGTCCTTGTCATGGTATACATGCATGGGAAGGGAATCAATTTATTGACTGAAGTATGTCCGACTGCGCTACAATAGGTGGCAATATGCTTCCTTTCAGCTTGTTAATATTGGGCTTTTTCCGGGTGACCTATTATGTCACAGACATAAAAATATACTACGATTAATAATAATGGACGCATAGACAAGTGATTTGATACAAGCTTTTATTGCAATCTGGTCGGAAGAAGATACGACAAGATCAGGATAGCATAACAAGAAATAAAGTATTTTGTATAATGTACTATATAGGGCTGTCAAAGGTAACGCGATAATGGCGTGTCAACTGGAATTCATTATAATGTGACTCATTTTTTTTTGATGTCATTAACGCGTTTTGTAGACCCCTGTAACGCGGATGGCAGCTCGGGAAAAAATAATGAACAAAGAAAAAGGTACTGTATTTTGAATGGCAGGTTCAGCTTCAAAACTCTGTCAGATGGGTCCATCGACAAGACCATAGTTATTTGCAGTTAATGTCGATGTGAAATAAGTTACCACTGAAGTACATCTAGTCCTAAATACCATACCAGGCTGCGGCTCTCCTCAGAATTATAGACGCATTCGCATTTTCATGTCTTAACATATATTCTGATAATACTTTCGTGAATACAAATAATTTATTTATGGATTAATTTTTTAAAATATTTTTCATTTAGGAATTTCTTTAGCTATATGTGAATGAGGCGGTCTGTCACGGGCTGCTGTGATGTGAGGTGGGCTGCGGGCTGCATAATTTACATCTTCCTCAAAGTCATTCTCTACGAGAGTATGTCTCCGGGCAAATGGTATATATTCTTTCCGGGGTTTTCTTCAGTGTCCGAGATTGGATGTAGGCTAATTATTACATTTAATGGGATTTGTAATTCTTTCATGTACTTTTTGTAGCAACCCTTCCCAGATCTTCGTAAAATTACTATATGTTCTCCGATTTACATATTATAACCAGTTGAGTTTGGAGTGGTGAGGACATTTTGCACTGCTTGATCAGCACAGTTACAAGTAGTGAAGTGCAGAGTGAAGTGCAGACAACTGCAGAGCCAAATGAACTTGTGTGAGGGTGAAGACTAATGCTACAGAACTGAACAATATTGTGATATTAGTCAGTAGTACGCTGTTACGCGTCCGAGTGGTTTAAGCAAAGCAGGACTGTCATAAAAACACATGCTGATGCCTGGAAATGCCATACTTTTTCCAACCCTAATCCTAGCCTTAGTGTGCTAACCCTAATTTGAAGCCTTAGGGTGAAACAAGAGGGTGTTGGAAAGTTGGAAATATGCTACTAAAGAATGATAAACTGTGGTTTCCTATCCTTATGGAGAGGAGGACTGTCATAAAAACACATGCTGATACCTGGAAATGCCATACTTTTTCCAACCCTAACCCTAGCCTCAGTGTGCTAACCGTAACCCTAATTTGGGGCCTTAGGGTGAAACAACAGGGTGTTGGAAAATAGGAAATATGCTACTAAAGCATGATAAAC
>JAODJU010000108.1:24337124-24353495 GCA_026776725.1 Gnathonemus echidnorhynchus
ACATCTTTTACTTTAAGGAAGTGCAAAGTGCGCCTGTTACTGCAGCTCAAGTGAAACGATTCACAAGAACTGACCCAGTTTTGTCAGAGGTTTTGGCCTGGATCTCGCATGGAAAGAGAGGAGAGATGACAGACAACTTCAGACCTTATCTGGTTCGACGAAATGAGCTAACGGTGCAATCCGGCTGCCTACTATGGGGTTATCGGGTCGTTATACCCCCGCCCCTAAGAAACCTTTTGCTGAATGAACTTCACGCAGGCCATGCAGGAGTAGTGAGGATGAAAGAGATGGCACGCAGCTACTTCTGGTGGCCTGGCATTGATGTAGAGATCAAAGAGGAAGCAAGGGGTTGTCCAGATTGCCAGAATGTAAGAAACATGCCTCAGATAGCCCCCTTGCACCCATGGGACTTCCCAGAAGAGCCATGGCAAAGAATACATATCGACTTTGCAGGGCCAATGGAGAGCCACATGTTTCTGGTGGTTGTCGACGCTCATAGCAAATGGCCAGAGGTAGCAGTTATGAACAGCACGTCTTCTGAGAAAACCATTGAAGGGCTTAGATCTGTGTTCAGTCGTTTTGGGATACCTCAGCAGCTCGTGAGTGATAATGGCCCACAACTTGTGTCTGAAGAGTTTCAGTCTTTCCTGCGTCTGAATGGGATTCAACACATCAGATCTGCGCCTTATCACCCTTCCACCAATGGCCTGGCAGAACGATTCATCCAGACTTTGAAGAAGGCCCTAAAGACATCACAGGGTAAGGGTTCCCTAAACCAGCGATTGAACACTTTTCTGTTGTCTTATAGGAACACGCCACATGCAGTCACTAAAGTCTCCCCAGCTACTGCACTGCTGAAACGACAATTACGCAGCAGGCTGGACCTGCTGAGACCAACAGGAACCAAGCAGATTGTCTTGAAACAACAGCAAAAGCAGGTGGAGAGGCGATGTAAGGCGAAGTTTAGAAGTTTCAACAGAGGTGACAGCGTACTTGCTCGTAATTATGGAAAGGGAGCAAAATGGGTACCTGCAACCATTCTTGCACAAACTGGCCCTGTTTCGTACATGGTTGAAACTAAAGACAATCAGACATGGAGGAGACATGTTGACCAGTTATTGTCTTCAGCAATCTCTGGTGATGGCCCCTGTGATTTGGAGGCCCAACAACTGCGAGTCTCACATCAACCCTGGTAAGGATGTGGTACCAGAAATCTTGTCCACACCACCTTCTACTGAACCTCGGGTAGGCGTTCCTTCTGAGAATACATCTCCTACATCAGCTATACCAGTGACTGTGACAGACACACTAGTAAAATCACCACCTGTGTCTCCTCTTCATCGTTATCCGACTAGAATGCGGAAACCTCAAAGACTGGATCTCTAGTCAGTGGCTAACCCACGTCGCTGGGGCAGAATAATCCCCAGGGTTCAGCCAGGGAAACAAGGTAGTCTACCCTCTTTCCCTAGTGTTAGAAGTTATGTGCATATATATGTATTTAAAAGTTTTTCTACTGTTAATGTTCCTAAAGTAAACAACTAAGCAAAAACATATGGAGGATGTCAAAAGTCTTTAGTTGTTGGGGTTGATGTTTAAAGTAAAAGGGGAGGAATATGTTGTGTATTGCATTTCAAGCGTTTTACATTTTTGTCCTTACGACACCCCGTACTGGTTCTCTGGCTATTGCACATGCGCAGTGTGTGCGAATGTTACTTATACCTGTGAACAAATAGTAAAGTGTGCTTGGTGCCAAGGCTTGTGTTAGTGTCGTCGTGTAATGCAGTACACGTTCATCTAATGGGGATGTAACACCCAGAGCAGGATTTTCTATGAGAAGTTTAAGTTTAATTGTGTTCAGTAAGATACTAGGGATGATCTACCAATCTACGGTAGCCATTTCTCAGAATTTCTAGTTCTGTTCTAGGGTTGACCCTTGACATACTGGAAACTAGTGTCCAATATATGGACCTGAAAAGTTTTGTCAGATCTTGCTCTCACCCCCTAAAAGTTCCTCTTTGGGTTGAAAACCTCAGTTTGGATTCTATTTAGGGCTCAAAGCTTTTGCCCTAAAAATGCTCTGTGCTTCGCTCTAGCACTTGAGCAAAGAGCTTCTTGCAATCTCCATCTTAAAACTGAGAGCTGGAAGCAGAAGAAAAACACCTGATGGTTGCAGCACTTGAAAGGGAGCCACCAGAAGATCCTCCAAAGAGAATAATACTTGACTCAGCTTGCATTCAGAGTAAACACCTGCACAACTTAGTTTCCAAGAATTCAAAGGAATTTCTTCTTTAATTTATCCATTCCTGACTCATGTCTTCAAGACGATCCAAAGACATCGGCAGCATATCTTGACTACTTCATGGCTGAAGATATTGTGCATGAACTTCATTTTATGAATATTTAAGCTAAAAGGGGTTTCCCCTTCTATCTTCTGATGAAAGATGCAGAACAGGCATTGTTTGCTCTGCTGATTATCAATGAGTACAGGACTCTTTCCAGATGGCACAAAGTCTACTGTTGTCCAAAGACTTAGTGCAGGAAGTTCAGGCACTTCTCACAGTACTGGTCAATGAACATTATATGCCATTAAGGTGAGTGATAGTATTTGAAATGGGGGTCGCCAGCATGTTGCATTTCAGGCCTTCCTAAGGCGCATGCCTAAAGGTCACAAAAAGCAATAAAAAGGAAAATCTGACAAAACTCAGCAGGAAAATCAAGAAAGAAAATCAGAAGATTCAGAAAGAAAAATCAAACAAATTGCGGTCAGCAACCCTGTGTTATTCCAGTCAATACATGGACATCCCTCCCCCTTTCCAGCAGATAATGACCAATGGGAACTGTTGATAACACAAATTAACAGCTAGTTAGACTTAACATGTCACCATGGAAGACAACAGCAATGGAAAGAAACAAAAGAAAACATTATTTTCCTGAGGAATAGAAAAGATATTTTTTTCAGGAATGTGCATGATAAAGGTGTGTTGTCTCATTTGCAGCACAAAATGTTTCTCTTTCTAAAATGTGAGGCATTGGAACTGACAAATTGTCTCATAAATACCGTTAATAGATCTCATCTCCAATTATAATATTTTGATTACCTGATTGCTGAGTTACAAAGGAATTTTGTAAAAATAAAACAAGTTTCTGCACTTTATTTCTTTTTAATAAAGAAAAGGATGTTACTGTTTTGTTTAAACAATAAAAACTGAAATGTTGCAGAAACATTCAAGTGCTGTATGTGAATATTACACATCAGTAATGCATTTCAATGTGCTGACAACTTATCGTGTCACAAAACAAAAATACAAATTTTACAGTGTTTGACTAAAAATAGTCAAGACGAGTTTTTGCACTAATTATTTTCCAACAAGAAAACTTAAAGGGGTGAGAGCTACAAATTTAAAAACCTCGAAAATAAGGGGCACCCTACTGGAGGTGGTTTCCAAAAGGAGGATGATGGCACGGGCCATGATGACCAATACTGCCCACCCCCTTTATGATGCTGTATCCTATTGCCCACCCCCTTTATGATGCTGTATCCACATGGATCTTTACTCATTAGGTACTTCATTGTTCCAAGAGTCACTACTGGGCCCCCTTTCTGCCAGCAGCCAGAAGAATATATAATGGTCCCACCCAGAGGGTCCACGTCAGCTAACTGGAATTTAGTTAGGTTCTGTAAACAATACAGCTTCATAGTAACAGGATCCCCTTTTATAAAAACCATTTCTATGGTTGACAAATAGTGCATTCAGAGGTGCCTTTATGTACATCACTGTTGTACTGGGTTATTATTTTTGCACTTGTGGCCTTCCTATTAGCCTTAATGAGTCTGATCATTATCCTCTGACCCCTCTCATTAACAAGGTATTTTTGGTGATAGAATTGCTGCTGGCTAGATGTTTCTTGTTTATGGTACCATCTTCTGTGAATTGTAGCCACTGCAGTATATAAATAGAGGTGGTCATTTCTAACTCGCCAAAATCATCCTGTCTGACACCAACGATCATACTACATTCAAAATGACTTAGATCATGTGTCTTAGCCATTCTGATACTCAGTAAGCTACACAGTAACTTAATCTCTTGACTCTGCACGCTGTAAATATTCAGTTACAAGCATATGATTTGCTTGTTTGGAATTCTAGGCCTATTTGTGGTAATGAGAAGGTGCACGTGGTAAAGTGACTAATGGTTGTGTTTATGTATCAATGTCTGTCGATACAGGAGTGTCTGTAATGTCTTGGCATTCATAATCAATCAATCAATCTATCTATCTATCTGTCTGTCTGTCTGTCTGTCTGTCTGTCTGATTTTTATTTTCCGTACATGTGAAATTTTTGAAAGAGACATCGGATGAAAGAACATCAGATTCATCAGGTTTTCTTTCCCCACAGAGAACTATTCCAGCATTGCACTCCCCGGCTTGAATACCTGCCTCCTCCCCCAGCCTGACCACAAGATACTGTGGCACCTAAAGACTGAGGGCACTCTGTCACCACATTATCCGTTTGTCCCCTAAATCTGGGGCCCTGATGCAGTGCAAAAAGATGACATTCTGGAGGTGAAGTAGAATGAAAAGCAGCATATAGTAAAGCCCGAGAAGGACTGAACCTCAATCATCACAACCATAAAAAATTACACTTCTGCATAAGCCTAGGGATGATAAGGATGATCCAATGCTTCGGTCCAACAGAGTGTGGAATTCTTCTTCAGGTACTTCTGCAGGTTCTTCCTCCATAGTGTATGTGTCCCTTAGAACATTATCACTTGGTAAAGATGAACTTATTACTTTGGATATTCCCACAATTCCCTTTTCATTGACATGCGATGATGTGTAGAATGACAGGATTTATTAAACAAAGCCTAAAAATGCCTCAGTAATCATAGCTTTGATAATTCTAAACATTTCATTGAATTTGTAACATATTGGCATTGAGTTACTTTGAAAGGTCTGTTTTAATGGCACACCAGCAAAGATCCTAGCCAGTCTAGTACAATCAAATATTTACCAAATGTTCTACTTCCACCAAATGCTTTTTATTATTGTGTCAGTAAAATGACAGTTGTCAGACTTTCAAAGGAGTGTGGGAACCCAGAAGTGTCAAGGCTGTGAGATCTTTTCATCAGGAAGTGAATACTAATTCCGACCATGAAGCGGGGTATATAGCTAAATAAAAATGGCTACTGTCTCATGTAAAGGTGTCTCAATCCAGCTGTGTCTCTCTAGAGTTACCAATCTATATTTTTCAGTAATAGCACCTTGGTTGTCTAGCTCCAGGCACCTTGTGTAATATATATTGTTTTTAATCTTGCTGATAGCTGCTGTTAAGGATGTTTTTTTTCCCCCCCCCCCCCCCCCCAAAAAAAAAAAAAAAAAAATCAGTATGATCAGTCCCCCAAATGCTTACTGATGCTTCATAAATTATGTTTTTTGGGGTGATTAACGCAGTGCCTGTCATTCACTAAATCAATGTATCAATCAAATTATCGTTTGGTTCTGAGTCTCAGTCTGTAAGTCAAGGGCAAGTCACTTCCGTCATCCTCGGGCATTCAGGGAAGAAGATTATAATCACTAGTTTTTAATGTTGACCTGGATCTCTTGCAGGTGTGATATATTTTTTATGTGATTATTACTTTTAAAGGTATAATAGCAATTACAGTTTTCTGTTTTCCCATGTGCAGGAAAATATTCTCTTTGATTACACAATTAGTTCTGTGAAAGGTTTCAGTGTAAGTATTTTTAACAGGTGTATTTATCCTGATAACTGAACACAAAGATAGTCTCCTGCTGTCTCATTTCTTTTTATCAAAGCCTGAAAACATTGGCCGTTGGTAACATTTTATATGTTCAAATGAAAACACTTGTGATCCATGCAAAGACAAATCCATAAAATATAAGAAAAGAAACCTCAGTGACCATTGTACATATTGTATATCCTTTCAGATCTGCTACCTTCCTCTGCTTGATTTTGAATGAAAATACAGAAGGGGGGATATGACTGACCTTTAAGACACTCCGGAGTGTCATTCATGCATTTTCATTCTTGGTAGGAGTTACCTTTTGCTAATGGATCATGAATGCTTGTGCAGTGTTGACTGCTGTGGTGTCCCACTGAAGGTTTAATAATATGAATGTTTCCTACCTTGCACGTCTAATCAAATGCATTTGAATGTCGGGTTGCTGGATTTTATATCAACAAAAGAGGCCAGACCAGACTCCAGACGAAATTCAGACCAGACTCCAGACGAAATTCAGACCAGACTCCAGTGACAGGCACCTAATTTTAGAGAACACAGGTACTTATTTAAAAGAATTTCACTTAGAAGGAAAGCAAAAGAAATAAAGACATTGACAAAACACTGCTATTTTTTTAGACATGGATGCCTGGTTGTATTATCATTACTTGAGAGCATAAGTTTACAGTTCAGTATTTATTTTGCACACAAAATCAGGATAATTCTAAGCTTTCTTTGTTAAAATTCATAGATTTGACGAATCTTCTATGAGGGATAGAAAGGAAAACTATAAAATCTCATAGGATTGGGTGATGGTATTTCTCATGTCCTGCGAGTTGCCTAGAATAGGCTAGGTAGAATTTCATGATGGCATTTAACAATCTTTAAAAAGCTAGCATTGATCACAGAGAGAAAAATATCAAAATCTAAATACCAGTCTGTGAGGCAGACTGAGTCGGCGCTCACAGACAGGTTTTCAGAGTTTCAGGTTCTACAAGGAGCACACTGCGGGGTCCGACCAATTGACAGACTTCGCAATATTCAGCTGGTCAGCAGACTTAGGCTCTTGATGACCCCGGTGCTGAAATCACCATAAGGTGCTCTCAGTGGGAGAAAACAGGCTTTAGAGCTTCTGTTACTTTGATTAGCTGTCTACATGTCATGTTCGGTTTAGCGTCTAGCTTACTCATGAATAATTAATGTTGGACTGCGACACTGTGCTGCCCATATATGGTCATTTCTGCAGAAATTATAATAGGGCCATTGACATGCCACACCAGGCTGGCCGATTAAGAGTGCAGTTCTGAAACTGACCCTGGATAGGTTTCCTGCAGCATAAGGCTGAATGTAATACTGTACCTGTACCGCTGCTGTGTTCAACTGTAAGCAGGACTGGTCAGCGGCACAGAGGCCTGTCTAGTCCCTTGACATCTGCCCTTCAGGACTGGAGCCAGTCTGAGGTGGACAGGGAGACTCTGTCACTTAGGCAGCTCCCACTCAAAATAGTACAGTTTTCCCTGTTGATCCTGTTCTTACATAGGTGATGCTGAATATCGCAAAGAATCTTTCTTTTACTTTTGAAAAATGTAAAAATACAAGTCAGTACCAACAAAAGTTTTGTTTTTTTCTCTTTTTAATTTTCCATATTTTATACCTCATCAGCTGTGATTCATATTTTTAAGTCAAGAGCAGAAGCAATCTCTGCATGCTTTATAACGATATCCACATGTTAATTGCTTTTATCTGTGACACTTTTGTCAGTAAAGAAAAACCAGAAAAGAGAGTTTCTGTTGAACAATAATCAAGGCAGCAATCCTTGAACTATATTCAGGTGACTTTATGCATCCTAGTTTGCTGTGGCATATATTCTAAGAACACTATTTTGCACACAATGAATTGAGAACCTGGACCTCTGTGAGACATGTACTTTCCAATTTGTATTTGAACACTGTGGGGAGTAAAGCTTCTGTGACTTGCATACTGACAGTTTGTTTCTGTTAGCATTTAAGATTCACCTGCATGTGTTCCCAGTTTGTCAGTCTAACAAGGTGTGTAAATAATTAAAAATTTGATATTGATTGATACAGATTTCTACAACAGTAAACATCATATAACAAACATTAATCAAAATGCGTGAAATTCCCCTCATTTATGACTAATTTCATCAAACAATCTGGAAGAAATATTTGCTAACACCAGTTACATACAGTGTAAATTGAACACATCAAGCTAAATTAATTAGTGTCAGTATGGTACTCATTATCCTCATTTCCATCTTCAAATCACTTGTCTTGGTGAGGGTCACAGTTGAGCATATATCTTTAAATAAATTCTTTTGGAAAATAATCATGCCATTAAAATCTGAAATAATTACAAACCATAATTGAATGTAATATATTTCATTTTAATGTTCATGATATGCTTGTCATTACGGCACCTTAGAAATGTCAATTTTCAGTTTTCATTTAAAGAGTAGCAGTAGTTTAAATTTGTGTCTATCATTTTCTTCGGCATTAAAACTTAAAAATATCAATAGTAAATGTTATGGAAGTATGGAGCAGGTTTTCTTTTCTTTTGTAAATATCCTAAGTGAAGCTGATAAAATCAGTACATGTCATCAAAGTATAGATAATATGTTCACCAAACAAAAAACTGTAAATGTTGGCAAAAACACAATGCTGAAGTGACTGCATTTCAGTCCATTTGTAAAGCAGGTTAGTGTACAAGAACAAGCAGAACTCGCCTACTGTTTGGATTGATTTAAGATCTCTTAAGTCAATATGTGTTTTTCCATCTATGCTAGCCAATGTATATTTCTTATTTTTACAATGAATGTCCTGTCAAAAAAACCAAAGCATTCCGGTCTTGAGCCCAGGCTGCTATTCCTCCGGCCAGACAGGGAAAGCAAATGGTCAATTAAAAAAGAAAATGGAATTCTTCAAGCATGTGCTGCACATCCCTGGACTGGAAATAGTCTTGTTCTCAGGATGAATGCTGCTGATGTCTGTAGTCACGCTTGTTGCTGTACACAGGGGTGAAGATCACAGATGTATCTACAGTGTCTCTGGACACAAATGAAGCACTAGTGAACTGAGTGGAACATGCCAACAAAGAACGTTACACAAATGTCTTTCTGAAGGACACTGACTGAGCTACACATGAACCCACTGTTCCTTTGGTTCCCATCAGGCGGGGGAGGAAAAGCATAAGATGCGGCCATTGTCCAGACAGGTTTTTTTGGGCAAGGAGTGTTTGCCGCTCTCGCAGGGTTAGAGAGCTGGCGGAGGGCAGAGGCTGAAATCCACAACAGTCCACCCAGAGACTATCCAAACATTAAAGCTTTGGAATTCAGATGCGTACTTCAGCTGAGGAAACAATGTATCTCTCCATTGAATGTTCCATTGTATGTTCCATCGTGCCCCACTACTCCTGTATATCATTTATGAAGTTTAAATGGACAAGACAGAGGGCACTGGCACCCGGTATAGAGCTGTTGATCAAAATCTATTATCCTGGGTGGAAAATCCTTGGCAAAATATAGCCTCAGGCAAGCTGGATTTTTCCGTAAAATCAATGCTGTCTTTTAATGATGACCTTGTGTGACCACCTGCAATATGTAGCCCTTGTCAGCGATGGATCTTGTCCATATGCCTTTGAAAGATGTCTTCATTATGTCCGCTTGTTAATCTACAAAACAAAGACAAAAGAACAATAAATGTTTACAATGTGGAAGCTGTAGAACTGTGTGTTATAATTAAACTCTGATGTGTTGAAAGTTTGAAACAGGAACAGTAATGTATATATATTACATTAGGTGTGATTGTTAACACTTAACCCCTGTTGTTGCACAGTACTGGAATAAAAGTACTGGGGGAAAAAAATCATAAATAACAATTTTTAATGCTGGATTTCAACAATTCCAAGAAAGAATCTTTGACAAATGGACAAATCAACAAAACATCTTGAGGTTACTTCCTTATTTTATGTTTTGACTACAAACAGTAGTTTTGCAAGAGGTAATATGCTTAAACAAATTAGTACGAAGATAATCATTCAGACTTATAGTCTGAACAAGATTTATTGTCAAGTTATTACAGATGTCATTATTATAATTATGTAAAGTGATTACATTTATATATTTTTATGGACATAAAATGCAATAAAATATATCAAATTACCGCTATCATAACGTCAGTCTGACAAATTAAATCAATTTAATACATAGCACAGTTCTTTCGTGCCTAACATACAAAAACGAAATATTCATTAATGTTTTACATAAAGGGTTGAAAACATGGTTGTGTACTTCATAATATATGGAAACAAATTCCAAAGATTTTTTGTCTTATTTATCTTTTTACCTGTGTCTAGTAGATGTTAGGCAATTTCTTATGTGATACCTAGTGATTTCTTTTTGTGCAGTGGGTAGATGCAAATGGCAGTTGTCTTGACATATTTACTTGTAGCTTACTTTACTCATTCCGAACAGTCAAAGTTGTTCACATTTTCCCAGCACGGCACTCCTCCCAATTCTTCAAATCTTTTGAGAACTTGCCTTTTTTTCCTAATCTGCAACTCGACTGATGGTGAGATGATAGGAGAGTTGAAGGAAGAACTGCAGGTACCACCTATTGTTTGAAACTTTAATCATTTTAGCATAGGAGTTACAGGGAGTTACAGGGAGTTAGCCAAACCCAGTGCTCCCACACCACAGCCTGCTCCTTGTCATGTTTGAAGGATTTCAGAAACCAAAAGAACAGCTTTGTTTCCAGTTAGACTTTAACTAAATGTGGAATTTATATATATAAAAATGTAAGAGGGCATGGTAATTTCAGAGCAAGCGTGAGGTCAGAGACTAACCCCTCTATTCATGTATAATCAGTTTATAGTTTTATGTAGTACGTTAGGCTCTATGTAGTGTTTGGGGGGTGGCTGGGAGCAATGGCCCAGTCCTCGGGGGGTGTACTGGCTGCTCATTTCAGCTGGAGAACACAACACACATTTGCATATTGTTCCGTTCGTTTACTCATTCATACTATGCAGCTGCCAAATAAAATCCAGTGCTTGTATCCTGTGGATCTGGTTGCCATCTCAAAGGTCGGGGATTTTTCCACACTATCTGTCTTTTTTAAGAAATCTTGAAAATGTAGTTCTGCTTCTCAATGGAGAGAAAAAAAACAACTAGTTGGTGTGTTCTGTGTTTTTTCTATCAATACTGATGTAATTCTAAGAAAGCTCCTTGAAACAGCATAATGCGCAGACACTTACTGTCAGAAATTGCAGCAGGACTCCTGATTCCACATAAAATGTATTAAGCCAAATTACTGACAGTCTTATCCTCTTTAATATGCTTTTAATGAACCATGTATCTGAGTGATCTCAGTCTAGATTGCTGGCAAGAATAAATAATAGGACATAATAAACTGGAAACAGAGCATAACCAGCTGGTTTTCTTAAAATGTACATTTTCTGCTTGATAGTAAGTAGTTTAAATTTATAGATATGCAGACCCCATCTGAATGAATCACAGATGCTTTAATTATATTTTTCAAAATACAGTGGTACCTCAGTTCTCAAACTCATTAGAACTCGAATTTCTTAAAAGTCGAACCAACCAGTTCGGAAAAAAATGACCTAGTACTCGATCTGAATCTCAGAAATCAAACCATGAACGCCGAACTAAGATAACTTGTACACGCGGGTAAATGAGTCACGTGGCATGTCTCTCAGCGGAAACAAAGGGTAAAGCTTCAGTCTCAGCCTCGCATTCACTGTGATTTCATCATGCATGTTTACACTAGCTGAATACATATATTTAGACAGTAAAAATACATTTAGTCAATGACAGACAGTAACAGTAATTATTATTATATAATAAAATACATTTAAAAATTAATTATTTTAATATTAATAATAAACCATTAATACATTTAATTATAATAATATTGTCATGCCAAGCAGGTACGGAATGGCGACAAAGACGCAGACGTCAGGGTATTGGGGAATATGGGATTTAATTATAGGTAAGGCAGGCAAAACGCAGATGGACAATACAATGATCGGACTGGGGAAACAAACTGAAACGCGGACGAAATACAGAGGACTAATGACAACAGCCAGAAACAGCTGATTACACGAGGATTCCACACTGGGTTAACGAGGGGGCGTGGCACACGGAAGAAGCAGACGATCGGAGCAGGACACATTGTTTTTTTTTACTTTACACATTGGATACATTTATTTTCTTACTTAACAAATTACTGTTTTGATAAATGTCCTTAGATATGTTTAGTGCAGTATATGCTCTTCTTGTTTTATCCAGTTCATTTTGTGTTCATTTTTTGGGGCCGGGAAGCAATTAATTAGTTTTCCATTATTTTTTATGAGGAAAATTCAATCAGAACCCGCACTTTCTAGGATTCGATCCAGAGTTCTGAACGGATTAAGTTCGAGTTCTGAGGTACCACTGTATCATTCATGTCCACAGCAAGTTTTCTGAGATGATAATATGTTATTCAAACATGACTGCTGAAGACCAAACATTATTTGTGTCTTGTCCCTGCCCGTCTCCTCCCTGTCATGGCCCTAACAACCCATGCTGTTACTCGCTTACCCCCCTTGTCTTGCCTCTCGTTCCTAACCCTCATGTGGAGATCACTCCCAGCGGCCTCTTGTTAGTCGTTGTACTTAAGAACCTGTTTGTCTCATCATTCCCATTCCAGTCATCGTCATCGCACCTTCTTGTTGCTTGCACCCTCCCTTGTTCCAGTCCTCCCGTTTTGATCCATCACAATCCTGTTTCTTTCCAGTCTCTGTTCATTGAAGTCAATAAAACCCCTTTTGTTTCACCACAATACCTGCTCTCTAGGGCTTTGTCCCGTAGGTCGTGACAGTTTACATCAATGAATATGGCAATAAGGGGCACCAACATCACACTGCTGGTAACAATCTTGTAACATAACATTTTAACACCAAATTAAATATGTGTTACATTTTATGTGATGAAGTTTGTAAACAGCAGTTTAGTCATTTCATAATTTGGATCCAATTAATGAATTACTATCATAAGATTCATAGTAGGTAGCACAACATTATCGCTTTGCTGTCACCTCATGTTGGGCTGGTTGTAGAAAACAAATGAATGCTTGCAAATAATTGAGAGTAAATGCTTCACAAGTATTTCGCCACTGCTTCAATCTCTAGATTTCACATTTGATTTATGTTTATGTGTCTGTTGTCATGCCCTGCCCATCTGCCCCTCCTGTTTCCTCCCTAGCATGGCCCTAATGAGCCACACCTGTTATGAATTTATCTTACCTTTGTTCCTGTCCATGTGTTACTCACTCCAGCTGCCTCTCATTTGCTCCCTCATTAGTCTTGTACAAAGGTGCTTCCTAGTATTCCTGTGTTCCCACATCCTGTCATTAACAACAATCCTTCCCTGCAGTAGCTTTCTTGTTTTGACCCCTAATGGTCTGTTTTGGTTTTTCCCTGCTCCCGTTTTGATTTCATGCAAACCACTTATGTTCTTCAGATATCTGTTTTCGACTCCTTTGGCTACTGGTCATGACAAAATGACATGTCTCAGCAAGCTACCTAGCTCTTCTCTCACCAGGGTCCCAGCTTCAAGGACCCTCTGCCCACCCCAGGAAGAGCTATCAAGGATCCCCCGAGGTCTGATTGATGCCTGTTGTTCCAGGCTTACCTAGCTCTGCTCATGAGAGAATGGCCCATCTCCAAGAGTTACAGGGGTGCACAGAAGCCCTCTCTCTGTAGTTTGAGATCAAAGAGATGATGGCAAGGTCCTCCTAGAGGTCCTCACAGAAGATGTGAGCACGATGCTCCCCAGGGATGTGGAGTCCATCACAGAGACAGAGCCCACCAATTCCTCACCGCTGACCATGAGGCAGTCTGCCTCATTTTCACCACCAGAAACAGGACAGCATGCCACTTTTCTGGGGCCAGCTGCAGTCTCTCCACTTCTTGCAGACCTGCCTGCTGACTCCCCACTGCTCACTGTGGATCCACACGCTCACTCCCCAAAGCTTTCTGTCATCTCCCACCATAGGAGGCAGACCCTAAAGAAGCCCATCCACACCACTGCTACAGCTCCGGCTCCAGGCCCAGAAAAGTGCTGCCCGGTCCGTGCTCCAGACTTCTGGCACAGAGAGAGCCTGTCTACTCTCTGGCTCCACTCAGCTAGCTTCAAATCTGCCCAAGCCTTAAAAAACTAGAAAAAAACGCTTCCATGCCCGGCCCAGGAGAGCCCACCTCTGTGCCTGATCCAGTGAGGGCTGCTTCGGCTGCACACTAAGCTTCTGGACCAAAGAGGCCAGCAATCCCAGTCCAGAGAGGGCCGCTTTGCTCGTGCTCCAGTTGTCCTATCTGTCCTATCTGCTTCCAGGTGTCCTGGTTGCACCTCACTTGTCTCCAGGTGTCCAACTGTGCCTTGCTCACCTCCAGGTGTCCCAACTTCACCCCATTTGTCTCCAGATGTCCTTGCTTCACCCCACTTACTTCTTGCTGTCCCCTTGGATCTGGCCCTGCTCCCCAATGTCCAGTTGGCACCTACCTCACAGTCCTCTGATGCCCATTCGGTGCCTGCCTTGCTGTCCACTGGTGTCCAGTCGGCGCCTGCCTAGCTATCCCCTGATGTCCAATCAGCACCCGCCTTGCTATCCCATGAGGTCCCATCAGCGCTCACCTCATCTTTTCCTGTTATCGCCCAGGCACCTGCCCATCTCTAGCTGTGGCTTGACTAATGTCTTACTCCCAGCCGAAGCCAGCCTGGGGTGGTTTGACCCTGACGATGCCCAGCTGGAGGACTTGTGTGGGACAGTGGGATCCTCTGGGCCTTGCCCTAAGTCATGCTCTGTGGGCTCCTGCCTTGGTTCCACATCCGCACCGACCTGGTCTTAAGTCTCGGTGCAGTCAAAGGTGTTGGTTGGGGTACGGAAGATGGGCTGGCCAAGTCTCTGTCTCCAAGAGAGGGAGATAGGGGCATGCTGTTCGGGCCAGCTGCCCAGACCCAGGTCTGTCCAGAGAGGTCCACTCTGACACCTCTCCTGCTGTAATCCAAGAGAGAGAATCCCCTTCCTTCTGTCCCTGTCTCTGCTCCAGTCCTGGAATCCTCTCGTTGTCCTCCAGCTCCAGTCCTCCAATCCCCTATTCGTACTCCTGCTCCAATTCCACTGTCGCCTCCACACCGCCCAGTCCCGCTGTACCCTTGGCACCACCTGGCCCTGCTATCCCCTCAGGGCCATCCAGTCCTGCTGGATCTCTGAAACCCAAGAGGATCCACATCCTTGAGTCGGCCTCCAGCTTACCGGGGATCAAAAGGATCCCCTGTCAAACCCTGTTCCCGTTGATCACGCCCCAGTTCTTGTTCCATGCTCCTGGCCTGCGTTTAGCTTGGTCTGGACCCCCTGTGGTCCTCTCCTGTCCGTTTGTCCCTGTCCTTGTGGTTCTCTAACCTATGTGTCCTGTCCTGGTGGGTGTTGTTTGTGTTGTCTCCCTGGCTGTCCCTAGTCTTTCCCTGGTCTATTCATTGCCCCTAGTGCTGTCCTGTGTCTGGTCTCATGTATGTTGTTATCCATCTAGTGTTCCACCTTGTATTGTGTGGTTCTGTCCTGTCCACTATGTGCCCTGTCATCCCCTATCTAGACTGGAGTCCCATTTGTCTCCAGTTCTGTTGTTTGGTCCCTTTGGCCCCCTCCTCTGTTGGTCATTCGAGCCCAGGGAACACAATTTGAGAGGGGGGGTAAAGTCACGCCCTGCCCATCTGACTCTCTTGTTTCCTCCCTAGCATGGCCTTAACAAGCCTTGCCTGTTAAGCGTTTGTCTTCCCTTTCGTTTCTGCCCTTGTGTTACTCACTCCAACTGCCTCTCATTTGCTCCCTTATTACTCTTGTACAAAAGTGTTCCCCAGTTCTGTATTAACATCAGTGCACGTGCCTGTCCAAGTCTTTCCCTGCAGTAGCCTTCTTGTTTTGACCCCCTGCGGTCTGTTTTGGTTTTTCCCTGCTCCTGTTTTGACTTTTTTTTTGACTGTTTTGTTCTTCTGGCACCTTCTTTTGACTCATTTTACTACTGGTTGTGACATCTATAAAACTATGCTCTGTTATGAACATGAATTTAAGTATTGCATATGCATATACCAATCAGATCTGTAGTACAAAACAAAAATTACAGTTCACTTTAAAATTATTTAGATATGTATTAAGCTGAGAAGAGAAACAATTTTTTTAAAGACAGTATTTTCATATGTTTGTACTTCACCCTGAATTTCCCTATTTTGTTTTTCTCATGATTTGTAAAACGTGTATTTTACTACCAGTTAATCTACCAGCAAATCATTTTGCTCCGAAACTGAACAGCAGATGGCCTAGATTACAGATTGTTCTTAAGCCTGTTTGGATTTTATGAGGCACCTTATGCTTTTAAAATGTGAAAATGTGTAGCTAGTGCCATGCAGGACACTGTTTAGTAGGCTTGGGCGGTAATACGGTAATATGGTATACTGCGGGATCTAAAAATAGCAACGGTATCAGTTTCAGTACCGTTATACCGTCATAAAAACAATGCACTTATATAGGAGACAAGGATTAAATATTAAATACAATTTATTTAATGC
>JAODJU010000108.1:24355825-24377201 GCA_026776725.1 Gnathonemus echidnorhynchus
TGCCCATAGGTGTGCATGTGTGAGTGAATGGTGTGTGAGTGTGCCCTGCGATAGGCTGGCCCCCCGTCCAGGGTTGTTCCCTGCCTCGTGCCCATTGCTTCCGGGATAGGTTCCGGACCCCCCGCGACCCAGTAGGATAAGCGGCTTGGAAAATGGATGGATGGATGTATAGATCAACATATGTAATTAGCCTATAGCCATGAAAATGCAATATGACATAATGGTGTTCCTGCTTGTAACTCTATAAACAGAAAGATTTGAAGGGAATGAGTTTTCAAGGACTGCCAAAATTATTTTTACTTTTCTACTTGTTTGGACTATGTGTACTGTCTTTGCACTTTGCCTGTTTTGCATTTGAAGTACAGTATGTTAATCTATTCTACATACCATGCTGCTGTATGCTCAAGAATTTCCCCTGGGACCAATAAAGTTTATCTTGTTATCTAATTTTGTCCAGGATGGTGGCTGTTTTCTTATCTGATTTAGGCTTCTAAGAGCCAATCTTTTGCAATTAAGTGCTGGTGTGGGCCCAGCATTAGGAAGACTAACTCGGGCTGCACCTGTACATATACAGGTCCTGACTATGCTTGGCTTTATGGTAACAGGCACCTACCAAATGAAACTGGCAAACAGACGGTGGATATCCCACACAACCCTCAGCTCCTTCACGCCTAATGTAATTGGGGCAATCAACTGCACTCACATTCTGATAGGGCACCTAATGCAAATGAAGTTGCTTTTGTCAATCGAAAAGCAGTTTCATTCTATTACTGTGCAATTCAATTGTGACGCCGATATGGCATTAGAAAATATCGTAGCTTGATTGCCTGGGTTCAATTCATGATTCATTAATTTTGAGTTCCATGTACCACATCACTATCTCCCAACTGCTCAGACAGGGCACCAAATAATAGGGGTTCCCTATTACAGATGCTATACGCATGTTGAAGTTTAATGGCACAGATGTGGTTTTACCCCAAACAGTTACAGTTGCACTGGTCCTGTGCACAGCATTTCCCTCTATTTTCTGATCTGCCCACTTCTTTATGTTGGGCATAGTGTGTCTTTCCCTGTTTTACTTTGTTTTATTATTGTACAGCGCTTTGTGACTTTTTGTCTGCGAAAAGCGCTTTATAAATAAATTACTTACTTACTTACTTCTGTAGAGAAGTTCCTGCAGTGGTGATGCGTTGCTGTTTGACCTTTTCTTGTTTGTGATACCAGTGCTTAGACCACCAAATATAACATTTTGTCATGTCTCTACCTTTGATAGGAGGAACTCAACCTCACACTCTTCAAGAATCTTCTTCTTAGCTTTTCTATATATTATATATTATATATATTATTTACAGTTGCTATCATGAGATTTTGAAACAAAAAAGCTTGATTCGTGTATTATATGAGCATGTAGCTCATATGCATCTTCTAATGTCCTGCCTGTCATGTCCGCCAGCTAGTTTTTGTATTTAAGTACTTGTGTATCTCAGCCCCAGTCTTCTCAATGACATCACTCCTCTTGTCTGCTCGTGTCCATCCCCGTACTAACCTTCTCCTTTTGACCCATCGCAGTCCCATTTGTTTCCAGCCCCTTTTCTCTCAGCACCTGCCCTCGAGTCCTTTGGTTTTCAGTCACGGAAGAATGACAGGACCCCCAAAGAACCCCAGCAGTCTGCACCCCCACTCCAGCTTCCATACCTCCCTGCATCTAGCAGGCTGGATACCCTGACTGCCTCAAATGTGAGGACTAAAGAGGTTACCAGTGCTGTGGGAGCCACCCCACCTTCAAGCTGAGGACTTCTTCTCCCTCCTTGGTTCCCACCTGGAGTGGAGGAGTAATCCCATGGTCTGAAGGATCCCCAAGGCTGAGGATCTCTTCCAGGATGCAGGGAAGGTGCTAGTGAGAATCACCCCAGACATGAATCCCCAGGAGGCAGAGAAGGTTCAGCACTTATTAGCCGACATGCGGTGGATAGTTTAGCGTGAGACCACTCAACCTGCCGCCTCTCCAGCACGTGAAACTGTTCAGCCTGCCACCTCTCCGCAACAGCCACTGGAGGAAAAAGCAGAGTAAGCTGGCCGTGTCTATGGCTGCTGCCTCTAGAGCCTGGTCCAGGAGAGGCCACTGACCAAAATTTCTGAGCCCGTTCTTGCCTCTGATGCACCCAGAAAGGGCCAGTCCACCCATGCTCTTGGCGCAGGCACCAGATAGAGCCACTCTGCATGAGTCCCCAGTCTCACAGCAGCCATGCTGTCCCGCAGGGAAACCCAGTGGTTGTACCTAGTGTCTCAGCTGTGCCGTACTCCCTTCCAGGTTTCCCGGCTGCACCCTGCTTGTCTCCAGGTGTCCCATCAGCTCCAACCTCATCTCCTGCTGTCCCTTACGCTCCTGCCTTGTCTCCTCCAGGTGTTCCATCAGCACCCACCTTGTCTCCATCGTGTCCCACTGGAGGTCTCCTCATCCCCTGCAGGTCGCCGCCCAACCGATGCCCAACTCTATCGTCGCCACCGGGCTGATGCCTGACTCCATGGTTGCCACCAGGCCGGATTAGGTTAACCCGGAAGATGCCCTGCTGGAGGACTTAGAATGGACTCTCTGGGCCTTGTCATAAATCCCACTCTGTCTTGATGGCCTCAGGAGGACTCAGGAGGGTCTGCGTCCCAGGGTCCAGCTCCCTGGGGTCCAGAAGGATGTTCCCCACTTCCTCCGGTCAAGCCTTGGTCCCTGTCCTGCCTTAGTTTTGTCCTGGCCTGTGTCCCCTGTGACCCTCTGTTGTGTTTCCATCTCTGTCACCGTGGCTTCTCTACCTGTCCGCCCTGTCCTGGTGTGTCTTGTTGGGTGTCCTTTCTGCTGTTCCTGGTTTTGCCTTGGTCTGCTCCATGCCCTTAATTATGTAATGTATCTTGTTTTGTGTCCTGGGTTTTGTTCTTCTGGTGTTTCCAGGTGTGGTTTATTCAGTTTGTCTCAGTCTCTGTCTCTCCTGCTCCCTGTTGATGTTTGGCATTTGTCCCTCTGGTTCCTGGTCTCTTCCTGGTCCCTGGTTCTGTTCCATGTTTAACCTGTTTCATCTGTGTGGTCCTGTTTGTTGTTGGTCTTCCTTGTTGTCCTTTTAGTGCAACCCTTGCCTGTTCCATGTCCTTTATCGTGCTGTGTATCTTGTTACATGTACCCTGTTGGTCCTCCCATGATCTGTACTGTCTCCGGCCCTGTGTGTTCACCCTGGTGTCCGGTCCCCTTGGTCCCCTCCCCTGTCTGATCTTCGTGCCCATTGGGCATGCTTCGGGGGGGTACTTTTACGTCCTGCTTGTCATGTCTGCCTCACTCTCCTGTCTCCTCCATGACGTGACCCTGATGAGTCACACCTGTTGCTTGTTACCCCTTTTTAGTCTTTTTAAGTACCTGTGTGTCTCATCAGCCCCAATCCAGTCAATGATGTCATTCCTCCTGTGTCCTTTCCCGTACTCACATTCTTGTTTTAACTCTTCGTGGTCCCGGTTGTTTTCCAGCCCCTGTTCGGTTTTAGTCAAATAGAGCCCCTTTTCTTTCTCCTAACGCCTGTCCTCATTTGATAAAAATGATAAAGATTTAAATAATTCAGAGCAATTGCTTTATTTTTATGATGATTTTAGTATGGTTTGAATTTGATGAATAGACAAAGTTATGGTTTGCTATTGTCTGTCAGAGCAAAATCAGTGCTGATAACAAATAGTTGTTAATAGGCAGATTAATGAAGTAGAGATCTTGTCCCCTCTTTTCCCCCTACTCCACACCCTTGGTAAAATCCAAATCCCATCATTTGTATGAGAAATTAAGCTAAAGGTTAGCAGGGGGGCAGTCCCATTCATGCACTGTCAGAAATCTCCCTGAATGTGTCGACATATTAAGCCTTTTCAAACCTAATTCCGCGAAAACCAACCTTGTGTCAGGGTGCGAAAGTGCTCATATGGAAGATGCCATGTTACATATGGCTTTGGTCACACCTTATTACACCCGCTCAGCGTGGCAATAAACACACATCGTGCCCCCCTATGTAACTAGGAATCTGGAGTTGTAATCGAAGATGGAAGAGGAAGCCAAACATGGTATTTTGTTCAGTGGAGCATCGTGTGACTAAGTAAGCTGGTCAGAAGATCAAACCCACCTCCCCAGGTGGTCGTCTCCTTGCTGGCAGTATTTGCACACTTGAGATTCACAGCTAATAGGATGTATATGGCTGAGTTTTCTGCAAGGGAAGGGACCAGGACATGTTATATACAAACCCAATGCTCAGAGACAGTTTTTTGCTTCTATAAGCAGGAACCATTTCTCAAAGTTACTACTTTTGTTCTTGTTTTTGTTTCTAGTTTACTGGTGCTTAAAATAAGTGGTAAATATGAATTAAGTGTTTTAAGAACCATCCATAACACAATAATGCTTCATAATTATAATATATCATGTTTTTAACAACTACACTTGTCTAATTCAATTTTTGTGGCATTGCAGCTGTGGTATAATAAAGTACATAATACAAAATATGGTGTAATAAAGAAACACTGTACTGTGAAATTGTGTGAGAGTACAAGTAAGATGTTGAAGGCTTTGGGTTTCTGTAGACATTTAGAGTGAGGAATCATATATCTTACCTTGGAAAGCTGAAAAATGGTCACATCCTTTCAACTTCTTGTCTCTCTAGCTGGACTTGGAAGATCACACAACCGGGGGAAGGGGAGGACAATACTTTTGAAACATCATCGCTTTTACCCTAGCCCCTCATTTACACGTCAACCTGCCTTTTGGTCCAACGTGGAGATTGACAAAAGGTAAAGACAATGTGTTGCGATCCCTTTCTCAGCTCGTGTGTAGAATGGTTTAAAAGTCCTTAGGAAAGCAGTATATCACCTATACAACTGTTATCTTTATGATAGGTAGAACTCCCAACATGGCTTGTTTCTGCAGTGTTTTCCCTGGTGACACTACAGCAGGACTGTATAAGAGATTAGACTGGATCTTTGCTCCCTGCTGACATTTAATGTTGTCCGTTTTAGCTCCTCTTTATCTCAGTCCCATTGAAGCATTCAGATTACATCCTTTTTCTGGCCAAGGTGCTGCTGACTTATTATGTAGGATGCTAAAGGATTCTCTGTGATCCATTACTGCTTGGTGAAGGTTTTCTTTTGCAAGGAATATGGTTCAGTCTCCATTACGCTACATGATTTATTGTAATATTAATGACTGCAATCTTATGGATTGTATGACTTCCTTTTTAAAACCTAATCTACAATTAATGGAGAACTAGTTATGTCTATGTGTGGGTCTGTATACACTGTTGATGCATGCTTCTGCATGTACATGTTAGGTTGTGGGATGATAGCGGTCAACAGCTTACCCTGGTGGTCTTGATCTTGTTACCAGATGAGCACATCCAGCCAGAGTTGTCTGGGAGAGTCTTGCACTCCTCTCCTTCCAGACAGGGCTCCATCTCGCACCACCACTTCCCAATCACGATGGACGCTGCAGAAGCACAAGTCCGAGGGCATCACAATGGCAGAGTAACGTCTTTGTGCACAACAGGCCCACACCGTGCTACTAATGGCTAAGCTGCCATTATATCAAGGTATTGCATTATGGGAAACAAGCAGAAAAATTAAGTGTTGTACTTATGGGAATATTAATTCCTGCTGTTTTGCCCTAATGTTGCAGTGACCAGTGAAAGTCATTTATATAGCTTTTCCTGGAAACTTTGTTTAGATATCATGTTCAGATTATTTAAAATATTTTTTCTAATTATGGGCCTCATTGAACTGACCAATCCATGACCTGCAGTAGAACTGATTGGGAGGAATTCGTTTGGCAGTAAATGACTCTTAAGTTGCTCAAGTAATTCCCTGGTGGGTGCTTTTTTGTAATGACTAACTTGATAACAAATGCAAATTCAGTTTTCAAAATTCACATCAGCCTGACAAGTTATCAGTCAGATTGTTTATGTAATATACAGTATTCAGAGATGGACACTATACTTGCAATAGCGCTAGCTTGGCTGTTTGTGAAGTTACATAATACAGTAACTATCTATCTATCTATCTATCTATCTATCTATCTATACACACACGCGCGCGCGCACACACACGCACACATTTATGGACAAAAAAAATCTTAATGTTGTACAAAGCTTCATGATATGTTAATGTGAGTATGTGCTGCTTGTGTTACAGAAGTTCAGTTAAAGAATTCTTACATCAGCTTCTGTCTGTTTTGCCCTTGTTAAATCACCCAGCTTTTTAGCTGGGTGATTTTACAAAAAACTGTTCTTGAAAAATGCACTTTAAATTGAGCCTCGGAATAGGGCCATTTCTCAGTGAGAGAGTTTAACAGGGTTTAACACGTCTTCATTTGTCAGCCGACGATTACTGGCAACACATCCTGTGTACTAAGCAGACAGGTAGAGTCTTCCCTGGAAATTGGTACAAATTTGTAGCACCTGGAAAAAGGAGTATATACTTCTTAAACAAAGGTACATTAGCAGTCAGTGTCATATAGATCACAGCCATGTGATGTAAATGCTTCTGAGAAGGATAGATTCTGAATTGGTGGTAGCCAACTAATGTCCTCCTTGGCTCTTATAACGATTGATTGTCAGGGTGTCTAAGAGCAAAAAGAGGCAAGGAAACAAAATTTCAATTGAATATTTTTTTTAGTCTACAGTTAAAAATATTTGTAATACTCATGATGTAGAAACAGCGCCCAAAAAAAAAAAAAAAACAGTGCAGTACATTCAATTTAATGAACAAAGGAAGTTTTCAGCTCAGTTGGGAACCCAAGAATCAGTCCAACATTTCAGACCCTCCCCATCTTATTCCTGCTAACTGATGGGTGGAAAAAAAGCAAAACATACAAATGTGACTCTGCTTGTATCTGTGAAGTTGCATATACAGTATCTAGTGTGACTGTGCACATTAATCTAAACTGGAGAAAGACAAGCTTCTCCCAAAGCTGCCTCATTCCATCTTGGTCTGAAGGTCCCTCAGTACAGCTTTTATAAGCAAACATACTTTTACATACAGATATTTTATTATCAGTCTTCTGATATTTTGAGCAGAATTAGCTCAGTATTAATTTAGTGATCATATAGAGCAGGGCTCTTCAAATCTGGACCTCAATTCCAAATCCAGGCCGTGTTTTCAGTTCTCCCAGGTAGTTACAGTAGTTTAATAATTCCTGATTCTGATTGGTCAGAGGCTTCACACCTGACTGACACGTAAAGGAAGACTGGAAAACCAGCAGTGCTTGGACCTCGAGGACCGTGATTTGAATAACCCTGATATAGAGTGTGTTTATACATTTGTTATTGCTGGTGCTCGAATTTGTGGAAAGGTATAGCCCAAATACAGCTTGGGTTGAAAATGAGTTTGAGGCTTACAGTGTCTAAATCAGTATGTATGTCTGAGAGATATGCAAGATTTGTCAGTAAAAAAGTTGCTAAAGTATGCAAGAAGGAGAGCTGTTATACGACCTGATTTACATTCTAGGTTGACGTGGAGGCTCAGTGCGAGAGCATGTTTCCCATGCGTCATGTGGAAATCTTCCTGCATTTCAAAGGTATACACCCAGGCTAAGTGGTATATCTAAATTTACCATAATGCATGATTGTGTGTGTGTGTGGGTTAGGCATTTGGTCCCCACAATGTAATAAAAATCTCTTATTTTGACATTGTGGCGACTGTTTTTTCAGTCTTATGAAAAGCTGTGACTGCTATCAAAAAACTAAAAATGCCAAAACATTTTGTTTGGTTACTTATGGTTAAGGTTAGGGCTGGGTAGGAGTTAAGGTTGTCATTGTTGGGATTAAGATTTTTTTTTGTGTGTGTGTGTGTGTGTGTGAGAGAGAGAGAGAGAGATGCTGGCATCCCATCCAGGGTGGTGCCTTGCATGAGCTCCAGGCCCCACTGTAACCCTGACCACGATAAAAGTTTGCAAGATGGATGAACTAACTCCTGCTACTCCAGTATTCAAAAGACCAAATAACTTAAAATGCACTTGAAAACAGGACTCATATCAGTTGGGTGCATTTTTAAAAGGAGTTCACTAAGAGCATTTTCCTGATTGAGCTCCATCAGTATAGGATCTTTCATCCTTGAAGGGAACATTTAGGGCTGGACAGAGGTTACGAGCTAAGCTGCAGAACAGAAGAAGAGAGATCCTTCACAGCTATCAAAATGGATGTAGATGACCCCCTCACTCCATCAAAGTGCACTTAGGTACAGAGCACAATCTTGTCCCATTTGTGCTTTCAGAAGACCTTCCGGAGCTGCAGGAGGGCTGGACAGCCGGCTGTGGTTGACTTCTTAATGCTTTCCAAGTTTAAATTTTAATTTCTTCAAAAAAATAAACAAAAAAAATCCAGGCACCCGCCATCTCTCTGTCTGCATGGCACCGTCTGCCTGGCCTGTATTGTCCCAGTGCAGCCAGAACCAGATTAGATATTGAACATTGTGTGTGATTGCTTTCAACAGCTGCCCCTTCTCTGGTGTCAGTTCGCTTACAAAGCTTAAAAGCAGTTCAATAAGCCAGAAAAGAAGCATCTCGGTCAAAATCAGACATGATTACGTATTAACCAGGAAAATACGGGAGTTGTCTGAAATTCAACGTGACTTTCTCAGCTGCTTTCTATGTGACATGAGGCGACTGATGATATTCTCCATTCAGAAGACTGTAGGCATTACAGTAAAATTAGT
The DNA here is from genome assembly GCA_026776725.1 of Gnathonemus echidnorhynchus. Classification (NCBI taxonomy): domain Eukaryota; kingdom Metazoa; phylum Chordata; class Actinopteri; order Osteoglossiformes; family Mormyridae; genus Gnathonemus; species Gnathonemus echidnorhynchus. The sequence continues at coordinate 24,364,535 of JAODJU010000108.1, forward strand.
CTCACCACACACATTTCAGAAAGTGAGAGGAGGTAACCACCTGTGTGTTTTGCAAGGTTTCTAAGGTTCCAGCTGACTGAAGGGCAGATGACTAAGTTTTAAGATGCATAAAAAAGAATGTTTTTGTAAAATGTATTTAAGCTGTCTGTACAATGGTTGTGCACTGTTTTATTTACTGACAGATATCCTCAGGAGGGGTGGCTGAGACACATTTTCCTAGTTTTCTTTGTTATTTGTACCACATGAAACCTTAATAATTTCTGAAGAATTTCCCCAGATTTTGGGTAACCTGGGTTACAGGATAAATATTAATCAATAGTAGCCCTCTCCAATCACTGGCAGCCTTATGCACCTCTTCCCTTACCTGTATAAATAGCAAATAAAGCTTAGTTTCATTTAGTTGAGGGACAAATGTAAACGTTATGTCATTTTACACTTGAAAAGGAGCACACAGGACATATTCCCAAGAGAAGGGTTAGCCATAAATCCGGTTTGCTTTTTTTGTAGGGGGGCTAAGGGCTTTTCTCAAGAGCCCAATAGTGACGTGACTATTCAGGATTTGAACTGGAGACGGTCCGCTGGCCCAAGGAGTCACACCCCACCCAGACAGCAAGGCGCAGGAGTGCTTTCACTTCCCCAAAGTAGGGTTTTAGTTTGGAATCGAGACAATACCGTCATAAAATGTCTTGACATTTGTCTAAACAGTGAGCAAAGTGCCCTAAGCAGACACTTCTGGAACGGAAAGATAATACAAACATCATCAGTTTTGAAGTCCTGAGAGTAACTGAATTCTGCACCATTTTAAGACGTACAGTAATTACAATGCATGGCTGTCTCACATATCTTTTTAGAAATGTCCTCTACGCATGTTTCCTGGAGAGACTCAGGTGAATTGTCAGGTCTGTTTTTCAAAAACTCCGACTTTACACTAGATAAGTGCATGTCAGACGCTCAGCTGTCGCCAGGCCCATATCGGACTCTGCCCTAACTTAATGCTTTCCAAGTTTAAATTTTAATTTCCTCAAGAAAAAGAAAAAGAAAACAGCATCAGTCGTTGCTGTCTGTGCTTGGCACCATCTGCCTGACCAAGACCTCCTGCTCAATGCAGCCAAAACCCAGAAACTCATTATTGATTTGCAATGCATGCAAAGCCCTGAAATACCTTTACAAATAAACGGAGACCCCATCACTGCTACTGACTCCTTTAAAATCCTCGGAACATCATTTAGCAATAACCTGAAATGGAATTCTAGCATTGAATACATCATTTGAAAAACTCAAAAAATAGTTTATTTCCTTAGGCAGCTTAAAAAGTATTGGAATAAGCATCAGCATCTTGTTCTGTTCTACTCCACAATTAATGACTCATTACATCTTCTTTGTAGTATGGTATGGTAGCTCAGACAGTAAAACACATGAAAAAGGATTGCAAATAAGGCATCCAAAACCATAGGCGTGCTGATTGTCTACATATTCACTAGACATTAAAGCGAGCAAAGATCATCTCTGTGTCAAGGTCAGCTCCTGTTGTGTCCTTTTCCCCGTTGTCCTAGTCTGTAGTGTTTCGCCTGCTCCCTGTGGGCTGCATGGCTCAATGAGCTAAGCATGCAACTATCTGTTAACTGCTCTGTTGTGTGTTTGTATTTTGTTTCATTGTATGAGTTTTTCTAGTTCCTGTGTCGTGTGATTTGTATTTGGTTTTGGTTTTGTTCTGTTTTGCCCGTGCTTGTGTTTCTACCTGTCTGTTATTCCCCCAGTGTTACATTTGTTTTCCCTGTCTTGGTTAGTTGTTAGTTTTAGTTCCTTGAGTTAATTAGTTCCACCTGTTGCCTGTTTCTGTCCTTGTATGTTTTCCTGATTGCTCGTTGTCCTGCACCCTCCTCGATTGAATAAGTCTGTCTCATTCCTGCTGTCTCGTTACCCAGTTCAGTTTTAGTACTTAAGTCCCTGCCTGAGTTGTGTTCCTTAGTGGTTCGTTGATTGTGATTGTTGTAGTTTTGCAGTTAGATGTATGATGTTCGCTTGTTCTGTTCTTTTGTAACCCACCTCCCCTTTGTTACCCTGATCCGTTTTGGAGATTTACCTTTGTTTTACTTTGACCCCTCGTGGTCCTTTTGGTTTTTATAGTGTTTCCCAGTATTTTCTGTTTTTGTTAATAAACCCCATTTTGTCCTTCGAGCCGCAAGTGGGTCGTCCATTATTTGCCTGCATCATGCCACGCCCATATATCAAATCTGCCCGAGTCCGTGACTCTCTGACCCCACACAATGGGCTCAACATCCCTTACAGCTCTTTCCCTCAGGGAGGCGCTACAGGTCACTGCCCCCTAAGACTAAACGTTCCACAATCAGTTTTTTCCCCATAGCTATCCAGACTGTAAACTCCTCCCTTTCGTCCCCTCCTCATGCACTACTAACGTATATACTACTCAGCACTCATCGATTGCATGTTGTTGTGTGTGTGTGTGTAATATTGTATTGTGCTGTATGCTATTGAATTGTGTTGTATTGTATTTTATAATATTGTATCATTGTATTGTTATAATTGTAAATAGCTGATAATATGTGGAGTGTCTGCTGTGGTCTATGTACAAATTGTATTGCATATATTGTACCAAAAACAAATTACAATGGCCTTAATTGTGTGGCTAATAAATGGTCTATCAATCAATCAATCAATCAATCAATCAAGTAGTCTGTCTGTCTGTCTGTCCTGCAGCAGGGCCTGTCTTTCGTCCTGAGGCAGGACCAGCCATTGGGTATGTAAGGCCTCAGGCTCTTCTGCTTTTCTTCTCACCCCTGATTAGTCCGTGGTAAATCAGCCTCTTTTTAAAACACAACCTTAAATCTGCAGAAGTGCAACAATTTTCGTTCATATTTGCCCAGCCTAGACCTAGCAGTGACACATGTAACCAGTGCTACAGAGGATTAAGCATTAGCTTGTTCACAAGAAGTAAGTTTAAAACTTAGGAGTAGTGCCCTGAACAATGATGACTTTTATTATACAGTCCAGCAGTGTTTACTTACTTACATAATTACAAACACTCTGAAGCTGTAAATTTAGCTCTCCACAATTAAACAATGCACAGTTGTTCAGAATGGGAGCACATTGTATAATTAAATTCACCTGCAAAAAAACAGTATGCAGGTGCGGGCCTGTTTACAAAATGTGATGTCATTCTATATTTGTGGTTGAATTGTGACAAAGGATGTTTGGGTACATCTTATTTACGCTTTTAAAAATGGCCTAGAAAACTTTTTTAGTACAATAGAGGAAGACTATATTTAGCACTATGAAGGGATTATCCTTTTTAGATGGAAGGAGGAACGAACAAAACCTACACATAGTTATTGAGCTTTGAAATCAAATGCAGAGGAAGAGATTAAAAACTAAACCTGAAGAACTGAAATATGAGTAATATAATTGATATAAATATTTTTCATGGTATTCAGCAGAGAGAAAATTTCAGTCCATGAGAAATAAATACAGCATAGTGGTTTAAATGTAGTCATCTAATAATGAATTGCATGCTCAGGATCTTTTAAAGTGACGATATGTGTTTGTTACACAATATCAATATGGCAGAGATACAAAAGTAAGGTTAAAACTATAATTTATGATTAACTCGATAATATTCTGTTTTAAAAAATAATGATTAATCTTATAATAGATATAAAGTAACTGACAGCATAGCAGCATAACATGACAGCATCAGCATAAAATGACTTAATAGGGTGTCGCATACAGGAAATGAAGAACTTGACACAGATTCTAAAAATCTCTTGAGGAAGAACGGGACACCATTCTTCCAGGCAGAATTTTATTTTATCGTTATTGATGATGGCGGAAAGCGTTTGGTGAATGGCACTGGGTGACATATGGCTTATATAATTTTCATAGTGATCACACCATTCAGAGGCAACATTCAGAGACGTGCCTCGTGGGTGCAGAGATTGCCATCCTTGAAAAATCCACTCCCAAGACGGAGAAATACCTTAGTATGAGACAGAATAAATGCGATCATACAGAACAGCTTTGTATTTGCTGACATTTACTTTGCCTCATAAACGGTTGAAAGGATTTATATCGTGACATGAAAATACAACCTACGCACAAGAAAGCTGCCAAAATCCTGCACCACAGGAAGCACTGCAACCTGTAAAAACCCTTCAGTTTGCATCGCACTTTGACTTACTGTGTTTTCACTACTCAAGAGACGCTCCCTACGGTATGTCGACTTGCAGCCCTTCGTTCACGTTCTAGGTGTAATAAGATATTCATGCACTCACTGCACAACGTTTGATGGAGCTGCCTGTTCGTGACTTAATGTGACACATACAGTGAGCTGACTCGGAGTTCCTTCACTGTTCTTTCCTTGCTCTGCCTGGAAGTCACAGCCATGAAGTTTGCACTTTCATCCACATTTACTTCTTGATGCTCTTCCTTTTGCTTCCATATCAGCATCACCTTAGTCATTGTGTCCTGTGAAACGTCAGCCAGCCATTCTCCCGCCAAATGTTTCCAAAAATCTCCCCTCTCTCAGAGCCAGAGAGCTCTCTTCCTCTATCCAGTTTACCTAAACGGTCCTACAAATCAATTTTCCCATAACATGCCCCATGCAATGTTAATTGCTTAATTGGCTCAGGAAGCACATCTACATGGAAGTATCTCCTTTCAGAACAATTTTTCTCCTTTTGTCTTTGTTTGAAAAAACCGCACATGGTAAAGCCACATCTCAATGCACATTAAATGTCTCCCCCTCCCCATCCACAAGCTATACGTTCGGAGCAAAACGCACTGCCAAGAGGAACCAGCACCTCCACCATTTGTAGTCTGTTTGACAAGCATTATTGTGTTTCTCCCAGGGCTTTGGAGAGAAAGAGCCATCTCTGGTGAAGATGCTGCCGGCTCAATGTTTAATACACTCAGAGTGAGAGAACTGCAGGCTGCAAGACACCGTGAAGTCTTATTCTGCCTGAGACAGTGATGATTAGCATTCAAATGTCTCAGACAAGCTGGAGAGTGTTTTGCTCGCCCCTGAATCCCTAGAGATTAGTATTGTATGCCAGTGAAACCAAAACAAGATACCAATTATTCTGAGAGCTTTTAAAGTCTTTTCTGTGCCAGCTATCGACTACTTCCAGTTGGAATGAGAAGGAAAATGCAATTAAGTTTTAAATCTTTGCTGAGCTTGGTGAGGCTGTTGATTTACCAATTACCAATCAATACACAGCGGCCAGTAATGGCCAAGTCTGACATTTGTTCAGTCTCCTCATGTGTGTTTACGTTCTGTCTCAATGGCTTATAATTCATCCTCATTTTAAAGTCAGCCTCTCACAGATTGTGCTCTAAGTGTGAATGCCTGTTACTTTCTAATATCTTTGCATTTCAACATGACCTTAACTCCACTCAGCTGAGTAATTATATATGCTATATGGCTTTCTGAATATAGGCTAAGATTTGTAAATAAAGTTTTTAGATTGCATGTTTCTTAGGAAAATAGTGGTCCTTTTTAGAGCTGTTTTGTTCCCAAACTCCTGTTATTTATCTAGTGCTTTATCATGATACTCCACTATTAAAAAGCTGAGCATTTAAATCATATATACTATGACAGCAGGACCATTCTTAGAATGCTTTAAAAGCAGAATGTCTCCCCTTCCTTCTGATGGCAGACTGAAGCTTTCTTTATAGGAGGAAGCAGCTGTTGTGAATGGTTTGAATCCAATTGACTGCGTGGCGCTCAGATCTAGCTTCACAGTTTGACCCGTCACCGCTGCCTTTTGATGAATGGTGGTCTCGTGCTTTTCTGTGGGTTTCGACTTTCCTGTATTCCCAAGGCACCCTGTGACTTCTAGACCATGACATCATCAGGCCTCTTACACCAAAAGTGGACACACAGCCGCACTTCCCAGAAAGGAGCATTCTGTCCTTCTCCACAAGGATTTTAGAACAGCAGCTTTGGCACTGGCTGAGTGCGTAATGGTCACCTTATGGAATCGAGCCTCCCACAGGCCGACAGTCCATAATGCTCCACTTCTCTCTCCTTCTCATTATTTATTAATGCATTAATGCACATGTTCAAGGTAGCATACATCACGGATATCCCCAAAGGCCATTGACCTCTTTAAATAAAAAGAAACAACACAGAGAATAACGCTGACCTTTCTGTACAAAATTATCACACTATGTCATATTTTTCCTACAATATTTGCTTTGTGCCAAAAACAGACAGACCTTATCTGTAGCTATGAGACATACAATGCTTGTAGTCATTGTTAATATTTATTAACTCACAGTCACTGAAAGGAGAACAGCCATTTCCATTTCCCCGGTCTATCTGCATGTGCGTGATGATAGGAGTGTGTGTGTTACAGTGTTATCCTCCCTGTCTGATGGCCGCCACGTTTTCCACTGTCACACTGCCTACTGCATGCTCCACACTCACATTCTGCCCAGCTGTGACTGATGCTGACAGTCCCCAGCTAAGTTGGCTGGAAAAACCGATTAATACAGCATCTCACATCCAAGTATGTTCAGCTCTGTGGAAGTAAAGACACCGGAATGTTTCTGTTCTCAAATGAAGCTGGAGCTACAGCCCGAATCCCAAACCCTGAAACAAGCAGCACTGAGCATCTGCTCCTTCTCCTCCGCTTGGTTTAGATTCTGATGGGCTCTCGATTTGCACCTGAGCATTGTTGACCAAACAAGCTCACGATCTGGAGTTTCAGCTCGCGGCCAGCTGACAGCACACCCCAGGTGGCTGCCTGCCACCGTCTGCCGTGTCTCCGTCCAGACACACTTCCACCCCATCAGATTGTGAGGGTCATGCTTGAGTCTTACAGCCCGAATGCCTCACCACGAGCTACATCAATGCAATATTAGGACCTTCTCGTCACACCTTAATCCTGCCACCTTGATGTATCACACTACCATCGAGCATGTGAAGAACTTTTTCTTAAGTACTGGCATTCAGCTACTGAGATGCTTCTCCAATCCCGAGCACAAGTTATCTTCTGAATTTTAGAGTCTCTCTTACTGTATGTGGGAATAGCTCAGGATTGGTAGCCTGGGGTAATGCAGTCACCATGCCCACACTGGCTTTCTGTGACAAACTCTTGCAGCTCTATCGTACACCTGGTGCAAAGTGGTTCCAGGCACGACACAGTCCCTGCTAGCATGAGCCCGAGGCAGCTGTCATTTTCCTGTTATTTAAAGCGGCTCTATTATGTTCATTTTCACCATTTACCATTTGATTTTTGAGACCTATTAGAATAGCTTTGCATGCTTCAATGTTCCAAAAACACATAATTTTTCTCATACTGTACATCTGTATTCACTCTGTCTACAACTGTCTGAAATACTCTGTTAGAGCTTTAAGCCCCACCCCAGATTAGCCCAGTGTGCTCTTATTGGTCAGCTTACCTTACACGTACCACCCCTGTCTTGCAGTCTGCAGACAGATCTTTGGAGGTAGGCAGCCAATAACAATTATGTTATGAGGTGACCTCACCATGTCACAATGGTAAGGGCTGGAATTCCAATGAGGCATTTCTCAGGGAGATTTGCGAGTAGTGGTTTCTGTTCTCCCTGTTACTCCCTTTGCCGTGTGCTTTAGGCCTTAAGACTTTGCAGACTGCTTACATGCTATATAAAACACTAAAGAAAAGGGAAAAAACAGAGAAGCATAATAGGGCTCCTGTACAAAGCAAATGCATTCGCACCCATCTGTGCGCCAATGGGTGCGTCGATCTTAAAACAAGATGGAGTCAGAATTGTTGCCGCACGGCTCTTGAGGCAGCAGAAAGTGATGACAGGATTCACTAACAAAAATCTGGTCTAAAGTCAGCGACGCAGTATTTCACAGTTATTTTAAGAGTGCGTCATAGAGACAACAACATATGCTTACGTGGGCGCATGTACAGTGTGCGTACACTGCTAGTTACACACACAGTGACACAGCAGCGCACAAACATGCAAAAGATTGAAAATAAAAAGATTACAATGTGAAAGATCAGTAATGTTTACTTCAAGATACAGTAGCATCTCCTGTATGTGCAGGTGTCACGTTCTAAGACGTACCGCGCATAGCCAACGCCGCGGATTATAGCAAGTCATCCTCAGACCCCATATATGCTGTGATATTTTGTGCCCTTACCTATGGTAATTGATAAAATATGCACAGTGAGACATTACCGACATTAAATACAGTAATAATAAAGTACATTGCACATTATTATACAGCACTGTACTCTAAAGGCGGTTCTGGACCCTATTTAGGGAGCCTTCAGCCCCCCGATTTTTTGTCTCAGCCCCCTGAAAAACAAATTTTTCTAGAACCATCTAGCGATTTGTCCTGTATTCCCATATACATCCCTAACCATAACACAGTAATGATGAATGAAACTGGCTAATTATTACAGCGGTACCCCTGTATCTGCAGTTTACAACGGTCTGAAAAAAATTAATGATTCATAAGTTTCGAACTGTGTGCGAAGCGAATACAGGCTGATGAGTACCAACAATAAGCTAAGATATTTTTAAACAAATATATTTTTCTTATTGCAGGTTATATATAGGTTTGTGATACAAAATTTTTCATTGTAAAATGCGTAACAGTAGTCTTTGTCTTTTCATTTTTCCTTCTTCCTTTGAGGGATAAAAAAAGCATGATTTTCATTGCTCATCATAATCAGAATCCCTTTCACATGAGAGAGTACAGTACTATAGAGTACTATATAATAGTGTACAATGTACTTTATTATTACTGTATATACACTAGCAAAAGTGACTTTGGGCACACCCTAAATGAACTTGGACCATGCGCTTCAGACCATGTACTTCAGATCGTTATAATAGAGCCAAGCAGATTAGCCAAAATCGATCCTATACACAAGCCACCATGGTCAGATTAAATACATTTTACTTATAGCTTACATTTTTTCCTAATATAAAACTAAAATGTCAAACATCAATTTTTCTTAGATTGAAAACTATTTGAAGCATGTTGAGCTAGTTAAGTGTAAACACTAGTGCACACATTGACCAAATTCAACTGGTGTCTTCACTGGGTATACTGTACGTCTTGTTTATTTTGACAGAAATGGAAAAAGGTTACCCTTGTCAAATTTATTAATCTATATCAAATGTATGATATTTTCCCTCTCAGTATATTCACATACCATACAGAACCTTCAGCAAAGACAGCAGACTTTCAAAACATGTATTTTGGGCCATATTGTTTATCTTGTTAATGCAAAAATAATGTCAAATGATAAAAGCTAAAACATTTTTTAATCCTTTAAACAAGGTTTTTTCATGTTGTAAAATTTTTGTCCCAGAAATTGATGGCTGTAGAGTGTAAAACCCTGGTCCTAAATTTCTTTTAAATATTCTAGATAAGGAGAAAGCTCCCCTCCCCTTAGTTTCCTGCCCTCATTCATTTTCTTTCCCTCTCCAAATGTAGCTATCTGCATTTAAAAAAGTATATCCACTCCATTGTTTCTGGCAGGTTGTGTCACGGGGACAGAGCCCATCAATTCTCCTATGGGCACATAACTGTCCTCCTAGTACCATTACTCAAACTGACGGGGCATTAATAACCAAGAATGCAAGATCTGCATCTATCTGGGCCATTGAGGTCCCAGAGATAGCTGACTGCAGTGAAGAAACCTCATTTACTAACAGAATAAAAAAGATTTAAACTCGCAGGTAACAGTCCATTCTGTCTTATTTGCTTGATGCTTTTTGAGACATAATCCAAGCTGTGGTAGGTGAATTACGCATTTTCTTTTAGTCATTCCCCAGACAGATTCCATGTATGAATCCGACCTGTCCAGGATCAACAGTCAAAGCAAAGTGTTAGGAAAAGGTGTAGGAGCCAGGATGAAAAAAGAAAACATTCCCAAACTTAGGGAATGAGGATGCCACTGTATTTATCTGGGATATTCTTGTTCAAAAAATCATATCAGGAAAATTAATCTTGTAGAATCGTCGTCTAGGATAGAACTAATCCTGACTTGTCCTTGACCAGGACAAGCAGATATAAGACTATATCTCCTAAACAGACGGATAGGAAACCATATCCCTCAGCTCAAGTGCAATCATCCAACCTGCTGAGAGTGTTTCTACGTTCTTTCGTTTATGATAGAAACAGATTAGAGAAATTCTCCCACATATGTTGTCAGAACTGCATTCTGAGGTAACATTAAATTCACAGTCATAGGAGGTTGTACTATAAGGCATACGTAAGCAATTGCTTAGGATCTTGGCGGCCAAAGGACCTCGTTAATTAGTGTTTCTTCGCACAAGTTTATCTGTCCTCAATAAATTCACGTTACACTAAATTTACCCAATAATTTATTCAACCTCCTTACTCCTTATTTTCAGTCATGTAATAAATATAAAACACAAACTTACTGAGGCTACAAGTGTGATTAATATGTATTGTACAAAACTACAAAAAGAAAATCTATGTTTCTCATAATAGACTTTGTTTTTTTGCTCTGGGGAGGGTGGGACTCACCATCGACACAGGAAGGCTTGTTCCTTGTTGTTCCTGCTACTTTGCCAGGAAGACAGGAGCACTTCACCGTCTGGGATCGCTCCTCAATTCGGTTTTTGTTGCAGCACCTGTGAGCAGCAATGACCTCACACGTACCTCCTTCTATGAAAAGAAAACAAACAGACAAAAAAGATAAAGAAAACTGTTCTATCTTGCCTGCATGGTATATGTGCTTAACAGTGACAGATAATATGTTTTCTCCCAGTAAGAGAATTCTCATCATTTATTCAGTTAATATAAATGGACAAGTAACTTTACACAAGTTTATCTGTCCTCAATAAATTCATGTTACACTAAATTTACCAAACCTACTAACTCCTTAATTTAAGTCATTAATAAATCTCCACTGCACAGAACTAATAGGAACATAGATTATACCAGTGATTCTCAATCCTGTTCCTGGAGGACCCCTGCCAGAATGTTTTCATTCCAACCCACACTGCTTTCAACCTGCCACGTTCATTATTAGCCCATTAAGGACCATCTGAACCTGATTAAGGTAGGGTTGGAATGAAGACATTCTGGCGGGGGTCCTCCAGGAATAGAATGAAGAACCACTGGATTATATACTGAACGTTATACTTGTCATAGTGTAAATGTAGCAAGACTTCAAGGTTTTTGTGTTTGTAAGGCATATTGAATGAGAGATGTTATGTAGATCTGTGCATTCATATCAGTATAAGTCTAACAACAAGAATTATGTATTATTAACAAGATTTACTTTTGAGAAATCAATTTATATTTTTATGCACATAAAGATGTGTATAATATATAAAAATGCAAAACTCAACATATGTGCATATGCAGCATGGTTCTGAATTTATGAAGTTAGCCACATTGCTAAATTTTGCATGCGTAAAAAAACTACCACAGTATCCAGAATGCAGTGCTGCAGTGTTTAACTTATAGTGCTTGGCCCTTTGCTGAAATGGCGTGTGGAGAAGAGGCAGCATACCCCTGTGCTTCAGCATTGTGCAGTGATTGGTGGGCCAGCATTTTAATCTGCGTCTCTACATCATTTTCTGACATATGAAGGATGAAATAATCTCCTCCTTGACCTTTGTGTTACTTAATGCTGAAAAATATGACTACCATTATATCCTAAAAAGATCCACTTAAGGTAGTATAACAGGATAACTTGTCCATTCTTATTTTTATTTTTTCAAATTCAGTTAAATTTATTAGAATTTTTATTTAATTCATTACAACCATCTTGCTCCTATTCATTTCCCTGATTCACAGTCAAATCCCGAGGCACCTAAGAACTTCAGTATATTATTTTCCCCATGTAGAGACAATAATGCCTCTTATAACCTTTTAAAGACAGTAGTAATCCAAAAAAAATCACGTTTTATGGGCTGAAAGATGATGGGAACCAGAAAGAGAGTCAGAGAGATGTGTAAGAGGTGCCATCGATCGTAAACAGGGTGACACATGCCAAGATCTATGACAGTGCTGCCAACTAAGTTGAAAAATGGATACGAGTGCCTCACTCATGCTGTTACTGGACAGAGAGCCAACTCTGCTGGTATACAAGCTGAATAGAGGAACACTCTCCGTCAGCCTTTCCACCGTAGCTGCCAAGGGACCACTCTTTTATACTCAGTCCCTTATTATATGTATTAAATTACATCCTCTTTGAATTGATCAGATGGAAGCTTCTTCTGTGGTTGTCCATCATATATGTATTGTCCTGGCAAACAAATAGACAGCAGTTTCTTCCAGGTTGTCCTATCTTCTGTTGGTTTTTCAAGCTTCCCAATAGCATGTTCATCCACCTTGTTACTGGTCAACCCCTTCCATCTTGCTGATACTTCAGCATTACAACTGCATGAATGTTTGTCATATATATGTCATGAAACATATATGATATTATTTAATACAGTGGTACCTCAGAACTCAGATTTAATCCATTCAGAAGTTCGAGTTGTGATCGAGAAATAATGGAAAACCAATTAATTGGTTCCCGGACCCAAAAAATATGTTTTTTTTTTTAGCATTTAAACACAAAATTAACCGGATAAAACAAAAAAACATATACTGTACTAAACACATCTAAGCACATTTATCAAAACAGTAATTTGTAAAGTAAGAAAATAAATGTAT
>JAODJU010000108.1:24381659-24421729 GCA_026776725.1 Gnathonemus echidnorhynchus
CCCCCAGACACAGACACACTAACCCATGTATTGTAACAGAACTGTGTTACACAAAAAAACAGGTGCAATAATTAAGAGGAGACAAAGTTTAAGTTGTGTTAAGCATTTATTGTATTTGCAAATCAGTTGTCTGGTAAAATCCAGGAGTGTACCCTTTTTTCTGCAAAGTTGAGATGACAGTCCTGTTTCAGTGGTGCACTGCTATATTTGTCATTTGTCATTATTATTTGACTCTTTTTTTCTTCTTCCCAAAACTGAGGCACCTATCTCCTCCTATAGTTTTTCACCTAGAAACACCATTCAACCGCTCAAATATTCCACCCGTTAAGTGTGCTTGTGTTCCACATAAATCCATTGTTTTTTATTATACTCATGGTTTTAAAGCTACAACAAATCAAACTTTATATATAAATTCAGCTGATTAAAAGCATTAAACAAACACTCCACTGCTGACACAAACACTCCAAGGCACAAATGTTTGTCATTCCTTCATCCTTTCTTTCTCAGTGTCTCTCTACTTTTATGTGGCCTGCAATCACGCATTTGCGTCAGGAAATGCATGTTCGAGTTTTGTCTAATGTCGCTGATATCGGTAACTAGCTAATGACTGCGCCATTTACCGAGGGAATGGGGATTGCTGCCACTACAACACGCTGGAGATTAGCGGAATCATTTCTTATTCAGTAAAAAACAAAAGATCCATCTACAGGCCAAATTTAATAATAAATTATAAACATATCTTGAGCCGGAACTTTGCAACTTTGTGTCTTTAGCTCAGGTACTGCTAAATTTGAATATTGATAAAGTATAAATATCAGCCAGTAATATCGGTATATTAACCGATATATTGTGTATCTCTGCATATTATTTTTCCATCTTCATATAGCCAATATGTAATGCCAAATAATAAAAAACGAAATATGTTGCTCAGGAATTGTGAGAGAAATGTGCGATCTCATTTCCGAGTGAAAAAAAGTGATTCATATTTCACATAAAATCATGCAGTCCAACTCCTCTTTTTATGTTCCTGTTGCAGACATAACGAGTCTAATTGCCAAGGGCATGCACAATAGGTACAGGCATACAGCTGCAGGCACCCATGTGGAATAGATATTTCATATGCAGACTTTTGTGTAGTACTGTATATATAGATGTTATATATAAATATATGTATCTGTATATGCATATTTGTGGCCTGATTGTTATGTAAGGTCCCCAGACTGGTCTGCAGCTGCAGAGTGTGCCTGTCACCTTAACCTGAGCCATGGTCTAGATAGCTACTGTAACAGTATAGACACAGTAGCAGGGTCATCCATGTATGACACCTTACGACCCCTACTTAAGATTCAAACAATTCATGCTCTGCTGTTGCAGTTTATCCCTTCTCATGGTATGCATTTTCAAATTTAAACAGGAAGTATTTCCCTGTTACACAGCAAATAAATGATGCCTTAAAAGATTTAAATAAAATGAAAATTTCCAAAGCTGCAGAGTTCACGCCTGGCTTACTTGATCCTGGCTTTTATGTCTGTGAAGCCTGGCTCGATGCTCTAGACATTGCTTTAAAAAAGCATTGCGGAATGCATAAAAAGATGCCCTTGAAATGCTTAACATTTAATTTGATAATTTCTGTTTTTTTTCCTGAAATGAACAAACTGCAATAATAACAGCAACAGCACCACCACCATTTACCCTGTTAGTTCTGTTAATTGCCAGTATTCTCCAGGAAACAAAGATTTGGTAGAAGCACAACAAGAAGATAATGAGCATGCTTATACAAACTCTAAACATCAGTTTGTATGCTGCCTGCCCGTAGAGCAGTTTCCACAGATTGCAGGGGAAATGAGCTCAGGATTTTGACATCTTAAACTTCTCCAAATATTATGATATTACTGCATTGCTGTAATTCATGCACACTGATTGATCAGAAAAACAGGAAAACGTTAGCATATAAAATTACATTTCAGCTAGATGGTTTCATGAATCATAATTGGTTAATTAAGTATGTGCATCATCTGTTGGGGTCAATTACAAACAATGAGAAACCGCCAACCTTAGGCGGGCTGCACATTAAGAAAAAGGGCTGAAGAGATGTTACTTGTATATTATGGAGGCTCTGCAATGATTTCCAGAATAAATTATATGTATTGTAAATGTACTTCACCAGTACATCCATTTTAAGACACTTCTTGCTTAATAATATACTGGATTCAAATACTTGATAACTGCTGGTGATGAAATATTACATTTTGGAGAAATCCCATAAACTATACTCTGTTTCTGTCCTGCCTTGATTGTCCGTTCCTTTCGTATGCCAGGCCCCCTCGTTAATCTCGTGTGGATTCCCCGTGTTTCCCAGCTGTTTCTTGTTGCTGTTATTAGTCTGGTGTATTTCAGTGCACATTACGTTTGTTTCCCCAGTCCGGTCATTAACGTTGTATGTTGCCAGTGTGCCTTCTTGCTTCCCTAATAAATCCGCACATTACCCAACTACCGCTTCTATCCTGCTTCCCCGCTCCGTGCTCGAGCGCAACCATGACAGAATGACCGGACTACCGAACAAGACGCCTCCATTGAGTAAGGCGGAATACATCGACCTCACTAACAAGGTAATTTATTGGCTACAACAGCCCGAGGTCCAGGAGGACCCCACGGCTCTCGCCCTGGCTTCTCATTCAGGGGGCATTCTGGAGAGTATGTCTCCATCTGAGGATGCGCACCTTGCTGAAGAGGTGCGAGAAAATCTACGGCAGCTTAGAAAAGGGGTTGCGGAGACCATGATGCGGCTGGTAGCCATGGACAGCAGACTACCCTATGGATTACCCTATGGCCCCAGACTCCGCCACCAGCTGCAGGAAGGAAGAAAAAGATGCAGAAAAACCGAAGGCAGGAAGATGTGCCAGAGGTCTTCCTAGGGGCCGTCTTGGTCTCCGCTGCCTACCCTGCTGTGTGTCGGGAGGAGCCACTCCTGGTCCTCAACCCGGCAGTGTTCGCGCCTGACGTCACTGCTGCTGCTTCACAGCAGCCGCCTTCCACTAAGGATCATCAGCCTGCAACTTCGCTGCCTGGGTGAGCAGCTTGCCCTTTTCTGGGGACACGCCTGGCATTTAAAGGTAACAAGGTTATTGGGGATACCATCCCGCGGGTCCCCAATTTAGGTGGCACCTGCTGCGGAGGTGCAAACCCTGGCTCTGCCCCCCGAGGTTCCTGAGCCAGCGGTTCCTGCTCTGCCCCTCGAGGTTCCTGCGGCAGTGGTTCCTGCTCCGCCCACCTAGGTTCCTGCTCTGGTTCCTGCTCTGCCCCCCGAGGTCCCAATGTCCGTGGTTTCTGCTCTGGCACCCGAGGTCCCCGCACCCGTGGTTTCTGCTCCAGCACCCGAGGTCCCCGCGCCCATGGTTTCTGCTCCGGCGCCTGAGGTCCCCACACCTGTGGTTTTTGCTCCAGTACCCGAGGT
The DNA here is from genome assembly GCA_026776725.1 of Gnathonemus echidnorhynchus. Taxonomy (NCBI): domain Eukaryota; kingdom Metazoa; phylum Chordata; class Actinopteri; order Osteoglossiformes; family Mormyridae; genus Gnathonemus; species Gnathonemus echidnorhynchus. The sequence continues at coordinate 24,385,114 of JAODJU010000108.1, forward strand.
CCCCGCGCCCGTGGTTCCTACTCTGACGCCCAAGGTCCCCGCGCCCGTGGTTCCTACTCTGGTGCCCGAGGTCCCCGCACCCGTGGTTCCTGCTTTGGCACCTGAGGTTCCTGCTACACCCCCTGAGGTCCCTGTGCCGGTGGCTCCTGCTCCACCCTCTGAGGTTCCTGACCCCCCGGCACCGGACCCTGCAGCCACAGTCCCCCCAGCTCCTGACTGTCCAGTTCCAGTCCCCCTGCCTCCTGACCATCCAGTTCCAATCCCCCTGGCTCCTGACTATACGGTTCCAGGCCCCAGGTTCCAGTCTCCCTGGTTCCTGACCCTGCTCCCATGCCCCCAGCTTCCATGGCCCCAGTCCCTGTCCCTGAGGGGTTCCTGATGGCCTGACCACCGCTCCTCCCTCCTTAGTGGAGCTGGAAGAGGAGCTCGAGTGGGACCCCTTGGGGATCACCTTGACTGTACCTCTACGCCCCTCTAGTGGGTCACCCCAACACCCCAGCTCTTGTTTGGCGGTCGCCTGTGGTTCCCCAGGCTTCGGCTCAGCAGTCGCCTTCGGCTTTGCCTGCGGCGCCTCATTGGCCAGCTGCAGCCTTGCTTCCAGCACCTCGTCGATCACCTGCGGGTCCCACGCCTGCAACTCGTCGGTCGCCTGCGCCTGGACCGGCTGTGGCTGCGCCTCCACCTGCCACGACTACTGATCCCTCCTCCCCTCCGCCACTGTCCCCTTCGCCTTCCTCCTCCCCTTCTCTGCCAGTCCCTTCGCCTTCCTTCTCGCCAGCTTCGGCGTCCCCTTCAGCTCCTGCTCCGGCCTCGCGGTCGCCTGCTGTCCCTGTGGCTTCCGTCTCATGCCCACCGGGGATCCCTCCAGCTCCCTGTTTCCCCTCGCCCTTTGCTTCCTTGCCCCTGGTGTTTACTCCCTGTCCTGTTCCGCCATTGTTCCCTTCTGGTCCCTTTGTGCCCCCTGTGTTTGCTCCCCGTCCCTCTGTTTCGCCGTTGTTCACTCCTGGTCCCTGTCCTTCATTTGTTGGTGTGCCCCCTGATGTTCCTCCATTGTTCCCTTCCTTGGTGTTCGGTTCTGTGTTTCCATCTTTGGTGTCTCTGTATCTGTCCGTGTTCCCCGTGGTTTGTCGTCGAGGTCAATCGTCGAGTTTTTCTACTTGTGCATGTTCTGTGTGTCCATGCTGATCCCCGTGTTTCATTGTTTTTTTGGCTTGTGTTTCCCCAGGTTTCTTTGTGTCCCCAATCCCGCCCTTTGCTCCTCTGGAGCGCGCCTTTGGGGGGGGGGGGGGGGCTGTCCTGCCCCGATCGTCCGCTCCTTCCGTGTGCCATGCCCCCTCGTTAACCTTGTGTGGATTCCCCGTGTTTCCTAGCTGTTTCTTGTTGCTGTTATTAGTCTGGTGAATTTCAGTCCGCGTTTGTTTCCCAAGTCTGGTCATTAACGATGTATTTTGCCAGTGTGCCATCTTCTGTCCCTAATAAATCACCACGTTACCCAACTACCACTTCTGTCCTGCTTCCCTTTTCTGTGCTTGAGCACAACTGTGACAGTTTCCATGGTCTGGGAGGGTCAGTGGACGGGTTAATTAACATCTAATTGACACCAAAAACAAGGTCAGCTAATTTGCATGTTGAGCAATTACCAATTTCGAGAGGACACTGAGCGAAAAACTAGCACACCCTGTAAGTTCTCTCAGGCTTGGCTTGGGTGGCCCTGGCCTAGAAAATTGTCTTGTACTGTATTTGTCAGGATGTTGTATTTTTGCCTCTGCAGGGAAGAAAAAAGTAAGAACTAAAAAATAATTTATACTGCATGCAAACTAGTCATGAATGTTCCACTAATAAAAAAAGAAAAGAAAAAAAAAACTGTTCAGACACTTTGTAGGTGAGGCATTAACTGTAACTCTTTAAACATGATGGCTGAAAAAGTCCATATCTGGGGTGTTTTGTTTTGCCAGTGTTGTCATACTCATTGAAAAATAATGAATCATCGTCTGTCATTCATTAACAAAGCTTCTTGGCCTTAGGGCCCTCGTCATTATTTTTGTTTTCGCTCCCAGAAGGCCAACTCCCCTGCACAGGTGTTTAGCAGGCAGATGTTCAGTTGCTGCTGACTGACTGAACCCAGGAAAGCAGGCAGCCAAATTATTGAACCCATTCATCAATCCCATTATCAGCTCAAAACACAAAGTGTTTGTGCGGGCCTCATGATTGCAGAGGTCTTCCTCCTGTCTCCTTTTCAAGCACGACAAATGGCCTTGTATGCCTCACCACCAACTGGACAAATCTTTGTGAGGGAGGCACATCAAAAATTGGCATAAAGAATCACCTGACGACAGGAGACCGCTGCTCGCATGTTCTCAGCGGGCAAACATGATTACCCAAAACAAACCTGTTTCAACAAAATGTTTTCCCTGGTTCATTAGCTGCCTGTCAGGCAGTCGACCCCTCGGTGAGTTTCATATGTCAGTGAAGATTGCCCAGTCTGTTCATTTTTCTCAGGGTGGATATGCATTCACATTAAAACAAAATGACAATAAACATTTTACTTCTCCTTTTTTTGTCCTTGACGTGGAATCATCAAGAAAAATAACAACTGGTCAGATCCTTCTTTTTTGGATTCCAGTTACAATAATTAAGAGTGTGTTAGTTTATATGTATGATACTTCAGTGCAGCAATATTTCTACCCATGGGACACGATACAAATTTGGGTCACATCAAGTTCCTGAAAGGGTCACGAGGCAGAGTTGGAAATGTAAACATTTTAAAACCAGGAAGCTCCTACTCTGATCCACGATCAGATTTCTCAATCCTAGAATTAACCTATATAAATGGGCCTTGGGTCTGCAACTGCTTAGTGCAAAACTATTGAACCAATCCGATAAACCAAACCATTGATATGTCATTTAAAATTCACTGGAACATCCAATCAGATTTGTGAAGTAGGTATAGGTTGGTGTAAATTGTATAGTGCACTGCATGCTTGATTACAACTTTAATTTAAACCTATACTTGATATAGGGTCGGGACTGAGCTGGCATGATAAAAAATTTGGTCGCAGTGCAAAAAGGCTGAGAACCACTGCTTTAGTAGACATGGAAGATATCTTTGGAAAAGAAGAAGTGTCCTGGGACCCCAGCAAGGGGCAGTAGGTAGCGTTATCCTCTAATGCACTCAGGAGGTTTCATCTTCAATAATAGTTCTGTAACATAACTCTAATGCATAATATGCAATTCAGTAGCACAATAGACTTTGTTTATTTTGCATGTGTGAAAGTGCATATCAAAAGACATACACTTCAATAAATTTAAATTTGAATATAAGCAGGAAAATTGTAAACCAAAGCAGGCCAACTAGACCCCCAGGCATGTGAAAGTTCATGCTGTGCTAAAACAATCAAACATACAAATTAACAAATGAATAAAAGCTACTTTTTACAACAGTAGTATTTTTCATTGAAAGATTATTGGTGGTGCTGTTTTATAGATCATTTATAATATATATATATATATTATCACATCCTATTTTTTGTGTTTCAGTTTGCTACCCAAAGGAAATTTGAAATTATGGATTGCAGCATACTGGGAAGAAAATGTAATTAAGTTTAGTGTCTTAATCTATACTCATCGTTAACTTCATATGACATTTTCTGCCATAGGCAATAAGGAATAAAAAATGAAATTATGTGCTATAACATGTATTAATGCAAACATTAACATTAGCAGCAATTATCTCGAATTAATCTTGGCCTGATTAAACTTGGCAGGATTATTTAGGGAATTACTAGAGAAGTAAAGTGATAACTAGTCATTGAAATGTACCCGGATTGAACCAGCATGCTCTCGATCACTGTAAAGGATGGGGTGGAAGAAAGCAACAAAGTTTTGCTTTGCAGAGGAACACTGTGACCTCCAGTTGTATTAGTTGATTAGTTAAATAGTATTTATTAACAATTATATGTGCAACTACTCTGTATCCCGAGACTATTCCTCTGCATGGCTAAAAGAACAATAAAAGCCTTTGTAAAGTTCTGCTCTGTAAAGTTCAGCCTACTTAATAATATTCAAATGGACCAGGGAAGAAATTTTACCTCCAGGGTGTTTGTGCAAGTTACATAAATTAGACAATTAGACAATGGGTTTCCAGTGCCTACGGCCAAGTCACAGGAAGCGCTGAAAAGATTTCACCAAGCACTTAAGTCCATGATCTGCACTTACTGTTTAGACTTTGTAAATGAATGGGACCAGCCAATCCCACTACTGCTGCTTGTGGTATGAGTTTTAGCTCTAACATGTCAGTTTGCAGTCATGCTGTGTGAGGACCTTTGGAACTGCAGAAAGAGAAACCAGTAGCAAATAAATCTAGTACAGGCAGAATGTGTTAAGAGTTCTTTTCTTGAAAGGTTGCACAATGTCAGTAAATCAGCAATAGCTTTAGTGGAGTCAGCTTCGTCCAATGAGAATTTCAAAATTTAGTACTAATCCACAGTTGCAGAATTCTGAAATCCTGAGTGACTTTAGAGACTGATTTGTCACATTTGGATAGCAATGCTACAAAAGACAACACTGAGTTAATTCTGAACCATAAACCTTTGTTCTCCAATATTCCACTGTAAACACATGGTCTCCATCATGATATTGAGATTTACACTCAGTAACCTATTAGGCAATATCTATACAGAGTAAATCCAACAAGTGTGCCATTTTGCAATCAGGGGTGAAATCTCTGTTAGAAAATGGGTTGGCCACAATCAGCTCCAGTGCGTGGGGTTCGAGTTGCTTATTGGTACCAAAGTCCAATGCTACCAGCCTGTTTAGTACTGAATATAGGAAGGTTCATGTGATCACTAAGTCAGATTCTTTTCCTTTACCACGAATGGAGGATTGCATAGATAGAGCAGGAAACACTTGGTTTGTTGATTTATTAAATGGTTGTTAGCAGGTATCATTCATGCCACATGCTGCTGAAATCTCTCCTTTTGTCATGGCAGAGCACTTCCTATAGTATTCTCTTTCTATTTTGCCTTTCAGTTTAAGAAATGGTACTGCCACCTTTCAAAGGCTCATGTGGAAAGTTATAGCTAACATATACATCTATTTGGACATATTTGTCGTTGTGTATTCACAGTCCTGGGATGAGCACATTACAACCCTTGGTAAGGTCTTTGGTCATTTCAAGGATACGTCGCTCATAATAAATTTGGCTCAGTGTGAATTTGGAAAATCGACGTTGACTTATGTAGGTACATAAGCAAGTCAGGGTGAGATACACCCAGTATCAGCCAAAGGCTCGGCATCCATGAATTTTCTGTGCCCACCACAAAACATGAGTTGCGTAGGTTTTCAGACATGGTCAGATACTGTCATGGGTTTTGTAAAAACTAAACTGGGTCGTGACAACTGAGATGAACAGATAAGTTCATTAGGGGTTTTGATGTTCAGCACCAGAGGGCATTATCTATTAGCTGCAGTGAAATCAGCCACCTAATTAGCTGTATCTGAGAATTTTCAGGCAGTCATGAGAAGAGGACGAAGTGTCAGCTGCACTGTGTCAATATTAACCCTTAAAGGGCACGAGTGACTCTTCTTACTGTCCTCTACTCGAGAACCATAAAGAACTCATTTGAAATGCTGTTTCAGCCAAGCAATTAAGGACATTAGTTTAAAAATACTGTTTTTCGATTCACAATTTCTTTATTAAATAATCCCAATAGGCTACTGAGTAATAAGCAATAAACATAAACTAAGTTTGTTCTAAAAGATTACATTTGTTAAATAATGCTGGCAGAATTGCTCATTGTGTACAAGATAACCCTTGCATGGACATTTTTTAATGCATAAAAGCCAGAAAATGCATTCAAATATGAGTATTGTATTAAAAGTTTCTATAATGCATGTGTTTCATTTGAGAAAAAAAAAAACATTTAAAAAGAGCTTCATTTTTTTATTTCTTCTCACGTCGTTTTACTGTATTTTTTTGCTTCATCAAGCAATTTATATGTAAATAACTGGATGGAAATTATACAAAATAGTTTCTACTAAAGTTTTAAAATAAAGTTTTGGTTCCAATTAATTGCAAAACCCTTACGTTAAGCTTTAATATTATAGCTTTAAATTAATCTTCTGCTTCTCTAGATTTAATTGAAATCCAGACAAGTTTATTAAATGAGTCAGCAGGCAGCATCACTAGCAGATCAGGCACCATTCAGTTTTCCCAAGCTTCCTCTGTTACTTATCGGAGAACTTTTTTGAACATCAGTATTAAAGGTCCCTTTACTTTCAGATTTCATTATAAGCCTTTCCCCTATTTTAAGAATGAATTTAAATTAAATAAGCTTAATAGTTCTCATGACATGCTTCCTGCAGGTGTTCTCTTTCCACACCTTTTTAAAGAAGGAACATTGTTGGGGCTGTTCTGGTTCATTTGCATGCTACAGTATCCGTAAGTTCATAGGTCAAAATCTGTAGTTCCGTATTCTGGCACACAAAAATGAGTCTGAGGAAGGCAGTAATGGCTTGAGTCGTTTCTGATTCCATTGCTGCTAGCGTGTTACCTCTAACATCACAGGGAATGATGTACAAGGGCCATTGCATATTTCATATTCGTTCTGCAGTGGAACTTCGAGGTCCTGCAATTGGAACCCACACTGGATTCCCACTAAAGCGCATTGTCCATCTGTGGAAGGAAGTGAATAGAATGTAGAATAATATGTGTTTCATTGGGTAGGTTGCACTTTCTCCACTCATTGCGTTACAGTGACTTCTGTGAGTTGACTGCCTACTGGACTGTGATAGGATGAGTGAATGCAGCTGTATTTCAAGCGATGAAGCCTAGAGCTTGTAGATTAAGAAGGAGCAAGTGACAGGTGAGGCAGCATGTAAATCGCAGGAGCTCAAAAGGCACTTGCCAGAAAAAAAGCATATGTGGGGGGGGGGGAGGGACGGACAGACATCATGACTCATGCATTCTTGCATAATTTGCATCTGACCTCCCGTGTCCTCTTTGTCATGGGCGATTCTAAAAGTCCACTCACCCGAGGGGGTGGGTGGTTTTGGATATCTATGGGAGGTGGACATACTGAACAGGCTAAGAAGAGCTTACACTGACAGTGATGTGAGCTGGGGTGGCTCAATCACTCTAAGCAAATGTACGGAATTATGCAAAATGAAGTATTTTTTCATCACGTGAATTCTCACACAAAAGCACTGAAACTCATGCATATCACAAGATGCACTCAGTGTGTTGGTGTCTAATGCAGTTGGTATATGAATAGCACCTCCCTTCTCAGTTTTCTTGTAGAAGTGGGTTCCTCTACTCGCCCAGCATAACTGCAGCCAGTCAACTAAAAAGGAAAATATTAATACTAAAAACTGCCTTATTCATGGTAAAACTGATCGATGATTTTAGTGTGTTTTTGTATCTGGGTTATTTCTCTCAAGATCGGTTTTGTGCAATAAAGATAAAAACAACAAAAGACTCAAATAAATAAAAAGAAATGTAAAAAAAAATGAAATATAAATGATTGACGGGAAAAATGGCTGATCTTTTAGATTAACAAAGAAAATAAAAGGTATTACAGTAATATTAAAGTGGGGATAAACATCATATCCTGCAGACATCCATGCTTTGGAGAATGGACAGTTGAAGCAGAACACACCACTTATAGTTTAGTAGTGATACAGTGGACAGGTTTTACTGTACATCCAACAAGTTAGCTTCCAAGTAGCATTCTCCAGAGGCCCATCAGTAAAGGTCCTGGGAGATCACCTGGCAGCTTGCAGGGTTCATGTCTTTAAGTCCTAAGCCTTGAAGACCTTGGGCATTCTAGATGTCAGTTTGTCGAGGTAACCTGATGATATTTCACCCTGTGCTTCTTGAAGCTTCTCCCACAAGTGGCATTGGCTTGACGGGCACTTCTTACGTACCTTTCAGTCAAGTTGCTCCCATAACATCTCAATAGAGTTGAGATGCGGCGGCTGTGCTGGACACCCCATCATACACAGAATACCAGCTGGCTGCTTCTTCCCTAAGTAGTCCTTGCATAGTTTGGAGGTGTGTTTGGGTCACTGTCCTGTTGTACGATGAAATTGGCTCCAATTTAGCACCAACCAACAGGGTCTGGCATGGCATTGAAAAATGGAATGATGGCCTTCCTTCTTCAAGATCACTTTTACCCTGTACAAATCTCTCACTTTACCATCACCAAAGCAGCCCTAGACCATCACATTACCCCCACCATTCTTGACAAGCACCCCTCCACCGTCATGTGATCTGCGTCTCACAAATGCTCTTCTTTGTCATCTGAACACCTCAAACTTAACAAACTCAAACTTAGTCTATTCATAGCACTTTTTTCCAATTTTCCTCTGTCCTGTGTCTCTGTTCATTTGCCCATCTCAGTCGTTTCTTTTTAATGGCTATTCTGAGATACGGCTTTATTTTTGCAGCTCTGCCTAGAAGCCCAGCATCCCGGAGTTGCCTCTACACTGTTGACGTTGAGACTGGTCTTTAGTGGGCACTATTTAATGAAGCTGCCAGTTGAAGACCTGTGACGCATCTGCTTCTTAAATCGCACACTCTAATATATTTATCCTCTTACTCACTTGTGCACTGGGGCCTCCCTCTCCTCTTTCTGTTGCGGTTAGAGCCAGTTTGTGCTGCTCTGTGAAGGGAGTAGTACACAGCATTGTATGAGGTCTTCAGCTTCCTGGCAATTTCTCGATGGGAATAGCCTTAATTTCTCAGAACAACAATAGAATGAGGAGTTTCAGGAGAAAGTTCTTTGTTTCTGACCATTTTGAACTTGTAACTGAACCCACAATTGCTGATGCTCCAGATACTCAACTAGTCCAAAGGCCAGTTTTATTGCTTCTTTAATCAGCACAACAGTTTTCATCTGTGCTACCATAATTACAAAAAGGGTTTTCTAATGATCAATTAACCTTTTAAAATGATAAACTTGCATTAGCAAACACAACATTCCGCTGGAACGCAGTACTAATTGTTGCTGATAATGGGCCTGTGTACACCTATGTAACTATTCCATTAAAAACCAGTCGTTTCCAGCTATGATGGTCATTTACAACATTAAAAATGTGTCTACAGTATTTCGGATCGATCTTATGTTGTTTTAATTGAATTTTTTTTTCTAAAGCAAGGAAAATTCTGAGTGACCCCAAACTTTTGAATGGTAGTGTATATGATATGATATATAGTATTATATATTTTTAAGGCCTAGGGTTCAGAATTCATATCTGAAAAGAAGAACAAGCAAGAGCACGGAGAAGCAGAGGAATAGTCTCAGTGCCAACCAAAAGGTATTTGAATCCACATGCTACAAGGCTGCTGTTTTCATAGAGAAAGAGAACCAGAATAAAGGCAGTAGGATGTGCATCATTTTAGCTCTAGCAACTGTGGTGAAAGTAGCTCCATGTTCCTTAACTTTGCAGTAGATCTGGGTCTGCGGATTGCTGGATCCTGGTTCCAGTGCCCTGAGTCCACATTACTGGACCTGGTATTCCAATAGGAGATCAATCACATCCTCATCGGCAGATGCTGGAAGATCTTATACTGTAGAACTGCAGGGTCTATAGAAGTGCCCAGTTTGTGAATTCTGACCACAGACTTGTTGTTGCTACTCTGAAGATTCAGCTTAGGTCCAGTAGGCTACCATCTACTCAGGGAATGAGGCTGGACCTGGTCAGACTCCAAGATCAGTCTGTTTTTAATGAATTTGCATGTGGTTTGTGTGAGAAGCTTGCAGACTTGGGTTCAACTGCTGACCCCAGTGTGATTTGGGAGACCTTCCATAATAAGACTCCAGAAGGAGGTGCTTCATCTTGCAAGGATATTATCGAGATGAGTCACAGTGCCTGACTTGATGGCAAATCCAGTCTCTAACTAGAACTGAGAAGGACAGCTGGGAGGGCACTGAGATCATATAAGAAGGCATTTGTTAGAGGAATCTGTGAGCAAGGGACACACCATCTATGGTCTTGCAACCCATGTCTTGCTTACAGGGGAATCAAAGCATTACACAGGTCCAAATCTATTCCCTGCAGAGTCATAGTCAGGGCAGGTCATAGAACTGTCCTTATGGATGGCAGTGTAGTTGGGACCCGCTGTGCTGTCTACTTTTCGCAGGTGTTTAAAACTGATTCTCTGGCTAGGATGTTGGACATCTTTGGCTCCATGGTTTTTGAGGCAGATCTTCCAATTAGCTGTAAACCACCCAGTCTCACTGAGATTGCACAGCTGGAGAACCAGCTGGTAGGGAAGATCGCAGGGATCTGTGGTATCCATGATGAACTTCTACAGGTTGTTGGTAAGGCTGTCCTCCTAGCATAATCTCAGGCAACAACCCAACTGACTAGAAATTGGGACTTGTTATCCTAATCTGGAAAGGGAAGGTTGCTTGTCTGGATTATGGCAACTAAAGGGGGGTAACACTGCTCTCAGTGGCAGGTAACATCATGGCCAGGGTCATCCTCAACAGGATTTTTGATCACTTGCTCGCCTACCAGCGACCGGAGCTGTCTGGTTTTGCACCTAAGAAGTTGACCACAGAACGTTTCCCAGCACTGAGGGTTCTCATCAAGCACGAATGTGAATATCGGCGGGATTTCTTTGCAGACTTTGTTGATTTTCATAAAGCATTCAACTGAGTCGATCGAGTTGCCCTGTGGGACATCCTGAGATTTTGTGGGATCCCCCTGAAGTTGCTGGACGACTGGTACTCTGAGTGCTGTGCAGAGTGGAGGGAGAACCTCTACATTCTTCTCAGTGGATTCTGGTGTTCATCAAATCTCAAGCAGCATCCCAAAATTGTGTAGTAGACCATGACCATGAGGAATGGTGTAGTGGGCTGGGTCAATCACGCTATCACATGTGGAAGTCAGTAACAGTGACCTCAACTTCTACCTGTACAACCAAAGAGATCCATGACTAACTGTGCCGCCTCTTGTTAATACTAAAGACTACTGAGAGCACTGAGGCCCTTTAAGCAGAGAGAGGAGAACTTAAAGCCAATTCTGCTAGTCTGGATCAAGATGAAAGAAAACAAAAGTTCTTCTCACATGACTCTAAAGCACATGTCCTAGTATTAACCAGTTTGGAAACAATTTGGACATTTTGGGCAGATTTTGTTTTTCTTTCAGTATAAATCCACTATACATAAATTAACATGTCCACCAGAGACAATATCTCAAGCCACATAAGAAATTTCTGCATCTCTCTTCAGCTCAGCTGGAATGGTGTCCCGGCCAGGATTAATTCAGCTTAATTAAAAACTAAGCCAGGCAGGATATTTAGGAAGACTGCAGAAGGTTAATGGGAAGATAAAATTGTGTAAGTGCAATTACATATAATAGCCAGGGATTCATTTACTGATAGGCACAGGAACACTGAAAATTGCTTCTCAGTGCTCTTGAGACACCCCAGGGAATGACACTATGTCAGTGATCCATCAGTCAAGAGCACATCTCTGAGGGACTCAGGTACTAACACTTGGTGGCAGTTGCTCATTTGGGAGAATGGATGAGTAGGGGCTAATTTGTAACCTTTCATTCAATGTACTTGGAGAGTTTCGACTAGGACTATAAAAGGTAATTATCATTAAATTATGGTACATTATTATTTTCTCCTTTAAGCACACAAATATTAATTCAGGACTTCGAAAAAAAAGCTTTCTGTTTCGAATCAGGCACAATTCACCTCTGATCTATGAGAAAGGACATCGAGTGGAAACATGAGAACTTTTTAAAATCAAGCCATACAGTATAAATGTATTTACTTCATATTTTTCCACCAAGTTAGTCGTTACCGACCTCTGATTAAAAGAAAAAAAAATCATCCCACAGGGAGACTCTCCTAAGTTTATGCAGTACTCTGTTTTGCAGAGAGCACTTACCATAGATGGAAAAATCAACATCAGTTATGAATCATTCAAAAGCTGTAGTGGACTAAGATGGTAAGTGAAGAACTTTGCATAGGTACTTGATACAAGCATAGAAATCTATATTTTCAGCTTAAGCATCATCCAGCAGTTGATGTTAGTCTACCAGTTTCAGAAAATATGAGTACAAGGTTTTTTTTTTTTCTCCTCTCAAACAGGGGCACTGCTGGGGCTGTTTGGGAGGGGGTAAGACCCTCTACAATGTTCTCCTAACCACTTCCACCCCAAAAATAAATACATGTACACTAATTGTGTGCTGTATCTTTATTAAAATCAGACCCCCAAGAAAAGACCTAACCCCCTTTTTCATGAATCTCTAGTGATGGTCCTGTCTTGATGTCTACAATGTAATTAGCCTTCGTTTAAAAGACAAACAAGTTTTTTGTCTTTTGTTATAACTAAGCTACATGACAAAACATCATCAGCCCACTTTCATCAAAATTAATATGTAGTAAGTCCAAATATTATTCCAGGAATCCTACCTATGTTACATGCAGTTGTGTGGGTTTGTAAAACTGCCCCAACTTTCTCCTGGCTTTCTGTCTACGCTGTCATTGAATAGCAGAAAATATTTCAACTGTAACAGCGTTAGAGTATTCTTCAAAAGTGCCGTGTGTTCACTGATGGAAATACCTGGTGTATAAAATGTATGTCCAGTGCCTGCTTCCTAACATGGGGGAAAGCAGAAAGAATCTGTGTAATATAACGAAAAATATATAGTTAGTATTCAGAACATCATTGTTATTAACTAAACTTTAATAGAAGTTGTTTGTGATCCGTAAAGACCTCAGATTTGGGTTTTTACCACAGAGAAATATTGTGAACCGGTCAGAACTGAAGGCAGAATCTAATTAGTGACTTGGAGTATAGATGGGGGCCTGGTCCACTGGGTTCAATGAAAGGATTTCCAGCAATTTCATTTTTGGTTTAGTGATTGTGTAGGTTCTTTTTTTTAAACTATGCTTTAAAATCCCCAGCAAGAAATCCTGTGTATGTTATAAGTGATACTCGGCGTACACAAATATAACTCGCTAGCAGTCGTGTTTGCTGATTATATAGTGTGATTTTCCAGCAATCCACACAGTCCAGGATTGAGACGTATATTAAAATTGTAAATGATTTCAAAACAGGAGCTGCAGATGCGGTGTAGATAGAAAGACTGTCCCATGATGAGATCAGATCAGTGGTGACTGAAAAATATAGATAGGGTGCCAGTCCATTGAAAGTAACATGCACATGAAAGAAAAGCATTGACATTATTCCAAATTAAATGCATAGACACATACATTTACATGCCCCCCCCCCCCCCCAACACACACACACACACACACAAGCACACATGTCATTTCTATGGGAAAAACCCTAATCCCAACAATGACAACCTTAACCCCTACCCAGCCCAAAGCTTAACCATAAGTAACCAAACAAAATACAATACTTTTGAAATTATATAAAATTGAGTTTCCTCTTGTGGGAACCGAAAAATTGGTCTCCACACCAAAATAACAGGTTTTTATCACATTGTAGAGTCATTTGATCCCCATCGTATTAAATATGACCGCCCCCCACCACCACCACCCAGGTGTATGGCACCTGTGCTAATCAGCATGCCCCAAATTAACAAAATAACCATATTATGGTATTAATACAAAGGTAAAGTTTGAATATATCATTCGACAGACTTCTTGACCACAGTGTGGTAGGACAGGATGAATGAGATTTATACAGGGAAAAATGCTGCGGCTGTACTTGACGTCACCAGTGAAGCGCAGGGCACTCAATTTATCAGGCAACCAAGTTTCCTATTTTTGGACTCATGCAGAGGCACAGATACCTCATTGATTGACAGGTTGCGTAACTGCCGGTAAATGTGCACAGTCGTGCACAAGTATGTGCTGAGACACATTTGGCCCAGTTCTGGTTTCTCTAGGTCCAGCTCGCTGCCCAGTTGGTGATTTGCAGCCCCTTGTTAAGGATTTGACGTTAGGTAGAAACTACTGGTCTGTTTTTGAAAGTGAGCCTTAAATGCATTTAATGCATCCAACAATGTTTTATTATTATTTTTAGGTATAATATCCTTCAATACTTCAGAAAGACAACTGTATAAATGTGTAGGTGTTACAATTGTAAATTCTGTAGGTCACTTCTAAGGCCTTTGATTGGAGGTGCCTGACAAGCACATAAATATTGATTTACTGTATTGTAAATAGGGCACCATTAACTGGAGATGTGGGCTGAGTAATGGAATCTGTGGTCTAGTAAAAGTCAGACTTTGCTTTAGGCAAAACAGATTTTCAGCCATAACTGTTAGGACATTTTCTACAAGCCATTATAAATTTCAATGTTTCACCCAGTCTTCATTATGGAATTATACTGTTAGTGGAACAAACTAATATGTTATTTTTTTTTTTTATCAGACTTTGAAATGGTGTCCAAATGTCAAACTTAATCATTCAGTACAAGAAAAAGAAAAAACACCAATTTAGCATAGTTGGTGAAGCAAACAACAGACATATCATTTACATTCAGAAGTTTATAGTTTTTGCTGAGGAAATAATTTAGTGACAAAGATATGTCTATGCCCGGCCATAAGAATTACAGCTAATGAGTTCATTTCGTAAGAATATGAGGAAATGTTCTCTCTCTGGAATAACACAGTAATACAGCAATAGTATAGTGTATGTTCATCACTTAAAAGTTTTCAGAGGTGAGATGCCTTCTGACAGCTTACAAAAACAGTCATTGGTAATATAATCATTATAAGATGTTCCTGTTAGCTTTCCTTTAAATATCCAAACTTACACATCCTATTACTGGAAGGAATGTGAGTTAGAAAGGGCTGGCCTATTCAAACGTTAATGTCACTTTGGTTTATATAAGATGTTTCATCTACAGGTCTCAAATGAAAAGTATAAATATTTTAGTTTAGAGTGATATGATGACCAGCAAGGCAGTAACAGAAGAACTAGATTTCTGACAAATGTGCCCTCAGACCCTCAGAAGGGAAGTGCTGTTAACCATGCCTGCTTCCAACTTTTTATCACCCATTTGGGAGTACAGTACCTTAATTAAATATATATCATCTCAAGCTCAGACTTTGGATTCACAAACTAAAGCTTGCATAAAAGAATTCTCTTTGATCCCGTGAAACCTCCACACAGAGTTTGTTTTAGACAATTTTAAATAGGCAAAAAAGATAACGCTATGAGAAAAACCAGTGACATTCCTTTTGTATTATTTTTTCTGAAATCAAAGAAGAACTGTACTTTCTATATTTATAATTCTTTGGTTTGATGACTTTAATGACCTTCTCTGATAAAAATTCCAGACAGCTTTATGAACAAAATCTCAGTTTGGCACTGCACATAACCATTTTCAGAGGCATTTTTTAATGACTCTTCTTAATAATGATGGTGAAGATTGGATAGTGAAATGGATGTAGAGTATTGTGGGCCATTGGTAGTTTTAGGTCAGCAGATTTGTCTCTGTCATTTAGAGTAGGGGTTCCCAACTTTTTGAAGTCATGATATAATTCTTTTTTCCTTGCAAATGAAATGCATTAATGAATGAATGTTACATTTATGTAGTGCTTTATAGAACCAATGGGGAGCCACTTGAAACACTACCACTGTCTAGCACCTACCTAGATGATGCAACGACAATCATTCTGCACCAGTAAACTCACCACACAGTAATGAAGGTGATGAAGGGGCTGGAAAGAATTCAGCAATTAGATACGGAGGATGATTAGGATGTCAGATTTGAAGGGGTCACGGTGGGCAAATTTAGCCAAGGCATCAGGGTCCCAGGGCATCAGGGTACCAGGGCATCAGGGTACCAGGGTAACAGGGTACCAGGGTAACAGGGTACCAGGGTACCAGCCCTTTACGGCCTCGGAGGTTCAGGGCCTCGGTTTTACATCTCATCCGAAGGATGGCACCATTTCTACAGCAGAGTGTCCCCGTCACTGCAGTGGGGCTTTGGGATCCACACAGACCACAGAATGGGCTTCCGTCCAAGTACTGGTCAGGCCCAAACCTGCTGACACTCAGATGGATTACCTAGTCTGAACTGCAGCTAGAATGGCTGCTGACAATGTAAGAGTGTTGTAAAAAATCGAAAATATATAGTTTATAGTATCACTTTTGCAAAACCCCCAGTGTTCTGTGTGCTGGTGGAATACTATCAATGAATGGTATCATGTTTAAATATTTAGAGCATATCTACAGTAAATAGGTAAAAATTTATAATATGTAAATCTGAATACATGCGGTGCGGCAGGGTGGAGCAGTGATTAGCATTGTTCCCTCACAACACTGGGACCGAGGTTCAGATATCTGTCAGGGTTCCATGTGTGAGGAGTTTGCATGTTCTCCCTGTGTCATTGTGGGGTTTCCTCCAGGTACTCAGGTTTCCCTTCCACAGTCGAAAAACATGCTGAGGTTAATTGGAGTTACCAAGATGCCCATTGATGTGCATATGTGAGTGTGCCCTGTGATGGGTTGGTGCCCCATCCTGGGTATCTCCTTGCCTTGTACCCATAGCCCTTAAGATAGGCTCAAGACCGCCCATGACCCTGAATAGGACAAGCAATTACAGAAGATGGATTGACTCATGGTTTTCCTACTATGTACACTGATTATCTGTGATCAAATACACCTTTCTTATGAGCATGCAGTTATGTTTTTATGTAAAAGGAATAAATATACCCTACTCTAAATCATATGCAGAAAGCTGAAATGTACCCGAAGCAAGCCATGTTGTTACAACTTTCTCTATACGATAGCAACTCAAGTTCTGTTATTACCGAGATGAATCTCATAAAGCCTCCAGGATCGCATGTGTCCAAGGTGATTTCCAAGCAATTTTGCATTGATTCTTTAATGGTCTGTGTACGCAGTGCAGAGTGAGAAAGGTGTTGACATGGCAACCAAAAGCCCGAATGATCCAAAGAGACAAAGCAGGAGCGTTGACTTTACACAACACTATTTGCCTCACAGGTACACACATACACGTTTTGGTATGATGCCCACATTTAAATCCCAACCCCAATGGCTGTACTCTGTCGCTTATTCAGGCGAGACAATTCCCTGGAGGTTCAGGAACATTAGAAACTAAGAGCATGGCTGCAGAAAAAGGGCGTGCGAGAAACATCCAGCTCTGGATTCCGACACCTCAATCAGCAGAGGGATACTTTGTCAGACAGTTGTTACTGAGCTTATTCTGATATATGGAGGTTTTGGCATGAAGAGGAGGGGGGTCCTTGTTGAAGGTAATTCCCTTGTCTGACCTGCCGAACCTCCTTGAGTTTATGCCTCAGCTCTGACTAGTTAGAGCTCCTTTTGCAGCTGCTCTGACCCCTGGTTTTATATCACATGACACATGGGTTACCCTAGGTCACCATTTCCTTTCAGAGATATCATTAATATATATGCTGACCTGAAGATATCACAAATCACAGCATAATTAATAAATTGGACCCATTCTATTCAGAGCAATTGTCTCTGTCAGGGTACATGCCAGAGCATTTTCCTTCTTTTTTTAAAGTAACATTATGTGGTCATTCCCAAATTGAAATTTACTTTTCTTATTTCATTCTGCAGAACCTTAACTGCTGCTCTCAAATTTACGAGCAACATACTGTAGGAAATGGCCTTTTATAGACTGCAGAGTGATCCAAGGTTCCCCTTTCTCTCACTGTTCCTCAGCCGCCTGAAACTCAGATTAGGAACTTCATCCTTAATATAGTTTGACATACTCAAAACTGTTGTGAGGGCCATGTGATTAATTATTCAAAATTTATGTCCAACTTAGTATTACTTTGTCATTCACAGCTTTAAAAATAATAATAATATGACACCACATGAACTTGTGTTTGTCTGGGGTTAGCTTTTAGCTGCATTAATGTGCCGTTCTCCGATCAATCACTCTGTCTCATTATCTACCGGTGATGATACCATCCTAGCCGGCTGGCACTGCTGGGCCCAGTGGAAAGAATTAGCAAATGCAAGGGCACCTTGGAACATCTCAGCTGTGGCAGACTCACAGCTACTGGGCCCAAGGTCTGCCTGTTTTACATACAAATAAAGGTTCACAGGTGATAAACAGAAGAGCATTTGTGTTTGCTGATTTCTCACTTGGATAAATTACCCGGCACTGAGGAGAGAAATGTTTACACTTTAATGCTGCATTCCATTTACCTCGGAGGTTGGAACTCGGAACTGGGAATGACGTCATACACAAGTTAAACAGGTTCCAGTACAGCAAGTTGCAAAGCCATTTAACAATTCCAGGGACCTGTTTCAAAAAGCAAAATTTCTTGCTCAGTTGGACAACTTCTCGGATTTTAGATACCACAGTTTAAATGGACTTTATCTTCGTTTATCGTCATTTGGCCTGGTCTACCTTAAATCCAACAAATAATCCGACTCAGCATGAAATCCAGATCTAGCCCGGTTAATTGCCAGCCATTGTTATCAATATCAACTGATAACAGCACATTACACAGTGTTTTGTGCATAAAACTCCACAGCAACACTTCCACAGATAAGTTGGACAGTATTGTATGACTAGGAACTCAGAATTTTGCAATTGCGAGTTCAGATGGAACTGAGCATGACTATTCACCGTCGATAAGTCTTCAAAAGCCTTCTCAATGTGCCACAAGCTGACTTTTTGCCGAGACACCACTTTGACAAAACCTTTCTTGCTCAAACAGAACTGGACATGTTCTCTGTTTTAGCGAATAATGTGCATATTTAGCTGATTTCATCTTTGGGGGACAGTTTTAACAGTTACTGTTAATCAGTTAAAAAGGTCCATTAATACAGTCAATAGGTTAACGCTACTGAATGGCCTCTGTATACCTGAAAAATCCAGTATACATGTTTACTCTGGCCAACCCCATGGAGTGGGCAGTACAATTTGAGGTGAAAGCATTCTTCAAAGCTTGATTTACAACTGGTAGAACAACATGCTTCAGTGCTTGATTTCGGATATGACCAAAATCTGAAGACGGGTAGAAGTACTGTGGGTTGAGAGCTGCCAGCTCATCTTACAGCATTTATATACAAAGTTTGGAGAGGGTAAATACTGTTACAGAGTGGCTTAGCAAATTGTGGTACTCTATATCTGAAAGAATTTAGTTTAAAACTGAATGGTACAGTTGTGAGTTAAATAAACCACAAAGGTTTTAGTCATGAGTTCCACAATATTAGCTGCTGCACCAAAGAGCTACGGCATAAGATTTTAACAACTCTGAGCTATTAGTTATAAGTTCTCTTCAAACGAGCTTGATGGGCCAAACAGCCTCTCGTTTGTAAATTTCTAATGTTCCTTTGGCAGTTTCTTACTTTTCTCTCACTGCCAGGCTCTGAAAACCATGTTAGGTTTTTATCAAGCTGTACAGCCTCCCTACGACCCCATCCTACAGTAATATCAGCCCATAGCTGGTGCTGCATAAAACTAAACACTTGGGTGGTCATGCAGTCGCCTGCAGCACAGAAGCACATTCGCCTCTCTGGATTTCCTTTTCCTCCATCCAAATGCTGAGCTTCAAAAAAACTTGGAAAACTTGGACCCCATAGTAAGTCTTGGGTGAAAAGCAAAATCTGGATGAGATAAGAGTTCCCCATGTACTTTTACAATGCAGGGTATAGTATTTTAAAGTGAAAAATAGTATGAAGTGATAAAATCATGCATGTGAAACAGCCTCTCTGTGAACTCCACTTTTATGCATATTAATTGTCCTATCTCATGCTTCCGTCTAGAAATGCTTGAAGAAAGAGTTTGAGTCTGAACATGAACCGTTAGAAAGTGATATCATGGTCACAGTGTTACATTTTATTCAATTCAGTACAATTTAATTCAATTCAGTACAATCTAATTAAATCTTATTTAATTAAGTACTTTTACTGTCAGCAAACTCCAATATTTAGATTTCTGATCTATCAAAGAAAAGTAATTTAGATTTATACTGTAATCACCTGGAAAATGTTTGCATCAAAACTCCTTCCTTGAAATTTTGTTTATATAAGCCATTTATCTGGACAATAAGTGTATATCTGCTCAGAAAAATGTTAAATGTTTAACATTAGAATATACACACTGATAAAAGATAATGCAATAAAAATGAACAAAAATTTTATCTGTCCTCAAGTTTCATGTTAGATGGTTAGAAGAACATTGCTATGGTTCCCAAATCTGTCCTCTGGGACACTCTATTCGTTCCATTTATTTGATAAATTTCACCTCAGGGTCACTTAATTATCGTGTGACACGCACATCCACACCAACATAATCACAGATTATATAATAAACAGCATTTACAATTAGTTGTAATATGCTTAAACTATTTTAATTATTTTCTCATATAAAAAATTCTCATTAAATAACTGGAATTGTGTCTAGGGTATACACCTGATGGATATCTGGGTTGCATACATATTGCACAATACATTTGGCATAAAACGTAACATACTGGGCACCCAGGTAGCAAGGGACGAGGAGAAGTATTTTATACTGTATTGGTGGAATCGTGGTTTGAACTTGCATTTGTGATCGGTAATGTATGATGGTGAGAATTTTATGTACTGTGATGAGACGGGTGTAGAACACTAGTGACCTCGACCAGGTACGCTGTCACTTCAGGATCTGAGCGAGCCGCGCATGTGAGCTGCGTGTGAACAACACGACTGGAGTCAGCTGTGTTGAAGTTTTAATCGGAACAGCTCTCCTGTTAGACTCTGGCATCTGTAATGTAATGCTTAGCTCTTGCTCCAATACTAAGCCGCACTTGTTATTGGTCACTCATTAGAATCTCAACCTAGCAGTACTTTTACTGTTTGGTTCTTTACACCGATACGCTATATGTACCTCACCTTAGAAAACTAACATTGGTTGATTGAATGATACACATGGAATCAATGGAAATATTTTGATACGGCAGTGGAAGGGGCACAATTTAATAATTTTAAAACGAAGGTATACGTATTGGGGGGAGGATGAATCCATATTAAACACCCCTTCCCCTGGTTTGTTCAACCCTGCCTGAAATAATCAAGGCTTTATAGATTACTAGAATAGATTCTGGGGTAGATATGACAATCATTTTTGGTAGAATGGTGTTTCTCATTTCCCAAGAAAGAGTCCAAAATGTAAGCCATGTGTCAAAGAAATCCACACTGATGACAAATTGTCGTTCATACAAATATAGCAGCTTAATTGGGAAATGGAATAGATTTCACTCAGAGATCACATTCATACAGCAGCCAAATATGTATGAAAGTTAATCTACTCTAGTGTATAAGGGTTTTGCTAAATTAGTTTCATATATAACACAATTCTGAAGCTATTGTTAAAAGCACATCTATCCGGTTTTATTGAGCTGTGAAGCCCAGCTTTTATCTACCCTCAATATGTGTGGTATGCTTCAGTCTGCTTTCAGACAACACCATAGCATGGAACTGCTAGCCAGAACAATGAATAATTCTTCTCTCCTCTGATTGTGATAATGCCACTGTTCTCAAGTTTTATTTGTCACATACACAATCACAATCACACACTGTGTGAAATGCTGTTCCACCTGCTTCCAGGGTTGTGCTAGACTAGAAAAACAAAAGAGTTTAAAATGATAACAATAAATAAAAATAAAATAACAATAAAATAAGAAAACAGACAATAAATTCAGAGAGCAAATCAACAGTTAAAAAAGTTGTGCAATGACAGTGGGTTGATAAAAATGCGTAGGATGATGTTCTGACAGTGTCACACATATTAATATTAATAATGTACTTTCTAACTGGGAAATGCAAATACTCATCCCAGTTTGAGGGAAATTTAAGCTCCCCATATTAGCAGCGCCCACCCCCTCGCCTGCGCTGACAGCGAACGCCAACAGACCACGGGAGTTTGCTGACATTCATCGCCGGTGGTCGCGGCCCTCAGCCCCATGCTAACTTTGCTTCTTAGTGGGATCTAACGTCACCCTGGCTAAGCTAGCCAAAGCGTCAGCTACCATGCCAGTAGCTAGCAAGACAGATAGCCAGGCTGCACGTGAAACAGCTTTTGTGTTTGCTGATATTTGTCGAGGTTTGTTGAAACGCTGCATTTGAAATTACCTACCACTTCAGGAAAAAGCAACTCATTTTATCTAGCTAGTACTGCGACCATGAGTTTATCTGCAGGACATGATTCCACTGAAAGGAAGGGAGGGAAAACAGTCGTATGTTGAGTGTGGCACCCGGCTGGTGAGATGACATTACTTACTGATTTGTTGAGCCTCAGGCTATGTCCAAACTGATACTTTTTCATTTAAAAATGCAGACATTAGTCTCTGTTTTTCCCTTTTGTTCACTCTACCCTGGAGTTTTCAGTCCCCCCAAAATGGAGAATTTGTAACCACTCTCACAGCTGTATGCTTTTGAAAACGTCGTTTTAGAATAGCAGCGTGCATTATTGAAAATGCAGACTCTAATAGCATCCCTGATTTGATCACATTAATTACACCTTCTCATTGTCTGATTGGTCACCTGGTCACCCTACATGGAAGTAAAGAGTATTCCAATATAGTGGTTATGGAGGAGCTGCTTTCATTGGTGCATTCACTGTTGCTGACCTGCATGTGGTTAAATAGCATGCTACACAGTCTGACTACTACATATTTGCAAAAAAAGAAACAAATTTACCGGCCATTGTGTTGATGTATAGATGCCCAACATAGGCTAATACACTACATGGACAAAAATATTGGGACACTGGGCCATTACACCTACAGGAAATTTTATAACATCCCATTCTAAATCCATAGGCATCAGTATGGAGTTGGGCTCGACTTTGCAGATATACTGTAACAGCTCCCACTCTTTTGTGAGACATTTGTGAGGTCAGGCACTGATGTTGGGCATGAAGGCCTGGTTAGCAATTTCCATTATAGTTCGTTCCAAAGGTGTTCGAAGGGGTTTAGGTCAGGGCTCTGTGCGGGCCAGTCAAGTTCTTCCACACCAAACTCACTCAACTATGCCTTTGTGGACCTTGGGGCACAGTCATGCTACAACAGAAAGTGGCCTTCCCCAAACTGTTCCCATAAAGTTGGAAGCACAGAATTGTCAAAAATGTCTTGGTAAGCTGAAGCATTAAGAGTTCCCTTCACTGGAACTAAGGGGCCTAGACCAACCACTGAAAAACAACCCCATAAATTATCCCTCCTCCACCAAACTTTACAGCTGGTACAGCTGCAATCAGGCAGGCAACGTTCTTCTGGCATCCGCCAAAGCCAGACTTGTCCATGAGACTGCTCCATATTCCAATGGAATTGCTCTTGGTGATGTGAGGCTTGCATGCAGCTGCTCGGCCGTGGAAACCAATTCCATGAAGATCCTGGTGCTTAGTTTTTGTGCAGGGGTTAATGCCAGAGGAGGTCTGGAACTCTGCAGTTATTGAGTCAACAGAGCGTTGGCGACTTTTACACACTAAGCGCCTCAGCAGTCAGTGACCCCACTCTGTTTACATGGTCTGCCCTTTGTGGTAGAGTTTCTATTGTTCCTAATTGCTTCCACTTTGTAATAATACCACTTAGAGTTGACCATGGAATATCTATCAGGAAAAAAAAAATCACGACTTGACTCATTACAAAGGTGGCATCCTATGACAGTACCATGCTTTAATTAACTGAGCTCTTCTGAACTTCCCATTCTTTCACAAATGTTTGTAAACCTGACTGCACAGCCTGGTGCTTGATTTTATACATCTGTGGCAATGGTTATGAATGAAACACCTAAATTCAATGATTAAGAGCTTTGTCCCAATATTTTTATCCATGTACTGTAGCTATGTCATATACTTTTTTGCTTTTACCATTGTGTATAGAAATACATTCATAAATAATGTGAAAACACCTGTGTGGATGGAGATCATTTTTGTTTTCCAGCTCCGTTTTTTAAACGAAAATATAATAATGTGGACATAGTGTCTCAATGGCATCATCTGGAAGGAACGTCTGGCTGCAACACATAAAAAATGAACTTGCTCGATATTATTATGCTTGAAACTACCGATTGGATTTATTTATTTATTAAGTGAAGGTGCCAGAACACCGTTCTGATCATTCCAGTCCCCTACTTGTTAGCTATGTGAGTCCTCATTCAGAATACAAACAGCCTAAGGGTAGAAGCATTTCCTCATCTCTCAGTTTTGACCTTCAGGCTGCAGTAGCATGTCCCTGAACACTGCAGCGAGAGGGGGCCGTTGTTGGGGTGGTTGGGTCTTTTATCATTTTCACTTTTTTGTCACCGCACCGCTTCCTGTGGGTGGCCTACTGGGTCGGGAGATTGCAGTTCAGCTCACCCCTCACTCTGCACAGGGCTGTTGGTGCAGCTCCCAAACCAGGTGGTGATGCTCCCAGCCACGATGGTCTCGATGGTGCAGGTTTAAAATATCTTCAGGATCTCGGGATCCAGTCTGAGTTTCTTAAGCATCTTGAGATGGTGGAGGCATTGACATGCCTTTTTAACAAGCGCAATGGTGTGTTTTTTCCATGTCAGGTCCTCCATGATGTGGACAATCACGTACTTGAAGCTGTGCACCCCTTTCCAGAGGTGGAAAATTCCAGCCTAGAAAGTACAAATCCAGACCAACCTTTTGTTTCAACCAACCAGTTGAGTATAAAGAGTCACATTCACAGCGTACTCGATTGGTTAGTTGAAACCAATTTATACTTTTTATACTAGAAAGTATAGATTTATACTTTCTAGGTCGGAACTTTCCACCTCTGCCCTCTTCAGAGGTCCCATATTTATTTTGAGAGGGTTGTAGTGACTTACCTGTATCCTTGAGAAGTTTACAATCAGATCTTTTGGTTTTCTGATGTTTAGGAGGAGATCGTTTTTCCAGGTTCTCCACCCCCTTCTTGTAGGTCATTTCATACTGAATGTGGTTGCACAGTCATGCAACCACATTGGATGTATAGGGAGTAGAGCAGGGGACTCAGCACAGAACCCTGGGCAGTTCTTGTACTCCCTGGGGATGTGGCTTGATGATGTGTGTCCACCAACTCAGACAGCCTGGGGTCTCCCTGTGAGAATGTCCAGACCCCAGTTGCATAGAGGTATTCAGCACCAAATCCTTGGACTTGCTGAAATTCTTCATATCGTGTTAAAAGCAACGCTGTAATCAATGAACAGGAACCACACGTAGTTCCCCTTCCTGCCGTTCAGGGTGCAGGATGAGAGCTATTGCACTGTCTGTTGATCTGTTTTGGTGATAAGCAAATTGCAGTGGGTCCAGTGTGTTGGGCAGTGTGGAGCAGATGTGATTTTTGTCTCTCAAAGCACTTCATAACTGCTGAGGTCAGTGCAACTGGGCGTTATTTGGACATGCTGGGTGGGGTTTCTTGGGAATGGGGATGGTGGCTTTACTGTTGCTGTATGATTTCCATGATTTATTGGAAATGACCAGAAAAAAATCGCTGGTGTAAGTGGACAGTTACTTTCTAGATTTTTGTTCGGTCTATGAGGTTTGATGAATTGTTGAAATCCTCAGTGGTCAGGTATGAAGTTCCTGCTCTTCATATGCTGCACTAGGGACTAGAAAAGAACTTCTTTCTGCTGAATTCCAATACTGCAGAAATGATGCAAGCAGACCTAAATGATTCAGACATATATTATAACAATTTTAGATGAATCTGGGTCATTTTATTGTAAATGGGATCGCTTAAATAAAAGACTTGTGTTGTATCTAATGACAGCTTAACAGCTGGTGCTTACATTATAAATATATTAAAAATATCCTTGTTTCATTAAAGGGAATGTTGGCAAGGTCAGATAAATGCTTAGTGTCCCCGAATGACGTAGAAAAGCTGCACCCATGCATTCCTTACTCTAGATTATTGCACCACTCTGCTATCAGGCTGCATAAATGTTTCCCCAACGTGTTTTTAACTGCAGATTGCATCTGCAAGAGTCCTTACAAAATATAAAACTTGTGAATGTATCAGTCTTGCTTCTGCCTCCCTACTTTTGGCCTCATTTCGCTTTTAGAGTAGAATATAAAACATTAGGTCTCACCTTTAAGGCCTTAAATACATAATAAAGATTTGTCTTAGAGATCTGCTTGCCCCATATGCTGTACCCGCATTGCTTTGGACCCAAGATGCTGGCTTTGTTGTTTCATCGAAAGATAAGAACAGAATTAAAAGCGATTAATGCTGTCCCATATAGAGCTTCTGTTTTATAAAATAGCTATTGATACCCGATAGTCATGAACTAAGTGGCTGATGCTGTCACCCTAACTTTGCATGCCATGTTTTTGATGTTAGATGCTATGTATTACAACAGGTAGCTGTGTATTTCAACAGGTTAACTCAATTTATATGGCCTATTTCCCTTCCACCTGCCCCTTTAGGTCATAAGACCTTGCCTTTACATCGTCAAATAGAATGAGCCAGTTTGCAACAGACGTTTTTATGGAACTTATGCATTGTACATATAGCATACAACTGATAAACATCAGGAAAACTATTTGATTCCCATAGTCAAACAAGCAATGAATCATTTTCTGTTGGCATTATGGCCATATATTTTGTTTTTCATTTCCCTTTGTATAAATTTTCAAAATTTCAAAACTTACTACTCACTAGGTAATAAAATTCATTCACTGGTGACTATTTTCGGTGTGTTGGCTTTTGCTGAATACGCCCAAGTGAGTTTCCCCACTATTGAAATGGTGAAAGCAAATGGAGGTTAACCATAAGCAACCTTTCCTTATTTTTGCTGATAGATGTCAATCTTTGCAAAGTTGCTCTGTAACTTTGTCATGTTAGCCAGCTCAAAATGGAACGGTGTCATTACACCACAGGAAGACACTACCCAGGCAAGTAGGTAAAGGACACGGTAGACTGCTCACAGAATACCACAGCTCTGACTTTAGGACTCAGCTACTGTACTTACTATTTCAGGTAGATGTTTTTGAGTTTCTTTCAGGTGTTGAAATGCTTTTGGTTTTTGACACGTCACCCCCTCATTTTTTTAAAGCCCAGATAGGAAACTGTCTCATCCAGAGTTCATTTTCCCATAGAAAACAGGCGGCTATTTATTAGTCTGAAAACTGCCAGGCATGTGACACTAAGCTGTACATTTGCTTGTATCATTTGCTGTGGCCAAAAAAATCTGTCTGCTTAACCGGTAAGATGACATCTGTGTTATGGTGACAAGCTAGTCATTTGGCCATACGAACATATAATGCCTCGGTGGCAAAGTGTGATAAAACAAAACATCTTCACGTTATAAAACGACATTGCCCTCATAAAATAATAATTTTCTTTACGAGTTAGACATTCCTTAAAATCATTTCCTGGTTTAGGAAGGTGTTGAAATGCCCTATTAGGTTTTATAGCTCATGGACATATATCTTTATTTCTATTTCTGGGGGTGGAGTAGTGGGGCTTTGTTGGAATTCATCTTCAGCTCTTGGGAGTCAGGTGAAAAGTGCTGCATGCTTTCCTTGGTAATAAGCACCGTGCGCGTGTCACATGGCCATAAGGACAGTATAATGCCTCTGTGACACGTGCCATAGTAATACCATGGCCTGTTTCCCTGTAGGAGCTGGACCAGCAGGGACTTCTCACCAATTTTACTTTTAATTCAGTCTTTGGTTGTGTGTGTGTGTGTATATATATAATATTTTCAAACTTCCAAGTACTCCGAGTCCAATGTCACATTTTAGAGTTTTCTTGAATGTCCATCCATTTTCTGAAGCCTCTTGTCCTATTCAGGGTCACAGGGGATCCAGAGCCTAAGGGCACAAGGCAGGAAACAACCCAGGATGGGGTGCCAACCCATCACAGTGCACATTCAGAGTACCTGGAGAAAACCCCTGTTACATCACAGGGAGAATATGCAAAGTCCACACACATGGAGCCGTGAAGCCTGGTCCCAGAGGTGTGAGGCAACATTGCTAACCACTGCACCACTCACTGCACCACCCTGCCACCCAAACTACTGGAATGTGACCAGTGAAATGGAAACACTATTTTGATTTGGATGTTACAGTACATGATAATTCTAGACAATGACTTAAAAAGTAATATGTGATACACTAGGTTCTTCCCTATTGGTAAGTAATGTTTCTGTTTTAACTAAAAAAAAAAAATTATTATGTTTCTGCTGAACTTGTTTTCTGCCGTTGACATTGTAATAACAGGCAGTCATCAAGATATTGTATTTAGTTATGTATGAACTGGTTCTCTTTATTTTTTTCATTTCAAACCATAATAAACTATGAGAATGTTATGGAGCGACACAGTTGTGTGGCTGAAAAGCAGGCCTGCTGCTGTATTTATTTTGTAAGAGAAGACAAACCTCCGTTGGTGGTTTTTTCACCATCTCCCGCTGTGAACTTTTATGGCAGGCATGTAGAGGTAAACATTATCTACAGCAGCAGGAGATGCAGTGATGTGTAATACCTAACTAGTAAGGCGTAAGCTATTTTTACGTTCTTTTTGTGTTAGGCTTACCAATGCAATTTTAATATTATTCCAATTAATTATACAAATATCATATTAACAGGAGAGAGTGAGGCTGTGGTCACTGGGGTTACAGGAAAGGGGGAAAATTGGGAAGATTAGGACTGAGCTGATGTGCTGTGTTTGGATACTAAAAAAAAATCTTATTAAAAACGATTTATAAAAATAAATGGATATTCTGTATTTGCTCCACAGATAACACGGGTTTACTTTATATCTTCATCCTGTAATTTCAATTTGTTATTATGTATATAGAAAGAGACAATAATGTTCCCAGTTGCCTTGATTGTAAATAAAGTAAAATATAAAGCAGCCGGGAACCCCCCTACTATGCCATATACAGTAGCACAGGGTGGGGGGCTTTCAGACACTGCAGTGGTGACCTCGGGGAAGGCTGATGCTTCTTCTGGATGACCTTGCTATGTGCTTCCCTTGAGTGACCTTGCTAAACTCAGCCCTTAATGAGTAGTGGATTCAGGTGACCAATCAGGGCACAGCTTCTGATGAGTCACATGCTCTAGCACATCACTTCAAATACCTAGTAGCGACCTGATGAATGTAAAGCATATCAGCATAAAACCAATGAACCATACAGAACTTTATTTGCCTAAAATATATTACAACTCATTTCAGAGATTATTGTGATTTATGGCTGACCAGTTTTGTTTTTGCAAGGTCAGCAGTTGAGGCTGAGAGCATGGCGTATGTATTTTTTCCTACCTTTTTTGCTTTTTGGCTATATCTAGTTGCCTTTTGGGTGCTTTCTTTCCATATTAAGAAGTCTCTGTGACATGCACGGTGGTCAGTTTGCTGGTTTATCATACTGGGGTCAATTCTCCCATGCACTTAAGTCAAAAAGCATGTGGGGTTTAAGTGCTGAATATGCTCTTTGGGTGGAGAAACATCAAAATATGGACGCGTCGCATGTAAATGACCCTTTTGTACATTCTGCCATTGATTTAAACGCCCTTAAGTGCATTTTTCACTATGTGCTCTGGAGGGTTAAGGTTAGGGTCATGCGCCTCTATATAGACAAATGCAATACTGCAGTTTTCAGAAAGCCAAATGTAAGAAAACGAAACTTTCTGACACATATACATTTACAGTAGATAAAATGCTACAATCCAAAATGCATGGGAATAATTTATATAATTACATAAGAATTATAAAACAATTATATAAAAATTATAGAACAAAATTGCATACAGAAATATATAAGTATATACAAAGTATATTACCATTAGGTAGGAAATGCCTTGTCTACATGCCTTGTAGGTAGACCAGCTAGGCTAAATGTCTGGTCAATTAAAACATAATTCTTTTAATTAAAATGAGGAATTTTTTTTTAAAGCAATAGTGTGTCTTTACAATCCAAAGCTGCAGGCCATGTACTTGTGCTTCTGAGAGAGTGGGACAGACAGAGATGCCCTCTTCTTAATGTAATTCAACTGACTGACACTGAATACATTGCATCTTTCTGGGTGGATTGTGAAACACTCCGTTTTGAATTCCAGTTTGTCCTATATTTTCATACACATACATACACTTCATACATACACTACATATGCTAGGTGACGGGTCCCCATCGGAACTACTAGACCAGGAGATTTGCCTAATTTGTAACTATTCCATACTTAATGGGGTAGGTGTGTGGGTATTTAGTGCCAGTGACTATCAATTAGTTTGTAATTCATCACTACCAACATAGTAGCGCATAAGCATGTTTGGACTATGCAAGTGATTGCATTATTTTTTTATCAGCAATGCATTTTAAATTTTCTGAATGCTACTACTACTAACAATAATACAAACATTTAAATGTCATGGAGTATTTGCTTGTTTAGGTTGACAGAATTGTTCTGAATGGAGAGGGGAAAAACAGCCAAAGTATATTGATTTATTCTTAAACATATTATGGGAAAATTAACATACATCTTATAATACTGATTGTCAGTTGTAGGTTACTTATAGTTCAGGTGAACAATTTAAAAACATTTTATTTAGTTTTGTGTTATTTCTGTAATTTGTGTTATTTATCAAGTTAAAAGTTCAATGGTAGTGTCTATTTAGAAAAAATGGTCAGAGCTATAAATTACATAAATTTTATATACCTAAGTTACAATAATATCAATTGCTCTGCACAACATTCAAACTTTTTTTTTCAAGGATTCTCATGTTCATGAGAATGACTAAATATAAATGCAGTAAGCTACCACTCTGCATTCATTTTCAGAGTAAAATGGTTTCATTGTATTTCTGTTAGGTTGTAAAAGTAAATGAAATAGACCATGTTCCATGTTTTGCTTGTTGCCAGAATCATTGAGGATGTAACCCACTTTTACTGCTTGATGAATTAATTATACTTCCTGCACGGTCATGCCTTCTTTTGCGGGTTAAGTGCTTTGGGCGTGTCCATGCTGATGAGCGGAGAGCAGGCTTGACTCGAGAGCGCGTAACTTTCCACGTGCTTGATGGGAGAATTGACCCCAGTGTGCAGAGTGATAAGCACAAACTGGAGGAGCTAGTCAATGAAGTCCAGTCATGCAGTAAATCGCAAGCACCCAATACACCCCCGGGGGGCACCAGTGCTGTTATTGACCAAAACAGCTGAGATTCACTGCTGCAGAATTCAAACTCGCAGTGTTTTGATGTTGAAAACTGGAAGGGTTAGTCATCTATTGTTATTGTTGCATCAATTAAAAATGAAAAAAAAAGATAAAAATACAACAAAAATACAGTAATAATAGTACTTAACAGGTGTGCTGTAGCTTATAAAAGCAGTTATGTATCAGTAGTATTGTCAGACAACAGTAGCTGAATAAATGTTTATGTGGGGTTATAATATGTCGCAGGGGCAGCACTGTTGCCTCACCCCTCTTGGACCTGGGTGTCTGCCAGGGCTCCATGTGTAGACTTTGTATGTTTTCCCCATTTCATTGAGGGGTTTTCTCCAGGTTCTCCACTTTCCCCTCACAGTTCAACAACATGCTGAGGTTACCGAATTGCCCATAGGTGTGCATGTGTGACTGTGCCTTGTGATGGGTTGGCGCCCCATCCTGGGCTGTTCCCTGCCTTGCGCCCATAGCCTCCCGGATAGGATATATTTGGATATATTTTAAGATAAGGGATGACGACAGAAGTAAAGCAGACTGTAAGCTCTGTTCTGCTAAAGTGTCAGGAGGAGGAAGGGACAACACGTCATTTAACGCTAACAATATGGTCAAACATCTAAAGATGCAGCACAATGCAGACAGAGTACATGAAGTTTGCTAATGTTAGCAGAGAGTGACCGCAAGAACAAACTATAATCTGGAGAAACTAGAGCGTTAATTACATCTAACATAACTAAACAAGTTATTTAATGTTAGATATAACTAATGCTTCAGGTTCCATCACCAAAATAAATACACCTAGGTGTAAACTTTATTGCTCCTATAAAAAAACAAACGCTACCAAATGGATCAATTTACTTCTTCTTATGTTCTTGCGGTGTCGCCCTGACTTGTAGTTAGATCTCATGCTGTGGCCGCAGGGTTATGGAAGGCCATCATGGCCAAAACGTCTTAAACTTTTCGTCTAGAGGTGGCATTGTTTCGCAATTACATAAAGAACGCATGCCTAAAGACAGCAATAATTCACACGTCAGTATTTCACGCCTTCAGTTTTACCTCTACACACAGCCATATAACTCCGTGTACGTCTCCTGATGTGAACAAAGTGATCCTTCAAAATAAAAGGACAATCTTCCATGGTAGTTTGTAAATTCTTTCATACCTTCTCACAATTAAGATAATCGACTGAGAGCTGTGTGTTTGCCTGGTCAGATTAATGTGCTTAGTGGAGCTGCAGTTGTATCCTAGCATATGTAACCAGCGTTGGGAATGGATTTTTGTCGCTGCTTTGATATTTAAATCACTACTTGTTATCTTTTATTTAATCGTGACCTATTCCACAATTTATCTAAAATGAATGCCAGCCACCAATACATTGTACAGTGTATACACCCCTGATTTTGTTGTATTGCTTATCAGTGTTTAAGAATTCAGTGCAATTCTGAGCATTTAACATTTTCTGAGCGATCATAAAGTTAACATGGACTTGGTTACAAACAAAATAGAATGCTCATCTATAGAAGATTTATCAATTATTTATCAATGTACACAACAAAATTCCTGTTACAGAATTTGCGTATGAGTTAACATACTACTGTTTAAACGTGTGAAATTATCAAAGTTCCCATGTTTATTCCCGGTTGTAACAATTAAACTATCATGATAAACGTTACAGTCAATTTATCGTAATTATAGGGTATGTCCACCGTTTTCATCTGGCTTAGATTAAAATTATAAAAATCAACATATAAACACATAACCAATGTGTGCTGTTATTTTGTATTACAGAAAATAGGAAACACGACGTTGAGTTTCAACGTGCATCATTGTAATGTAATTGGCAGTCATACTGTGTTGCTCTACGCATGTCTTGTGCCATAGGAAAAATAAAAGTTATATAAATATTCAGTATTACGAAAGTTTACATATTTTGTTCCAAGTTATGAATATCTAATATTCTCTGATCCGTATCATCATACATGCTCAAAAGTGCCATGACTAAGAGACAATGCAGGTACGCAGGTACAAAACTCAGCACTTTGTAAAGTGTTTTATTACAGCTTCTTTGGGTGATCATGATGACCTACACTAATGATGGGAATTTTGGTTCTTTTTACTGAGTTCAGCAATAAGAGCCAGCTCTTTCAGCTCTGAATACCACTTCTGGTTTATAGAATTTAGCCAAAATTAGCAATGTTTTGACCTACGACTGATATATATGTTGGTATATCACTTAAATTATTCAATATACTTATAACCTACCAAACCTTATAATTTCCATAATACCAGAATTTGGTATTAAAACATTAATGTAAAAACATCAAACACCGTGTTGTCAGCTTTGGTCTGCTGGCTGGTGTGAGATTTTCTATTTGAAACAAGTCTGCACACACATGCACATGCATTTACATTTATGTAGGCCTAACAGATTTATTACCTTATAAATAGTCTATATAGTCTTCAAACTACCCCGACGCTTTTGATGTAGCTAATATTAGTTTTACAATGGAATAATATATATTTGCCGTAAGATTTCTTGTGTGAACGCGAGAGTCTGAAAGCATGAGAGTCACGCCAAATGCTTGAGAGTTCGTAACCCTGCAAACGCTATTAAACATTTGTATTGTAAATTTGCGTTTCGCTACAGACACTAAGCAGTGTTTCTGGTCCTTGTGATCAAATCAAATCAAATCAAATTTATTTAGAGTACATTAGAAAACAACAATGTTGACCAAACCATTAAAAATGAAGTCATGGAACACCAAATTTAAAACACATAAAAATAATAATGAACTACAATAAATATGGACCACCAGAAAGTACAGCCTCACTGCTAATTAAAAGCCAGGGAATAAAGGTGAGTTTTGAGACGAGATTTAAAAACGGAGAGGCTAGTTCCACAACTTGGGTGCAAGGACCAAGAACGCTCTGTCACCCCTATTCTTTAGCCGCGACTGTGGAATAAGTAAAAGGGACTGGTCTGCAGACCTCAAAGATCTCGATGGAGAATAAGATTCTAAAAGATCAGCAATATACGACGGAACCAGCCCATGTAGGGCCTTAAAAACAAACAGTAACATCTTAAACTCAATTCTCCTCTGAACAGGGAGCCAGTGCAAAGCTGCAAGAATAGGAGAGATATGATCTTGTTTACGAGAGCCTGCAAGGAGACGAGCAGCAGCATTCTGGACAAGTTGTAATCGTGACAATGAAGCCTGACAATAAAGAGCATTACAATAGTCAAGGCGCGTTGTAATAAAAGCATGAACAACCCTCTCAAAGACATTAAAAGATATAAACGGCTTAATTTTAGAGAGGAGCTTTAATTGAAAGAAACCCGCTGTGTGTTATTGTGATGTCAATATCAAATAAAATAAAATTTACTATCCAAAAACACACAAACCATTCTCAACAAATCACATTCAAAACAGAACACGGTGTGCCACCTAATAAATAAAAAAATACTTTGTGCAAAACAACAGCCTTAGTACATGGAGTACCTGTGACAGCAGTGTGGTGAAAAGATAATCCTATTATTCCACCTTGCATTAATTAGCAAAAAGAAAGAAAGAAAAAAGGAAAGAAATCAATTCTTAGTGGTGAGCCAGCTTCCATCATTTATAAAAAAGGAGCTGGCTCATAGAACCATGTTCATGATTGACACACGTACTTAATGGAGGTGTTCATGGTTGATGATACATAGTACCGGCTAGAAGACTATGATGCTGGATTTGGGACACAAAGGAAAATGGCTCTTCGCAATTTTCTTTTAAACTGTAATCATGGCCTAGTTGATTAATCATAAGTATTGATTTATTTTCACGACAATATTGTAGTGTAGTTTTTATCAATGATCATATAATACTTATTTTGTCACCCTGGGGTATTTCATTGCCTAAAAGAAAAGCCACACAGAATGTGTGTGTGTTTGTGTGTGTATATATATATATATATATATATATATATATATATATTGGTATCGAATTGGTACTCGGTACTCGGTATCAGCCGATACCCAAAGCCCAGGTATCGGGACAGAAAAGGTGGGATTGGTGCATCTCTAACACACTGGAATGAGGGGAAGGTTTTGACCAGGGTACCAGGGACAGTCCAAATACTACATAATTATGACCTGTACAGTATATCCATCTAACTCTTGACTGAGCTGGAAGATATATAGACACAGCAGTTAACTTTTACAGACAGAGCACCAATATATACATCAATCCATCATGCAGTCATGTTGGTGCAGTTATAAACGTAATCATATTGTGCAAATGCTGATGATAAGGTGGCTGGCTTTGCTGATTTCTTGCTTCACATATGTTACCAGTACCAATGATCACAAGAATGAATTGCATATGAGATGTGAAGGTATCATTATTCACATCTGAGCGGACCTTATTTTTCAATTCTTATTCGAAAGGTCAGTAAAGGATATTATTCTAAAAATTAAACATCCAAGAAATACTCATCTATGTTTTAGTAAGCCATGAGCACATTTCAATAACATTTGTTTTCTTTCCGCTACCTCTGTTAAGATGCCTCAGATACACTTGGGACATCAGCTTCACAACAGTTGCCTCACAGCATATTAGCCAAAGGCTAAACAATCAAACCACCCATTGAGAACAAAAGCTAAACAATTTCCTTATTGTTCCATCAAAGTTTAATGTTGCTGCATAAATTCTGTCTAGTATATATACAAAACATTCCCCTGCAGACTAGATTTAGCTTTTTTTTCCCCACAACAATTCCCACAACATTGCTAGTGACAAACACAGAGTCTCCATGCAACCTACATGCCCCCAAGTGCTGCAATCACTCCGCAGTGTCTGATATGTGTCACAAGAACCAGTGATGTTGTGGGGGGGGTGGGGGAGGTACTATATTGAGATGTAAAGCTGCTACACAGCACGGAGAGCAGTGAGTGTGCTGTTTTAAGTTCCACGGTATGGAATAAATGAGGAAGAATGATAAAAAAATGAAGCCTGTACAGGCTCAGAGCTTGTCACCGAGCTGTCATGTCAAAGATGTAGCAGAAAATGGGATTTTTTTCCCACTAGATCCTCATCTGGCTTGTTGAGAAGCTGATGGCTTGTTCCTCATAATGCTGAAATGATTGATAATCCGGGACAATGGGGAATGCGAGACACCAATAATGCTCATTCTGACCTGCAATGAAGTTCAGCAATGCTTTATAAATATGAACACACACCTGCAGACTTGATGCTGTAATAAGATTTATTATTACAGCATCAAGTTTGTGTCACTGCAGTTCTGCATGAAGTCAACTTAGTTAACGTTGCTCATTCACTTGCTCCCTGTTTAATACTATTTTGTGGATTCAATGAGATGTTAATTCCCTTGTGGTCTATACAATGTGGTTGTTTTGCACTTCTAGAAAATGTTACAAAAATTACCACCTCCCTCTAGACAAACATCTACATAAGGGGTAGGCAATCTTATCCGCAAAGGGCCGGTGTGTATGTGGGTTTTTGCTGCAACTCCCTAATTAGATTACTAATTAGAGGACT
>JAODJU010000108.1:24421829-24432249 GCA_026776725.1 Gnathonemus echidnorhynchus
CTGATTGGCTGAAGAGTCCTCACACCTGGGTTTGAACAGCTGACCTAAAGGTTATTCCAAAAACCTGCATACACACCAGCCTTTTGCGGAGAAGATTGCACACCCCTGATCTACACTGACAAACACACTAAGTAAAATAAAATTGAAATAATAATAAAAAATCTGTTTGATACGTGTAACCAAAGAGCAGCGATGGTAGAGGCACCCAGAAAGGACGCTTGCATCTGAGATCTTCCGACTTTGATCGACCACTCAGTCATCAAGTGCTTTTTGTCAGTATCGAACATTGTTTGCAGAATCGGCAAAGGAGCCACTCGGGCCCCGTGAACACTGACACATGCACACTCTTCGACGTTATAATTACCCCCCCTCTTATTAGAAAACAGTCTGTGTCAAAATCAGAGTTCATTTTAGAAATAATTGCAAATTTACTGCTGGAGTATACAAAGCAGAGTTACAGATAAATTAATTTAATTTGATTAAATGATATTAAATGAGTTTACCTCTAATGGGTCTTTTATTGTTGTTTCTCTGGCCTTGCTCCCATTTCTCCACGTGAGTCCATGCTGAGAGCTTCAGCGGTAGGGAGAGTGGCTGGGAGGCACCACAGGAAAGGGACCTTTCAGCACCACGGACAGAGATAAACGTGGACAAGCAGGGAGGCTCCCATAGTGTGGCTTAATTGTTAAACCACACAATGAAAGATCCTAGTGACATTGAGGAGACTGGCAGGAAAGCACTGATCCAGGGCACTTCAACTGAAGGATTCAAAGTCTTTATTGTCACTGTGCTAGTACAAGGAGATTATGCATGCCAGCTTTCCATACGTGATTAAATATACAAGTATGAAAAGCAACTTACAACATAATATATAATATAAAATAACACAGAGTAAGTGGTATGGATATTAAAAGTATGGTACTGATTTACATTTAGTGCACCTTCATAATGCTTTTATATTACATTCATAAAACGTTCAGTACACCTTCATAATGTATTCATTAAGTATTCATAAAACATTCATAAACATCATGTGTGTGTGCCTTAACATCCTAACATCCCTTAACAGCTGTAATATACATTAATAACAAACATTATATAATAATAACAAACATTATAATTGTATAATCATGTAATGTTTGTTATTAATGTATATTAAAGCTGTTAAGGGATGTTAGGATGTTAAGGTATACTTGCATGCTGCTTATGAATGTTCTATGAATGCATAATGAAGGCATTATGAAGGTGTACTTCATGTAAAGTGTTATCAAAAATATTGATGATTCTGAAAGGAATATTCACAGGGTACCAACACCTCTTATATGGCGAGTAAGGTACAGGACATAAAAAGGGGAGAATTACACATGACAGTCACTTGTATTGCAGTCATCTATTATTATTTTTCTTTTAATTCAACTATAAATGCTATCGCACTTCCATGGTACTTAGCAGCAACTAGTAACAGCTGAATAAGAGAAAATAATATGTAAAACATAACATGTATATACAATATGGACAAAATTAATATAAGAGCTGATTTAAAGGCTTGCTGGTTTTGTAAGATAAGAGCAATATCTGAGGTAGTGTGACTGGTGCAGTTCAATCCTGTATTTGTTCTGGGGCTGAAATGAGAATCTGCTACTATGTGTGTGTATAGTCCTGTATCATTTTTGAGATAGTAGAGGAGCAGATAAACAGAGGTTGCCGTAGTCAGACTCTTGCATACCAGTGTAAGCAAACATTGCTGGGTGAATTTGCCTCCCTTGAATATCTCAGTGGCACCACAAGTTTTATTAGCAATTGCCTACAGACCTCCAAAATACTCAGGTAACTTTATTGATGTATTTTCTGATCTCCTCTCTGTCATCTCCATGGATTTTGACAGTTTTCTTATAGCTGGTGATTTTAATATTCACATAGATAATCCCAATGACACCTTTATAAAGAATTTCTTGCCCTCTTTGACGTTTGATTTATCACAGCATGTAAATGGTCCTACTTATTTTCGAGGTCATACGCTTGACTTGGTTATCAGCAAGTTTCTCAGTATTCCTACTGTTCATACTAGGGATCTAGTATCACTTCTGTATTTTCTTCAATTTTCTGATCCCTCCAGTTTCCCCTCCCAAAACTGAAATTAGAAAAAAATGGCACATCAATGAAAATACAAGATATTAATTTATGGAAGCTGTATCTATGTCTTTATGCACAAAATAAAAGACATTAGATCAGTCAGCCTTGTGCCCGTTGCTTCCGGGATAGGCTCCGGACCCCCCGCGACCCAGTAGGATAAGCGGCTTGGAAAATGGATGGATGGATGGATTAGATCAGTCATTTGTTCCTCCCCCTTAGACGATGATATGATGACCGTCTTACCACACAAGCCGCACATGGTTGTCATGTCAGATTTTAATGCTATTGATAACAAAACCCTGGAGGATTTAGTGACCACCTTAAAACATCTACCTGCTAAAAAGTGTTTTTAGTTGCCTTTCATTAGATTCACTGCACAGAGTCAATAGGTCTCTACTACGAGGTAGTTTCCCAGCATCACTGACAACTGCCTATATGAAGCCCCTCCTAAATAAAAGAAACCTGGATGTCTCAGATCTTAATAGCATATAGGTCTATCTCAAATCCTCCATTCATGAGAAAAATGATTGAGAAAGTACTCCTTATTCAAATTACAAACGTCCTCACCGTGAAGAACTGCTGTGACTGTTTTCAGTCTGACTTCCATCCACATCATAACACTGAGGCTGCTCTAAAGGTGCTAAATGACATTTGTCTCAAGGTGGATTCAGGTAAATCAACCATCCTGATGTTACTAGACCTCAGTGTGGTCTTTGACATGGTTGATCATCAAATACTGTTAGGAAAACAATATAAATCTGTGGAGGCCTATCATGTACAGTGGCTCAATTAAATGGCTCAAATTGTACCTAGAAGGCAGGGATTATTTTGGCACTATAGGCAGTTATGAGTCTAAACCTACTGCCATGGCTTATGGAGTCGCTCCCTCAAGGATCAGATCTGGGCCCCCTCTTATTTAATCTTTGTATGCTCCCACTTGACCAAATTCTTAGAGACAGCAAGGTAGCTTATCATAGTTATCTGGATGATTTACTTAGCTCTGTTGC
This sequence comes from Gnathonemus echidnorhynchus, assembly GCA_026776725.1. Classification (NCBI taxonomy): domain Eukaryota; kingdom Metazoa; phylum Chordata; class Actinopteri; order Osteoglossiformes; family Mormyridae; genus Gnathonemus; species Gnathonemus echidnorhynchus. The sequence goes on from JAODJU010000108.1 coordinate 24,424,970, forward strand.
CAAATGACTATAGTTCAATAGATTCATTGTGTTTGTGTCTCAAGACAATAAGCGACTGGATGCAACAGAATTTCCTTCAATTAAACAAAGACAAGACAACAAGTCTTTTTGATAACAAAGCTCAAAGACTCAAATTCAAAGCTTTTCTGGGTGCTAGGGCTCTAAAGACTACAGTCCAAGTTAAAAACCTTGGTGTTATAATAGACGAGGAAGTGCAACCACATCAAAGCCACAGCTAAGGTGTCATCTTACAAATATAACCAAAATCAAAGACTGTGTTCCTACACAAGACCTTGAGAGACTAATGCATGCATTCATCTCCAGTAGACTGGACTATTGTAATGGTCTCCTTACTGGTCTACCCCAAAAGACCATAAAACAGCTTCAACTCATTAAAAATGCTAGAATCCTCATTAACACCAAGAAGAGAGAGCACATTAGTCTAGTTCTCAGATCCTTACAGATACTACTTATGGTCTACAAATCACTGAATGGTTTAACCCCAAATTGTATTGCTCATTTGTTTAATTGGTAGATTTCTTAGATTGGTAGGGACTGGTCAACTAGTGGTGTTCAGTGTTGAAACAAAGCAGGGTCAAATAGCAGTTCACAGCAGTGTGGGTGAACTTGAAACTTACGCAGTAACTTGAAACTACATCATGGGGGAAACAGCTGAGTAACATCACAGGGAGATGGAATTTGGACAGGAGATGGACAGTGATGATGTCATCATGTAAACAAACATTTATATCTAAGAAACTAAAGCAGCACATTTGAAAATTTCAATGATACAAACTCTGCACAAATGATTGAGAGCTGTTTGGTCAAAATCAGATGCAAATGGGAGGGCAGCTGCATGGTGGTGTCACTTGACCATGTAAATAAACATTTATATTTTAGAAACTCAAGCAGCACAAACAAAAATTTCAGGGGAACAAACTGGCACTAAAGGAGCAAAAATGACTGAGATCAGTTTGGTTCAAATCGGATGCAAACGGAGGGCCAACCTTATAAGCAGAGACCTCACCATATAAACTAACAGTTGTATCACAGAAACTACAGCAGCACAAACTAAATTTTCAATGAAACAAATGTAGCACAAACAATTGAGGCCAGTTTAACTCAAATCTGAAACATATAGGAGGCCAAATTCACATAAGTTTTAATATCTGTTCCTAAACGTTTTATAACATAATTTCTACACCCTGGTGTAGCTATACACAGCATTACTGAATTTAAAATATTCCCAAAAGACTATGATTGCTTTCATGACCCAAATGAGAGTGTGAGACAAATTGCTTTGGATTAGTGATATTTGTACTGTGTTTTAAAGGCGTAATTCTACTCTAACCTTAATATAACCTTATAATTTATATTTATATTTATATTTTTTTTTACACAAAGCTTGGTTTTCATTTTAATTTAATTTCAGATTTTTGTCTTTGTTAAATGTTGTAACCTTTAACCGACGCATGCTCAACAAACACTCCCCGGTGATGCTAATTAAAAATCTTTCTCCCTGCTTGACTGTCAGTAACAGCAGTGATTTGTGGGCAGAGTTATCCACGCAATATCCCCACTCTGTCCAATGGCAGCGTGGTGGACCACTCTATACAGTTACTTGTAATGAGCAGCATCATTAAGTGAACTCCTCTAACAAACTGATACTAAATACATCAAACTTCTGTTTACAAGACGAAGTGACTCCGATTAGAATTAACATAGATCTCTAACAGTCTGAAATGTTCAACAGCATTGTGTTTTACACAATCTTCTACTACTTTGGAATCTAATTATAGAATTGCCTATTAGCTAGAATGAGAATTTGGGATTTTGTTTAAATTTCTCAAATACTCATCTCATTGCAAATATTTGTTAGTGTATTGCAAATATATGTAAGGGATGCTCAAAAAACTCACCTCCAACTCTGCAACTGAGTCATGACCTAAAATGCATATGCATGTGTTGAATGTCATCATCACCACCATCATAATTTAGGTTCATACAAACATTGTTAGAGTAAAACTTCAAACTTTATCAAATGACTAAACAAGCTTCATTGGAACCAGATGAAATCTATCCCATGATTCTCTGTAATCATTGTTATTTGCACACAAAGAAACCAAGTTCTGATAGTACGGTTTATGTTTTGCTAAGTACACTGAGGTTCCTCTATATTTGTCTTATACTAGTTGGGTCTGGGTGGTGCAAAAGGAAAAAAGATGAATCAGAGATCTTAAGCAGAGACCTGAACTGCACTAAACAAAGTTAATAAATAAATAAAACCCAAGCTAAACTACACTCTACTCTTATATTTGACAGGCTCTTCATAAGCATTATGGCAAGAATAAAGAGGCAAGTTTTCTTCTAGGCCATCTAGGACATCATCATGCTAAAAACGATAGATAATTTATTCTGTCATATACATGAAATGATAAAATTTGTACTTAATTAAGTTATTCTATCAAAGTAAGATAATATGTATATATGTATAATTTCTTCTGGAAAATTAAGTTCCTTTAATTTCAAAAACTATTGAAAATGTTTTGGGCAGTCTGCCATACCCATCTAACCATGGAGAATAAGATTATGTTAAGCAGTGGAAGTCTTGGGGGAAAACACATCATTGTGCAGAATGGATGCCTTGATGAAACACTGAAACCATAAAAGAGATGCAGGACAGCACTTCTGGGTTGTGATAAGCTCAAAAGTATCAATTTATCAAAGGAGCCCTCAGTGCTGTACAGCAAAGGCTATGCACCTCCTTCAGTTTTTATCAGCTGTGGGGCAACTTTTTGAGTTGTTGGATCTCAGGCTCAAACACAGTGTAGGAACACGGTTTTACTTCTCTATAGAAAGCACATCTGAGGTGCAGTCTGTGCTGTGAGAGTTCTACAGTTGATGCCAGCAAAGACACTGCTGTTGTACTTATGAGAAAAACTTCCATCTATCCTCTGTAAGTGCTTACCCAGTAAACGGTCGCACTAAAGCTGGGCGCTCATCCCAGAAGTAGAGGGCAGGAGGCAGGGGACACAAACCACACACAAGACACCAGGCCACCGCAGAGCAAACACTCACAAAGAAGCATACACTATTGGCAATGTGGAGACAATTCACCTAAGGATATGTTTTCCTTCTCAGTACTTAGAGTAAACTCACACAAACTTGGGGAGACAGTCTACATGTATTAGGCAGTGGTATGAAATGAAATTACAGTTCTGCTTGTGTGAGGCTACAGTGCGACTCACGGGGTGCAGTGCCACACCGAAGGGAAAATGTAATTCGTTTAGTAATTGCCCCTAAGATACAGTTAAGTATGCACACTTTACAGCTGTCCCAGTCAAAAGTAAAGTGGGAGGGAGTAAGGTAAGGCAAATAAACTTAATGTTAAAATACTACACAACTGCTCATAAATAATTTATTAGCAGCACTGAATTGATTAAGATTTTATACCATGAACTCATACATTTGACTCGCTTTTGGTTCAATTTCTTATCCTAATGAGTATTTCAATCACTTCAAAACACTTAGATAAGATCATTGTAATGCAGCACTAATGCAAGAAGCAGTAAGAGGTAAAGGCTAAATCATGAATGCAGTCACAGCTAAGGCATGCTGTTAGGCATGAGGATAGGGCTTTATTAAGGAATTACTGAAGTGCCTTTATGAAGTATGAGTATGGCTAGATTCAGCCAGCTGTTTTAAAAGAGCTCTTAATAACATAGCAATGTCTTAAGTGTTATAAAGTATTAAATTGCATGGTTCTTTTACCTTTACTCAAGCAAGGTTTACTGTTATTATTTTGCGTAATACATGGTAAATTGCTTTGCATTTAAGAGATTTGTGCTTCTTCTACTTTATGTATTTGTGCATTCAGTGGAACTTAAAGATGTTAATGTTTCTAAATATATGGTGATAATAAAGGTTTTGGTGTGTCTGATTCAGAAATATTCACAATAAAAGTGTAACGGGTGTTACAGATAATTAATGAAGTTTTTCCCAAGCACATGTGAAAAGACTGGAGCAGCAAAGGAGGACCTGCAAGGTTTAGTGTCGGACAAGGAAACTAGCCAAGTGAGAAGATGGAAAGTCTCTTGGAATTAAATGACTGAGTATGTCTGCAGTGTAGAATATTCTGAAAATGTTGTACTAACTATAGTGTCTCCCGGGAAGGTTTCTCCACTCTGCCAGCATACGTGGCCATGCCTTGCTCTAAATGAGCCTATCCCTCAATGACAAGGGAAATGCTGACTGATGAGACTTTGAATTGGCCATTATTAAAATAAATATATCACGGTTGACTGATGTTTACCCCAGTATATCTAATAAAACATGAAGCCCAAAGTAGTTGTATGCTTATTGCTTTTAAGAGCTGTGCTAATGTTCCGTTTCACTGATAATCTTGATATAGATTCATCACCAGTAATGCTCAGCAGATTTTCTGTATGGACAGAAAAGGGCAGAGATTCTTGTTCTTCATTTAACTTTTTTAAGGACATTATTGTTACTTTTCTCAAAAAAATTAACCACAGTTTTTTTTTACCTATTAAAAACATAAAAACACATGATATATTGAGAAAGGGCAGGGTTTGTTAATAAAAACCAAAACCCATTTTCAGAATTTTGAGAAAATAAACATTGTTTCAGTAAACAACAATCAGTTTTATCTGTTTCACTTATACATTGCTTTGGACAACAGCGTCAGTTAATCAGTGTTTTTCAACCCAGTCTTCGGGGACATCTAGACAGTCTGCATTTTTGCTCCCTTCCAGCTCCCAGTAGCAAGTATTTGGTGTCTTGTTTGACTGGGAACTGGGAACTCCAAGGGATCAAAAATATAGACTCAGGGTCCCAGAGGACTGGGTTGAGAAACACTGGGCTAAATAAATGTAGATGCATTAGTTAATTAGTTTCCTTATTAATAAAATTTAAGTTGTGGCCTTTTTCACACAATAGGAACATGTTGAGTCCTTGTCCTCCTCAGGTCACTCTCTCTTTGTTTTATTACCAGTAGCCTCTTCCCCCCAGTTCATTAAGGACAGTCAGGGACATCTGATATTCCTTAACAAGCATTGAATTCACATAGGGCTGGATTTTAATAACACCAATTACCAACAATCCCATAGAGGCCTCTTTGTAAAATACACTGACTCAATAGTCAGTGTCTCTCACTTTTGCTCCAAAGAAGAACTACCTTGTAAAGCTTGTTCTGTTCTTCACTCAGATGCTCATTTGGATTGAGATCTTGTGGCTGGGCAGGCCACAGCAGTAAGATGAATTTCCTGTCATGTCTCCAGAAACAGTCCTGGACAATCCTAGCTTTACGGTGTGAGGCAAATTCCAACCAAACAAAGCCATTCACAGATGTACACACTGATGCAGGAGAGAGAGGACAATGATGTTCTAATTCCCTATGCTATCTGACTGCCTGTCTATCAATCAATCAATCTTTGCTTTTCAGTGACTCGAGGGGAACTTCCTCAGCTGTTACACCATATCCATGGCAAAGTTTGGTCAGTTTTATATTCTGAAATTTTGCCATGCCCGTTGTACTTTGCAACTCACAGCAGTTAATGCACAGCCGTCTACAACCAGTAAACCAGTAAGCTGTTTCTGACCAATGGACTTTATTATTATTATTTTTAATACCTCAGCAGGATTGCTGTCATTGAAATATTGACACCTGCATCTCCCTGGCTGCTGTTCCCCTTTCTCATTTTCTACTTCCCGATACACACACATTCTCATTTAAATAGCATTGCCTGAATATTGTATGCCGTTGAACTAGAAAGTTATTTTCACGTTATGTATGTGCATAATAACAGAGCACGTCCTGGGCCTTAAACTTGCAAACTACATTCAAAATGCCCACAGTATGATACAATTGCGCACCACAGACTCCCAGCTATGTACTGTGTGAATGCATTGCAAAGAGAAACTGCGATATATTGTTAACTGATACACTGAAGCATCACTAAAATTGTACACTGGAACCTCTTTTGTTCACTTTAACTTGCATTGCTTCTGATAATCCAAGTCTCAGTGGGACCAAAATAAGTGCTTTGAGTCTTACCTCAGATTAGAATCCTGTCTCTGGGAAATTAAAATCCAGGTGCTGTCAAATTTCTCGTTAACTCCAATAAAATTGGAATTTTTTTTTGTTCTAGCTCCTAAATCCCTTTCAGAAAGATTGCAAGCCTTTGAAATGAATTTAAATGGATGAATCTCACATCTGTTTGTAGGGGGCTGTGGTGTTCTGGCTCATCTGTACACCATTTTCGATGTACACAATAATTGCTGCAGCCACATTTTATCACCCTAGACACTTGCAGAAAATAAGGCATTATCTCTGAATGGATGTTAAAGACCGGGTTCACATTTTTTAGTCACTACTCAATTATTATTTAAATTCAGTACTTTATGGGTGCTGTAACTGATTTTTTTTTTTAGTTGTTTGAAACACCAAATTCCAGATAAAGATAAAAGTTTCCTATTGTATGTGCCTTGCACTGTACAGCATTTCATTCTATGTGCACCCTGCTTAGTGTGCTGTGCATCATGGGATATGCTCACTACAAACACATACTGGATAATAGGTGGGAAAGAAGATGTGCAGGATTTTAACTGGCATGATTTGGCTTATTAAACTGAAATTTACAGTACTTCACACTAACTTTGCTCTATGAGTGTAAAACGCTGTTTGATGCCCAAGCATGAAGCAAAGAATAGAAGCATGAAGTCACGAAACAGAGCCTGCTTGCTTTATTTAGACTGCTAATCAGGTACTGTTTCAGTCATTAAATTAGGTTTAAATGTATGACTGCAAAAGAAAGCAGTAAATGGAAAGGTATATTGAGAGATGTGCTATTATATTGTTTTGGTCCTTTAGGCCTCTATCATCAGCCAGCCCATAATTTAGCTCTTAAAAGGGTGCTGGGGTATTGTACCACTTTGAAATCTCGTGAGTGCCTTTTATTTTGCTGCACTTTCTGCTAAACGGGTAACTGACTGCTGTTCTATGACCACCTACAATTTCTAACCCTCTCTCCAGGGTCCTTAAGCATCACTCCTAGGGTGACATGCTTATATGTCACAAAATGTTAGGAATCCGACTTAGGCTAACAGTCCTCCACATCTTTGAAATTTATTGATTTCTAGCTCCTGTGGGAAGGGTTAACAATTAAAGAAACCAATTCAGGTTCCTTAGGGTGTACTCACACTAGGCAATTCGAACCGCGCCCGAGTGCGTTTGACCACCAAAGCGCGGTTCGTTTGACTAG
>JAODJU010000108.1:24433777-24452135 GCA_026776725.1 Gnathonemus echidnorhynchus
ATCAAAACCAGCTAATACAACCCCCCCAATAATCATGTTTCCTCCATAATGGGTGGAGACCTCAACCCCCCAATGTTTCAGCCAAGGTTACGCCCTTGACCACGTCTATTCCTTTATGAGCACAGTGTATCCAGCTTCTACTGGCTACTTCCAGCAGGATAATGTGCCATGTCACAAACCTCATATAATCTCAGACTGGTTTCATGAACATGATAATAAGTGCATTGTACTGAAATAGCCTCCACAGTCACCAGAACTCAATCCAATAGAGCACCTATGGGATGTAATTAAATGGGAGATTTGCATCATGAAGGTGCAGCTGACAAATCTGCAGCAACTGTATGATGCTATAATGTCAACATGGCCCAAAGTCTCTGAGGAATGTTTCAAGCACCTTGTTGAATCTGTGCCACAAAGAATTAATGCAGTCCTGAAGAAAAAGGGGCTACAACACAGAACTAGCAAGGTGCACCTAATGAATTGGCCACTGAATGTATATATTTGCAATGCAACTTCAAAAATTTGAACAAGTATTTTTCTAAAAGGCTGCATTTTAGTGGCTTGGGGAAATTAGCACAAGACTTACTGAAATGCTTGTAGCGTATAATGTCCTCCATTATACCTTTGAAAAGAAATTATATTTGTCAGGATCAATCCCTGCCTTGTCTATCGTTTCCTCGTTTGACCAGCAGCTGTCACTCACCATCCTGCTTTCCCTGTGTCTCCTTATGGTGTAGCATCCTTCTCTGTTCCTAGTGTGCATCCCTGTTTCCCGAGCCACTGTGTGGCTGAATGGGCTAAACCAGGCAACTGAAATCTGAGCATCCCAATCGTCATGGGGAAATTTTGTATTATTTACAAACAATGTTTGTATACCCTTGTTAATTTTGCATTTATGTATTTTTGTATGTATCCTTGTTTTATACCTTTGTAGTTATCCCTGTTTGTATCTAGATATGTCCCTGTTTGTATCTATTAATGTCACCCTTAATTCTAATTTCTCCTGGTGTTTGACTCTATCGTGATTGTTATTTACCTTCTTCTCTTTCTTGTTACTCCTAGTTCCTAGGGTTAATTGTCATGGCCCACACCCGTTCCTTCTCTAGTGCTTTCTTATAAATGATAAATGTGCCTGCACTATTCCTCTGTTACTCATTGTGCATTTGTTGGTTCTGTTGATATGCTAGATGTTGAATGTGTTCATTGTAGATCTGTCTTGCTTGTGTTCTTGCATTTCCTTGTTCATTGACCATACACCCAATCATTACAATATTCCTTCACATTTTTTTCATGCAGCTTGTACACCAATTAAACCTACATGTTTCCCAAGCATCAACATAAGTCTGTTCCCATCATAAGATTTAAAAGCTTTCAAAGTCCAAAATATCCAACAGCTGATGGAATACTCACATTACAGCTATATTTTCCATCTTAATAAAATGTAAATTTTTTGATCACGAGGATAAATCTGATGTATAGGTAGAATTAATGGGAATGTCTGGTGCTGAGATTTCTCAGTTTTTAAATTTCTTCATTTGAAGTATGAAATTGTGTCATGACCTGCTTGTTCGAGCCTCCTGTGTGCCATGCCCACCTCGTTACCTCATGTTAATTCCTGATTGTCATCACCTGTCGCCTGTTGTTTTCTGCCTATCCTGTGTATTTAGTCCGCGTCTGAGTCAGTATTCCCCAGTCCGGTCATTGACGTTGTGTGCAGTCTTGCTTGTTTCCCCTGATTTCTGTCGTAATAAACCCCGTTTGCTTGAATTCCCGGCTCTGCTAGCTTGCTTCCCCACTCGCCCGCAAGCCGTTACAACAAATTGAATCAGAAATACAAAACCATTGGCCAAGACAATATCAGAGATTCTCTTTCCTAGCATAAATACAATCCACAATGATTTCAAATTTAGGGCTCCTGTGACTAGTTCTTGTAATAACAACACTAATGCACCTAACCTTTGGTAGGTCGAAGAAATTCAAGTTAACCCTATTGTAAGACTGGGCAACATTTTTATTGCATACATAGGAATATATTTTTATTTTATTTTCATGTATTTTTACCATCAGCAAAATGTTTAAATAGGCTAATTAAACAGTAACTATACTGTATAACTGGATCATAATGTTAAAGCTTTCATCTGATTTGCTAATTAATGCATGTTATAGCCTCTCGTTCATGTTTGGAAAATTATCACAAAATCAAAATCTTCATGATAAACTTTACCTATGGCAATTACAGCCTAGTGTTATGTTTTCTCTTGTAATGAACATACAGTCCAAAGGTCTTTGTGACAACTGGTTTTATTTAATCTGACCATTCATAGGCTGCGAAATCAATTATCAATAAATATGAATTAAATATTTGGACTGCTTTACAAATATATCACTTTAACATTTGATTTTGCACTGAGTGCAATTGCTGTTAGACCCCAATTTACAAATAATTCACAAAGACTTTTTAGCACTAATATTGCAGGGCATCCTGCATTAGCATTATTAAATACAGGAGCATGTTCTACAAAAAATAATAGAACTTTCCACATGAGTGTACAGTGCTCACAGAAAGTCTCGGGACGATTGCGTAATTCTGTGATAATGTCGCAATTTTACTGGTTTCATAACAGAAGTCTATTGTCAAGCGATGTTTAAGGTTTCTGCACATAACCTCCACACAGACATGTTCTTTTTGTTAAGCGTTATAATTTGTGACTCATTCAGTTCTGTTCTTGCCATTTTGCTGTTAATTGCAATTGTAGTCCTTGGTTCCCAAAAGGATACTAAACACAAATGTTTGGTGTTTTATGTCATTGCAAAGGTGTTACTAATTAAAAAGCACACAATGAGACTGCTTGTCAATGGACCTCAGAACAATTCTTTTAGAACTGTAATTTGGTTTTCAATTTATTAGTACTTGAAATTAATGTTTTACTTCAAAACTTCCCGTTCATTCTAATATGATACACTGTATTGTCAAAGGTACAGGGACACCTGCCTTTACACACTAATGAACTTTAATGGCATCCCATTCTTAATACATAGGCTTTAATATGGAGTTGGCCCACCCTTTGCAGTTATAACAGCTTCAACTCTTCTGGGAAGCCTGTCCACAAGGTTTGGGAGTGTGTTTGTGGGAATTTTTGACAATTCTTCTAGGAGAGCATTTGTGAGGTCAGGCATGATGTTGGGAAAGAAGGCCTGGTTCACAGTCTCCGCTCTAATTCATTCCAAAGGTGTTCTATCAGGTTGAAGTCAGGGCTCTGTGCAGTCCAGTCAAGTTCCTCCACACCAGACTAGCTCATCCATGTCCTTATGGACCTTGCTTTGTGCAGTGGTGCTCAGTCATGTTGGATCAGGAAGGGTCCATCCCCAAACTGTACCCACAAAGTTGGGAGCATTAAACTGTCCAAAATGGCTTAGAATGCTGCACCATTAAGAATTCTTTCACTGGAAGTAAGGAGCCAAGTCCAACCCCTGAAAAACCACAGCCCACACCATAATCCCCCCTCCACCAAACTTTGCACTTTACACAATGCAGTCAGGCAAGTACCATTCTACTGGCAACCACCAAAACCAGACTCATCCTTCGAGGTGCCAAACAGAGAAGCGTGATTCGTCACTCCAGAGAACACGTCTCCACTGCTCTGGAGTCCATTGGTGGCGTGCTTTACACCACTGCATCCAACGCTTTGCATTGCACTTGGTGAAGTTCTCTACGCACTGTTCTTCAGCTAATCTGAAGGTCACGTGAAGATTGGAGGTCTGTAGCTATTTGACTCTGTAGATAGTCGGCAACTTCTGCACACTGTGCGCCTCAGCATGCATTGTCCCCACTCTGTGATTTTACGTGGCCTATCACTTTGTGGCTGAGTTGCTGTTATTCCCAGTTGCTCCCACATTGTTATAATACCATAACAGTTGACAGTGGAATATTTAGTAGTGAGGAAATTTCACGAATGGACTTATTGCAAAAGTGACATCCTATCACGGTACCACACTTGAATTCACTGAGCTCCTGAGAGTGAGTCATTCTTTCACAAATGTTTGTAGAAGCTGCTTGGCTAGCTGCTTGCTTTTATACACCTGAGGCTATGGGCGTGATTTGAACACCTGAATTCAATGATTTGGAGGGGTGCCCCAATAGTTTTGTGAATATAGTGTATATACGTTTTGTAAACAAATTAATGTGATATTTTTACTGAATTAATCAAGCATCCTATGACTTTTGTAGCCATGGTAGCAGTAACTGTTGACACTCATAGCCTGAAGCATGTTCAAAAGTTATTTGCTTAATTCACAGTGAGCTTCCCTTGCGTGGGAGTTCCAGACTTATTTATTTAATACTCCACATCTACCCCAGTATTTATAGTTTTGTTTACTGTATGTAAACTGTATGTTAGACAGATTAAGACAGATTAATCTGTTAAGAAGCTGGTGTTTACTGTTGTCACAAAGTGTTTCTGTGTTTGTGCATTAGTGCTTGAGTTCTGTGTAAAGATCTAGATGCTATGCATTGAAATAAGTCTGTGGAAAGTTCCAAAGACTGCCATAATAAGGAGCTCTATTCTGTTAAATGGTGCGTACATATTGACTTTCTTCACAACTAAGGTTGAGTGTGGATAAAAGTCAAACATAACATTTACCTAGAAAACTTTACTTCCACTAGTGTCTGGAAAGCAGGTAGAGGGTCACTGCCAGTGATTTCCTGTTTAGTCCTGCCTCTTAGTGGCAGGTCACATGTCTCCCTGCCACCCTTTGCAGCCTGTCTGTTTGATTAGAGGTTCCTTGACCTTGGCTCCTATTTTTCTTTCTCAGTCAATTTTCAAACCTTTCCACATCTTATTCTGTACTCTCCTCAGGGTTGTTCCATTCACTCCTATATTATTTGTGATCTCACAGAACTTTCCACTGGGTAAATGCAGGGATTCTAGCTACCTTCTCTGCACTCAGCTCTGAGTACTTCGGCATTAAACTCTTATGTGCCGCTTCTCTGCCTTCCTTCCATTCCTCCACTTTATAAGGAGTGCAGTCTTCCGTCCCCCATTCCATTCCTTGATAAGGAGCGGTGATGTTGCTCTTGTCTTGTAGTCCCCGAGCTCCTGCCCATACCTAACAATTGTCTGCTGTAAAGATGATGTTAAGCATTCTCTGATTTTCTTCGGTCTCCTGTCAATCAGGTCTTAATAGCTAGATTTCTTGCCACTTGTATTGGACCTGAGCATGTAGCTTTGGAGTCTGCCAGTTTATTTGTGATCCTTGTATCATGTTTTCTCTAAATATGAAAAGCCTCCCCTGTCTCTATCCATTGTTGGTGGTTCTGGTCATTAGATAATGTGTCATAAAAAAACCCTGATGTGAAAGAGGACATAGGTAAAACTTGTTTAATCTGTTTTGACTGAACCAAACATCTCAAGGTTTTGAGGAATGCTCATTATACTCATTCTGGTTAACTCCCTCAGTTTCATGACCAATCATATTTTTCCCATCTTGGGTCACTAGTTTTTAGATCAACGAGACCTATTTCAGCAGAAAACTGAAAACCAAGCTATAATTTATATTACCATTAAGACAAATCACTGTACAGCATCAGACAGCTAGATCAAAGAACAGCTAAAGAATAAACACTTAACAGTAAATATTGGAGGGGTACATAAAATGTAAAAATAAAAATAAAAACAATACACAGCGTTAAACAACAGTAACAATGACAGTGCAAATAGTACAAGTAAACAACAGTGCACTTCATCATTTGAGTATACAAATTTTAAATTACTCATTACATCTTCCGTAGGGGTATTTTTGTTTTCTGTGTTTTGGTGCTTGGCGCTCTATCTGTGTGCAGAGCGTACGTGAGATGAGAAACTAGCCCTTGAAAGTCTGTCCTGTTCCTGCATAATGTCAGGCATTTTGTAAGGATTTACTTGATGAATGAATCGATCATCCTTCAGCAACTACAACAAAGGTGAGATGTTGTCACTTGAAAGAACTTTGATGTTCATCTATCCTGTATTCATATATATCTATGTAGTATTCAGGGTCCTGGGGGAATCCGGAGCCAATCCCAGAAGCTATGGACACAATGCACCACAGGGCACACTTACACACCAATGGTGTTAACTGGCCTTGCTATGTTTGCTTCGTTATAGCATTGTGCCTCGGCTGAGGTTTGGATGCATAAAAATTTCAGAACTTTTTACAGAACTTCTGCTAAAATCCACGCCATGTCTGTTTCCGATGTCGTTGTACCTTTACATGTAATAATATGCATCAAATGCATGTTAAAGGGCATTATGTCCTGTATATTGTCGGTGGAAAACGAAGAAAATGCTGTTTAACCAATAAGGGTGAAGAAGGTTATTATGGGATGTGCAATAAAAAAATCTGTGCGGTAGACGGGTGAGACAGGGATAAGCAGCAACTAAAGTGCGGCAGTAAGCTATTAAGCTTGTCTTTATGTGTTTATTTTTATTCTTTTTTGAAGTGATTGTAAGTTATAAAAACAAAAATGGGCATAAAGTATCTTTGTATGTGGTGACAAAGTGTACAGTGAACAATAATGTAGCAACCTGGATTGTCAGCTCTTCTGACTGTGTGGAGCTGCTGGTCAGCATATTACAGAGGAGAGCATCCAGCATCTCACCTCACATGACTGCGGATTCCTTGGACAGCTGACCTGCTGCTGTTTATTTTATGGGGAGCAGGGGCCCGTTTCACGAAACAGGATGTCTTGCTTTGCCAGATGACTTTACCAGATGATTTACGGTAGTCTGGGCTAAATGCAAGTGAACAAAGATGAAGGCCGTTTACTGTAGCCCTGACTGCTGTAAATCTGACAACTTATCTGGCTAAGCAAGAATTCCTGCCTTGTGAAGCAGACCTCAGGTTGTTCATTGTCATTGAGGACACCATATTTTTCTTACCTTCACTGTTTATTTAATTTTTTTTTTCTGAGTTCAATACTGGAGCTTCAAAACAGCATATGATTATGCCAATGACCTGGTGACTTTGGTATACACGTCTTGCTAATTGGAACTGTAAAGTGTATTTTTGCATAAAGGAATGACTCGCCCTCAAACTTTTGAGTCTCCTTTATTTATGTAGTTTGTTGTAGCAGCAAGCTAATAGCTGTATGAAATCCTTACAAGATGATTCATTCATTGTATTACAGAGAGGAATGGAATCATCTCTGGGGACAGCTTAAAAACATCATCTTACCGCTGAACAAAATTAACTCAAGCTATATTTAATCGGCCTCTTGATTTCAGTATACTATGCAGTATTATCCGGTTCTACATTTCATTCAATGATAAAATATGTAGGAACTGTTAGACTACCTGATAGTCATAAAATCAATTTGCTCCAAAATATGTGTTCCTAGTAGGTGAAGGAATATTATCAGCAGGTATGTTGAATCCATGGATGTTTTTAAGTTTTGTTTGTGAAAAATTATAGCAATAACTAAATGGCTTCTGTGCTCATTTCAAAAAGACAGCAATTAAGGCCATAATAGAGGTCCTCACCAACATCTTCAACCTCAACTATAGCTTATAGTGCCTAAAAGCCTGTACATCATTCAAGTGCCAAAGTTCTAAACAGCATGTACACCCTATGACTTCAGCTCTATTGCAATAACACTGATAACACTGATAGTCTGGAAGTCCTTTGAGTGACTGGTGCTAGGTCATATCAAAGAAAACAACCCAACTGGCTTGGACGACCATCAATTTGTCTACAAGGCATGCAGATCCACTGAAGATGCCATCTCATGAGCTCTCTCCTGTCATGGTCTGTGAGCTCTTCCTGCGGGGGCTAAGGAGAGCCCATCACTAACACAACTCTTAGTGAACTTCTGTCAGTGCTTCACAGAGAGTGACGTACTGCATCACAGCTTGTAACTCCAGTTGCTCCACCACTGACTGGAAACCCTTGCAATGCGTCATCATGGACTACAGTTTCCAAACATCTAAGGCACCTCCAGCAGATGCTGCCTCTGGAGGGCCCTCAAGATGACCACTGATCCAACTCACCCTGGATTATGGTCTGTTCAATCTTTTGTTATCAGGTAAAAGATATAGGACATACAGTGCATGGCCACTCAGCTGAATTCAAGAGTAGTTTCTACCTCAGAGCTATTTCCCAATCTAAACTCCACCTGCCAGTATTTGTATATGCTATATATTTATAGTTTTTACAAGAATGTATTTTATACTACTTATGACTGTTGGCTTATATATGTAGGTATGCGTGTTATGTAATTTATGGAGACTGCTGCTAAATGTTGTTGTCCTTTTGTAACACACTTGCACAGTGACACAAAAATATCCTTGAGGATCCTAAGTAGGGGTGAGCGAGTGAGTACAGGACTATCTGTATCTGTTCAACAAACAAAATTATTATCTCTATCTGTATCAGGAGTGGTTAGAGCTAAATACTGGGATGTTAGATTAATTGGAGTTGCCAAATTGCCCATAGGTGTGCGTGTGCAAGTGAATGGTGCGTGAGTGAATGGTGTGTAAGTGAATGGTGCGTGAGTGAATGGTGTGTGAGTGACTGGTGTGTGAGTGACTGGTGTGTGAGTGAATGGTGCGTGAGTGAATGGTGCGTGAGTGAATGATGTGTGAGTGAATGGTGCGTGAGTGAATGGTGCGTGAGTGGATAGTGCGTGAGTGACTGGTGCGTGAGTGAATGGTGCGTGAGTGGATGGTGCGTGAGTGAATGGTGCGTGAGTGACTGGTGCGTGAGTGAATGGTACGTGAGTGACTGGTGTGTGAGTGAATGGTGCGTGAGTGACTGGTGTGTGAGTGAATGGTGCATGAGTGTGCCCTGCGATGGGTTGATGCCCCATCCCGGGTTGTTCGCTGTCTTGCGCCGGTAGCCTCTGGGATAGGCTCCAGAACCCCCTCAACCCTGAATAGGATATGCAGTTTCAGAAAATGGATGGAAGAATTTTGAAACTGAACAATTTTTTTTTCTTGTTGACTGTGTGTCTGTGTGCGGGAGAGAGAGAGAGCAATGTTGCCACTCAAAAGCCAAATAAGTGGTTTGCTGAAAATGCTATATGAATATAGCTATCAAAACTCAGTGTACAAGACAGAAAACACCTCAGATTTTTATTTTATATTTGCATATAAGGAAGAATGAGTAAACGCAACGTGAACTCTGCTGAGTAAGTGGAAGCATGGGCTATGACACTATCGGGAACATGGCATGAACTACTACCAGGCAGGGCTGCCAGTTAGGGGACAGAAATGGGAAGCCTTTCGGGGGAATATAATGATTAATCCCCTCGCCCCCCTCATTGTTTTTACATTCAGGGTTGGGTCAGCACTGAATATCAGGAATAGTTTTGGCAATACCAAGATTGGTTTGGATCAAAAAGAACATCAGTAGATTGCCCATCCCTAGTAATACGTTAATACAGTCATTAACAGGGAAGGTTAGCACGGTCGCCTCGCACCTCTGGGACTGGGGCTCGAGTCTCCTCCATGGCTCCGTGTCTGTGGAGTTTGCATGTTCTCCCCATGTCATCATGGGGTTTACTCCACCCAAACAGCCCAAAAACATGCTAAGATAGATTGGAGTTACCAAATAGCCCGTGTGTCTGAATGGTGTGCAAACTCTCATGGCCCTAAATAGGAAATGCAGGAACAAAAAATGGATGGGTGGTCATTAGCAGATGGGGGGGGGGTCAGGAAAATTTATCATGGGAGTTGATTGTCTTTTGGTACCCTTCACACCCCCCCCCCCCCCCCCCCCCCCCAACTATTGCTCAAACAATTATGTTCAAGAATTCAAGATAACCAAATTACTTCTGAAAATACTGTTAAAATACTAACCAGGAAGGTATGAAACCTTAGACACTACCCAACAAGTGGTGCATCTATGCAGAGTAAATGAGCACAACAAACCAAGGCATTTTAAAATGCAACCACAATATGAAAATGCTGACCAGCACGCAAAAAGTAAACCCAAAATAAAATCTACAGTTACTGTAATGCAAGTTTATTTTAGAGGTAGAAAACAGAGAGAAAATGAGAAAGAGAAACTACAAAAGCATTTGAAAGTTTTCATTCAACTGGTGGAGAGGCTAAATGCAACCATACATCCATCCATCCATCCATTCATCCTTTTTCTATAACCACTTGTCCTATTCAGGGTCACAGGGGTTCTGGAGCCTATGGGCACAAAGCAGGTAGCAACCTAGGATGGACCATCAACCTATTGCAGGGCACACTCACACAAGCACACCTACGGGCAATTTGGTATCTCCAATTAACTTGAGCATGCTTTTGGACTGTGGGGGCAAACCGGAGTAGCTGGAGGAAACACCATGAAGACACAGGAAGAACATGCAGACTCCACACACATGGAGCAATGACCGGAGACTTTAACCTGGGTCCTGACGTGCAAGGTAACAGTGTTAACCACTGTGCCTAGCCAGCAAGAGTCACTCTAACATTAAATTTAAACCTTGTTTACCAAAGCTATGTATTCAAAATTAAATTAATTTATTTTTACACTTATTTGTCTAATTTCCAACACAATGCATAATTTGCTTAACACGTAATTCTACAAGGGTTAAATTGCCTTTCTTTTAGTTGCAAAACAATATGAATCGCAACTTATTATTGTTATTATGAATATTATTATTATTGTTATTAATAATAATAATATCACTTCAGTCCTACAACAGACAATTACACCGAACAATGAGAATAAGAAATTGCTATATATTTTTGAGATTTGGTTTTGCCTACGTAAATGTACATACACACACTACATGCAACAGGGGATTATGTTTGCTGTTTTAAAAAGAATCCACCATTTATAAAAAATATTAAAAATACATTTCCAGTGCCTCTGGGATGTAGTAAAGGGCACTTTTTGTTGCTTTTTTATTTTTTGGAAATGTAATAAATGGAAATACTGATTTCATCTGAGTTTTAACATCATCAGAGTGATTCACACAATTCATGCTTATTTATTTATTTATTTATTTATTGCCATCCTACCACACAGTTGCTATATTAAATCACCTTATTTTAGGATACCCTGCATTTATCGTTATCCACCCAGATAATGGAAGTGTCTAACAAAACCAACATAGCTTGTACTATAGATGAAAGGGGGATTAATATCTCTGCAGCAGTTTTATTGCCTGGTGCTGGAATTTCAATCAGCATAAAATATTTGAAAGCACAACCATACAGCTATACAACTTGCTTATTCATGCAAATACCTAACCAGCCAATCACGGTGGCTGCTCAGTGCACAGCATAACATAGACTTGGGTAAAGAGGTTCAGATGATGGTCAGATCAAACATCAGAACGAGGGGAAAAAATACATCTATGAAAAGTGTTCAGAAACTGCAGATCTCCTGGGATTTTCACATGCAACAAAATCTAGAGCAGCGCTCTTCAATTCTCGACCACAATTTCAAATCCGGGCCGTGTTTTCAGTTTTCCCAGGTAGTTAGTTTAATAATTACTGATTCTGATTGGCCAGAGACTTCACACCTGACTGACAGATAAAGGAAGGCTGGAAAACCAGCAGTGCTTGGACCTTGAGGACCATGATTTGAATAACCCTGATACAGAGTTTATACAGAATGTGAAAATGAAAAAAAATCAGCTCAGCAGAGTGTCAGCTCTGTAGGTGGAAAGTTCTGTTGATGAGTGAAGAATGGCCAGTCTGGTTCAAGCTGACAGGAAAGCTACAGTAACTCAAATACCCATCCTTACAACCACGGTGAGCAGAAAAGCATTTCTGAATGCACAGCACCTTGAACCTTGCTCTGGAGCAGAACCTTGTAGCAGAAGACCACATTGGATTCCTCTCTTATAAACTAAGAGGCCCAGTGGGCTCATCAAAAGTGTACAGGTGAAGAAAATCGTTGGCAGGCCTGATGAATCTCAATTTCTTATGGAACATGGAGATGGCAAGGTCAGGATTTGGCATAAACAGCATGAATTCATGAACTGCCTTGTGTCAACTACATAAGAACATATTCAATATTCAGCAATATTGAGACAGGCTGTGGCAGGTAAATAATGCTTGATTGGTACAAGGCATATAAAACGGTGGTGGTACTGCAATGATGTGGAGAATATTTTCTTGGCACACACTGGGTGGCCTTATACCAACCGAGCATTATTTACGTACCACAGCCTGTCTGAATATTGCTACTGACCATGCGCATCCCTTTATGGCCACAATTTACCCACCTTGTAATGGTAGGATAACGTGTACAAAGCCCAAGAAACCTGAAATTGATTTCTTGAATATGACTGTGAGTTAATTGTGCTTCAATGGCCTTATCAGCTCTGAATCCAATCCTTTGGGATGTGATGGAAATAGAAATACTCGGCATGAATGT
This sequence comes from Gnathonemus echidnorhynchus, assembly GCA_026776725.1. Classification (NCBI taxonomy): domain Eukaryota; kingdom Metazoa; phylum Chordata; class Actinopteri; order Osteoglossiformes; family Mormyridae; genus Gnathonemus; species Gnathonemus echidnorhynchus. Next base: position 24,446,153 of record JAODJU010000108.1, read on the forward strand.
ACAGCTGACAAATCTGCAGCAATTATGTGATGAAATTATGTCAATACTGACCAAAATCTCTAAGGCATTTGTCCCATTTATAAACAGTCTGTCACCTCGGTTTTGCTGTATAATGACATGTAATGTGAACACAATAATTTATGACCTTAAACTGATATCAGTTTAAGGTCAAATGTAACTGGGAAAACAGTCTAAAATGATGGTTTGAATTGAGAAAAGATAGATGTTCTTAAAATAGCAGTGTTCAAACATACAAAAATACAATTTACACAATTTTTACTTTATGTTTATTACTTTAGTAAGAATTGTTCAATGCATTAACATTTGCTGGTTTGGTGATTGTTATATGTGGAAGCATAGAATACCCTCTTCTGGGACACGCGGCATGTACTCTAAACAAATTTACCTGAAACTATCAGGTACAGACATCATTGACCATCTTCCCGACATCAGTTAGTTTACATGAGCTGGGAAGAAAACCTTTTCTGCTGCATGACTCAACCTGCAACATAACAACATTCATTAAAATGTTGAAATCTTATTTTAATATGCCTTTATAGAGGAGAGCCATAAAGGGGGGAGGGGGGAGTTCGGATGACTCCAAGGGCCCCTGAGTGACAGAGGCCCTAAAAAAATTGGAACATAATTGGATTAGTCTGGTTTGTGGGCCCAGTATGATATACTTTCATGGGGTAGAAAATGTCTAATGCACCCCTGCCTTAATGCAAAAGTTTTATGGCACATCTTCACTGCCATTTATAATGAGCCGTACTAGGGCTACCTTTTAATGTAATAAATCTTCATAGGCTGGACTCTTAGCCACACTCCCTCATTTGTTCTCCCTCACCAGAGTACTGATTCAGCTGTATCTCATTCTAGTTTCAGGTTTCACCTAACTGCCCTGCGTACGCTAATGGTTCCCTCAGTGCGAGGTACCGGTGTTCCAGTGTGTAATCAGGAGTATTTTTCTTGCTCCTTGCTTTTCCATGAGTGCCTGATTCTCCTCATGTGTGGTTCTGTGTAAGTGACACTCTTAATCCCCTGCCATCTGAGAGTGTGTTCCATCCCTATTCACCCAAGGTTATTCCTGTCTACACATGTGCTTGCCTTATCCTGCACCCCCCAGGACTGACTGGCCTGCCTTTCCAACTTCCGTTTACATTTCTGATGCAGCTTCTGCTTCTTGTCTCTGATGTCTGTCTGCTCTGCAATCTGGTCTCTGAGGCATCCATATTGCCGAATACCTTGCCCACAAGCATGGATCCAGCAAAGCACCACAGCATGCTGGCTCACCTGGAGCAGCATTTGGAGGATTTGTTAGGCGTTTGCTTTTCCTCCCCTGTGCTGACTCCACAATCCTCCTCAGCTGCCATCATCCTTACAATTCTTGACTCTGTCCTGTTTTCCTTACTCTGGAGTATTACGATTGTTTGGACGAACACTGCAGGGGATTCCTCATGCGGTGCAGTCTGTTCATACGGCGTAACAACTCCCTGCTGGCTACCAACTGTGACTTACTGGGAGAGCCCGAGAGTGGGCAACAGTATTGTACCATCAACACAACTCTGTCCTTTGCTTCTTTGCTGCCTTGGTAGGATACTCAAACGAAGTATGTGACCATCCCATCCAGGGAAAAGAGGTTGGGAACCAGTTCTCTAGCAATTGTGCCCCGCTTCAGAATTCACCAGGAAGTGACAATCTAACCTCAAGGGTTAAACCTGGACCTACAGAAATGCAAGATGGCATGCAAGAGAGAATAGCATATGTTGGATGAATACATAGAGCTGTCAGTAAAGCTGGATGATCTGCCCTGATCACCAGCTTTTCCAGCACCAGTAAGCATCCCCCATCTTCCAGCTCCATATGGTGCAGAGCCCAGGCAGCTGGGAAGTGCTGGAATCAGTCCTATTTCATCATATGCCTGCAGGTCCCAGCCCTTTCCACCTCAGTTGAGAGCCTATAAAGCACCAAGGAAGTCCATATCTCCTGAACACCAACTTTCAGGACGTGTTCAATCAAGCCAGTGTTACCCAACTGCCTCCGCATAATCTGCAGGATTGTGCCATCAACTTGCTTCCAGGATCCTAGGGGTATGGGACAGTACATTGAGGAGGTTCTCTAGTAAGTGTATATTCCACATCCCACCTCTTTTGTTGCCCCAGGTTTCATCTTCATTAAAAAGAAGGATGTGGATATGAGACCAGGTATTAACTACAATGCCCTGAATGAGGTCACCATAAATTGTTCAGTGTCTTTCTCTTCCTGGTCCCACTTGCTTTGGACTAGTTGCTGCAGTGGTTCCTTGGCTTCATTCATTTCTATAGCCGGTTTATCTAGAACAGCTCCATCACCACACTTCTCATGACCCCCATCTACAGGTCCACAATAACCTACTGGCTAGAGGAGAGGTACACCAAAGCAGACACCCTTTCCAGATGTTTTGACTAGGACTGATGCTCGACGCCCATGGATACTATCCTACTGCAATCCTGCTTAATCACACCCGTAATAATTATAATAGGTACTTTATCAATCCCCATGGGGAAATTGTCTTTACGCCTCCCTCAACTTGCTCTTTGTAGAGTAAGCTGTCCACAATGGGCAGCCACCTGTTGGGGCACCCAGGGAGCTGGGGGGTTACAGGCCTCGCTCAAGGACCCACAAACTCGCTGAGGCTGGGTTTGAACTGGTGAACTTCTGATTACAGGCACACAGGCTTAGCCCACTGAGCCACACGCTGTAAGACAGGATACCCCAGATGATATCAATCATGCACTACAAGGTGATCAAACTCTGCCATCCACTTCTGCGAATTGCCAGGATGTACCAGCTTCAATCTGTGTCCTTGAGCACCGGGCATCCAGGAATTCAAAGAACAACCAAGCAGATGAGTCATTGTTTCTGGTGGGCTTCCTTAGAGGAAGATATTATAAATTATATCTTATCATTCCCAAACTGCGCCTCATCAAAGACCCTGCAAAGTCTTCCCTCAGGCCTCTGGAGCTCACTGACATATTTAAGAATGTCTTCTGGATTATAGTATGCCAGAGGATATTGTTAGAGATTGGGGACCCCAGTTTACTGCCAGATTCTGTATGAGAGTAACATTGAGCCTGGCATCAGAATATCACCCCCAGTCCAAAGCACAGTGCAAATGCATTAATCAGGACATCAGGTGGTTCTTGCTTTCTTATTCTTCTCATAATCAGTCAAATTGGTACCAATTTGTTTTGTTGGCAGAATATGCCGAAAACTTGTTGTTTCACACCTCCCTGTGCCTCCCTCCCTTAATGATCGACTCCAGTACTTGGTAGACTGGGATGGTTATGGCCCAGAACAGCAGTTTGGGGTACTGGTTACAGATATCTGGGATCCTTTGTTAACTGCAAAATGCCAGCAGCAGCATCCAGACAGGCTAACACCCCGACCTGATGTACATCCTCTGATGCCTTAGGCATCTACAAGAAGGTGAAGCTGGACTCTGCCCCTTCATTGCAGCCACACCCGCTCGTCATGATTTCCTCACCAGAGTTCTGATTAAGCCATGTCTTATTCTGGGTTCAGGTTCCTGCTTTCTTCACTCTGCTTATTTAACCAGTCTAGCTAGGTCCCTCATTGTGAAGTATTTGATTGAAATATTGATTGGCATTAGATCTAATGTTTTTTGATGTACAGTATTATGGCCCACATTTAAAAATGAGAGGATCGCTTTATGCACCAGTTTAATCTGTTCTGAAATTAGAGCAAACCTCTGGATGCTCAAGGAAAACTATTAACACTGGTCTAGTCATCATATCCACCAACATTCACCGTCACATGGCAGTACACCTTTCACCGGAATACTTTTAATTGCAAGAACGCAGCCTTCATCTGTTTATGACACTTCATTCATTATGAAAGTCTATAATGATTTTCACAATCATCCAACATGATAAACTGTATGTTTCGATAGCTTCTATTTTTCAATACCATGCTCTTTTTTAACTGCTGGCGGTCATACTGTACTTTTGGGGACATGAATTATGTAGTAGTACATGCTTACTTAATGCATTAATTAACCAGTAATTAACCAGAAGTAAGTGCTAGTTACATACTGATCCCACGCTTGTTCATCATTGGCCAATCATGACACTATATTAGTTAACAGTTTACTAATTAGTTAATAATGGCAAGACCACTTGAAGGGGCAAAAATTGCTTAACTAATTTACTAATTTACACATAATGAACTAATATAGTTTTCCCCATGAAATACAAGAACTGATGACAGTTTATTAATGATGAATGAACATGGGATCAGTACTTAACACACACTTAGTTACTGGTTAATAAATGCATTAAGTAAGCGTGTACTACTACAGTTTTCATGTTCCCTCCAGGAAAGTGTTACCCTGCTGGCTTTTTCCAATTTGTTTGCCCCATTTTTATTATATGCCTTGTCACTTACCAGATCTCACAGGCTTCCTTCAAGACTTATACTTCTTTATTGAATTCTTCCCTCCTAATTAGCAGTCAGAGAATTAACCTAAATAGTAGTTTTATCATAACTGTTACTACTACCTTCTGGCTTCTGCTTCTGTTTGGCTCATTCATTCCATTCATACTGACTGAGTTGCTGACTCATTGATACATATGACTAGCATGTACTTCATTGCAGTTTCTCCATCATCTTGTTTTTTATTCTCTTCTTTCACACCCTGTCTTTCTGTTAATACTGATATGACCTAAACCAAAGCCTTACTGACCTCAGCTGTCTTCTCTCCAACTGGCACTTTTCATCCAGGGTCTTGGTGCCCTTTTCAGTCTGTAATATCGCAGATGTGCAGCATCTGAGCTCTCAGACTTTTCCATAATGATTTTTTCAGCTTCACATAAATTTCCTTAATCCAGACTTTGATATTATTGACCTTGCGAGATGTAACCATTCAATCTACCAATAAACAAAGAGAATTTTTCATAATGTAGATATGCACATGACTAAATGGAAAAAGTAAAATAAATCTAAACTAATGATGCATAATGTTCTGTAACTTGTTGCCATTCGGAGACTAGTCACATATTTTTAGAAATTTGATTGCTTCAAGGAATAACAAATCTCGTGCTATCACAGGACCAATCCATGTCCATCTGTCTGCCATAAGGTGTCAGACTCCAGACCTGGAGTTACTGTCTCCTAGGGATACTCTTGGATGACTGCCCTAGGAATTCTGGGACTTGTCTAGGCCATTTATTAAGGCCACAGGGATCTTCTTATTGGACATCTCATGTTGTGAACAGCTGGTAAAATCAAGGGACAGACACTGTGAAATTATTTAACCTGTAGGCAATAGAAACTAATTTAGCACATAAACATCTTCACCACAAACTGCGGTGCTGAATGTGCATTTTAATTAAACAACCACAGGGTTTCTTTATTATACATTGTTAGTGATGCAAGGCTAAAATAAATCCTTATTCTCAGGTGTTTTGTTGGATTAAAATCATTGTAACTGATGTATTGTAGAATAAGTGTGTTAAATTTACCAACATAACTTACATTTGCCAACTATTGTTCAGCTCTGGATTGTGTAACCTATTTTGTAATATAGATATTTAAAAACATGTTGTAAAATAGGTCCATTAAAAGTCTACTGAAAGAGTAACTAAGTTTTGAGACATCTCAAGAAATTTAGTAATAAATTGAGTAATGTCCAAGCAAATTAATATTTTTTAATTCACACACACACACACACACACACACAAACACAAACACACACACACACACACCCACACACCAATATATATATATATATACCAATTGTTCCCCACAACGTAATTACAAACTTATTATTTTGATGTTCTGGGGACCATTTTTCAGGTAGCCACAATTAACTCTGAATGCAATCAAAAAACAACAAAATGCCAATGTGTGCGTGTGTGTATATATATATATATATATATATATATATATATATATATATATATAATATATCTCTCACAAATAT
>JAODJU010000108.1:24459757-24470014 GCA_026776725.1 Gnathonemus echidnorhynchus
ACCATCAACTAAGCCAGTGAAATGACCACGCGCATGGCAGTAATTCATACCATCAACTAAGCCAGTGAAATGACCACATGCATGCCAGCAATTCATATCATCAACTAAGCCAGTGAAATGACCACACGCATGGCAGTAATTCATACTAACCCTCATCTTCACGTGAAAAACAGAAAATCGAAAAATGTGAACTGGTATATATTTTTCTTATAATTATTTTTGTTAATTCAAGTTTATTCTACTGGGATTCTGTTTTTTTTGTGTAAACCAAATCAAGGCTATATATTTGCTTTTGGGAATTTGATTTGCTATTTCAATTACTACATCTTGTCACCTCTTTCTATGAATTAAAAATATCTGCAATTGTCACGAGTTGCACTAAATGTAAATTTGACAATCAAACTTTCATATGCACGGAATGATTTATAAAAGGTTATTGGTAACTATGTAAGATTAGAAAGGATTAGAAATGAGTGATAATTAAGGTACTTATGTCTATCGAAACTCATTTCATTCTATTAATGAGCAAGTCATCTGTGATGCCGACATGACACTGACATTATGATTCGTTCATTTTGAGTCTCACGTACTGGATCTGGGGCCGGTCATTTCTTTCTTCAGATTTTCAGATCTGACCACTTTTTTTCCTAAGCATTTTGTAGAGCTGACTGAATTTACTGCACTGGTGATGTGCCGCCATTCAACACACTTTTAAAGATTAAACTTTATTATCGCTGCATATTTATGCAAAGGTTGAGAAATGAGGCCTCAGGAATTTTTATTAGGAGTCTAGTCAGCTAGTGGCAGGTTAGTGGCTGTGCTTTGGATAGCCAGAACAGCTAAAGGGGGGCAAATCTGCGAACCGGAAGTGATGTACAGGCAGCCCCAGAAGTGATGTACAGTGTACAGGCAATCCCCAGGTTAAGAATGTCCAACTTAAAGACAACTTGGTCTGTGATGATGCCTTTTATATTAAACATTTGATTTAAAAAGTTCATAATAACAAACGCATGCACTACTGTGATGCTCATGAAAACATTGCATGACTTCAGCAGTTTGTTGGCTCAAGGTACAGTGCAGGAACAGGACCATATGTAGTCATTATTAATCTTACTCTATTGTTAATGTATTATCATCATCATCATTATTATTATTATTATTATCATTATTATTATGTACTGCATTATTACTGGACAGACGGAGGGAGCAGATCTGGTTCATATCCTGGGAACTGCCTGTATCTTGTGCTCACTGGAGCCGCAGTGTCATCTTGCAGTGCTCCATGGGACTCTATCCCTATTCAGCTGAATGGAAGCCAAAAGGCTGAAGTAGTAGTTGGCTGGCGCAGTAGTTAATCCCCTGGCAGGGCCTGGGAGACTGTTCTTATTGGTGGTCCTTGTGCTGGGACTTGGCACTGTACTGTGTCAGTCACTACCCCCAGCCTGGTGAGTTCACCAAGGGCGATGATACAATCATTTATGTGATGTCAGCCAAATACAGGGATTGTTGAATGGCACAGGAACAGAACATGATGACCACGTATCTAGGCCATCTGCCCAGTCTCACTCCAGTTGTGTACCAGTCTGTCGCCAGACCATTACATCTGGAATTGCCTCAGGCTATAGTAGGCCGATGGTACAGCAGATGTCAAAGAGGTCTGTGATCGACCCCCTTTGTATGGTGAAGATTTGCATGATCCATTTAGGAAGTATTTGGGTAGCAGTGTTCATATTCTGGAATGTTCCCCTCGTGGCCTGGGGAACTTCTTGGTGGTACAGAGTCTACTAGTTGGTTGACTATATTCTTTGATTGGAGTGTCCTTGGTAAATGTGTGAAGTGCTTTAAAATATCCCTCACTATCTCAATCTTTTAAATGACCTGTCCACCATCATCAGTAGCTGCATGTGTGGCACTGTGTGGTATCTCAGCAGTACCAAGGCCATTCAGGATGCCCTCCAAAGCTTCAGCTTGCTATATGGCTTCCTGAAGGCAATGTGAAGAGGTTATATGGAACTTGAGCCAGAGTGATGGTGGCAGCAACTTTCATCTAAAAAGATGCCCAAGGGCAGGCTAGCATGAGAGGTAGTTGGTAGTTCACATAGATTTGTTACCATGGCGTCACAATCCCAAAATGAAGCCAAGCTTTCCTTACTGTCATCATTCTTAGCCACATGGTGGCTCCCACAGGGTTATGCTGGAAATGACACTTCTGAAGCGTCACATCAGGCCAGAGCAAAGCGAAAGTGGCATGAATGTCAAGGGTCTAGTTATGGAGGACCTTAAACATGTCACTTTCCAGTAGTGGCCAGTAGTACTTGAATCAGTCTGTCATTGCAGTGATCCATATTGAACTGAATGTTGTAGGTTTCCCAAACTGCAACATCAAATACAACTAAATATTTTGTGAATGAACTCTTTTTTTTCCAACATTGGAGTTAATTTTGCAGCAATCTGGAAATCTGCCACTTGTTGCTGCCAATTTTGTATGGTTTGGATGATGTTGCTCAGTGAGTGAATAAGGAGGGCACTTTACTTCATATAGCAAAGTAACATGGTGCTTCACAGTAGTTAATGTCTTCAGGTTAGAAAGCCAAACTCTTTCTTATGGCTGGGCACAGTAAGGTGACCTTTTTAAACAACATGGGAACCTTCACAAACCCAATAATTCATACAGTTATGAAGAGCTTTGCTTTTTGTAGCAATCAGGGCTACTTGCCGCCTCATGTTTCTTTTCACACATACAAAATGTTTCTTGAACTCTTGTGCTAAATTCCAGCTTTTGTCTACGATTCTGTAGTTTCCTCATATTTACAGTAACAATGCAGGACATTTTGACACAGCAATTCAGCAAATTTTACCAAATAACTGCTTCCTGGGTCCCTCAGAACTGCATAAACTTCAGCTTGGCCAAGACGTGCCTCATCTATCTTGCAGCTAAATCCTGAACTCTTCCAGGATGCTTGTTTTACATCACACAGCCAAATATAACTACAAACCTTATTCTTACCACTTGAATTGCGAAAACCGTGTGAATGAATCATGACTGCAGGTGCCCAAATTCCATGTCGCATAAGTCATTATAGTCTTCCTAACAGAGGTGTAGCCAGAGCTTTTATAATAGGGTGACCAGATTAGACCCAGTGGTTTTACTGGACTGGCAGTGGGGTAAAACACAAACCCAACATCTAAAAAACCTGAGAATGTGGTGAATATGACAAATATCTCAATATTTTAATTTTTTTTTTTTGGGGGGGGGGATTGTGTGTTTGGTAGAATAGTTGGTTTTCTTGCAAGGTTTATTTATTTAGCTGTTGTTGCTGTAATTTGAAGGAGGTTAATCTTGAAGTGATATGGTATGAATGGGGTAGGACCAAATAAGTTTATACTTCTGCCTACTCCTTTTCAAGCAAGGAAATCGAAAGGTGTAATATTATGATGGAGAATGTGGAAATGTTTTTTTATTTGTTGTTTGTTTGAAATAAATAAAATGAATGAAAATGAATGAATGGAACTAACAAATATAGGTTTTATTGCCCCTCAACCCAGCAAAAGCGGAAAAAAGTATAAGTGCCTGATTGTTAGTTTTCTTTAGATAGTATGCTAGATAGACACTTTGAATACATACATTGTATTGTATTATATTTTAAAGAAAGAAAAATAAGAAATTTGATGAGTTTAAATCTCAAACAGCCTTTTACTGGTGACATGTTCCTGATTTCATTCTCCCAAACTCTAAGAACCGATAAAAGACCCATTAACACCAAACCGTATCTATACTTATTTAACCATTTCCTGATACACAGCCCTACTAATATTATATAACATTTGTTATCAGTGCAGCTTAAATGCTTCAATAGCATGACACACATTAGTCTTAGTGCTTGATGTGGGCCGGTACTCACCAGTACACAGTACTAGAAACTCTTTGTTTTTTTTCTTCAGAGTACCAAAACCTCTCAGTATCTGCTGGTACCGAATAACAATGGGAGTACCGGCACCTGGTACTGAATAACAAGGGGAGTACTGGCACCTGGTACTGAATAACAAGGGGAGTACTGGCACCTGGTACTATATAACATGGGGAGTACCGGCACCTGGTACTGAATAACAAGGGGAATACTGGCACCTGGTACTATATAACATGGGGAGTACTGGCACCTGGTACTGAATAACAAGGGGAATACTGGTACCTGGTACTGAATAACAAGGGGAATACTGGCACCTGGTACTATATAACATGGGGAGTACCGGCACCTGGTACTGAATAACAAAGGAGGTACATGCACCTGGAACTGAATAACAAGAGGAGTACCAGCACCTGGTACTGAATAACAAGAGGAGTACCAGCACCTGTTTTTCCTCACTTCAAGCACTGGCCTTACTTACATCTTAAGAAAAATTGGTTTCTGAAATGGTTTCTAAATCCCTGTTGCATGTGTATTCTGTAACCATGGCGCCGAATGAAAGCACGACTGTTGTTACAATGGCAAGATAAAGCAAACTATAGACAACATTCTCTAACAAATTCCCTGTGAGCTTGCTTTACCGTTACCTTTATGAAAACGGAAGGTCTTACATGCCACTGCACTCTGCTCTGTCCTAATATTTTTTTTTCACAATACTTAAAAAGAGAATGAGGGAGGACTTTACTTAGGAAATCACCTCCAATTATAACTTATGCTTCAGCAAAAATATTGGATTCATCTTCTGTTAAGAACTTTAAAATTATTATTATTAAGGTCTTTAACTGGCCCAAATAGTTTTGCTATTACAGATCTACCTACTCATTGTAGTCTAGTGAGAAATAAACTCTATTGCATAGCACTATGTAAATGTAGCACCAGCAGTCTGACCTCCAGCCTGGACAAAGCCCTCGTGAAGCATGCCAGGTGCCTTATGGCATCTCCTGCTGGCATCTCCCGCCGATGCCCTGTGCTGGCGCCATGGTAACAAACCTATGTGAACAAATCTGAGCTCCATCAGAACAGGACATAGTCAGGACAAGACAGGAGTATGCCGGGTGAGTAAGGGAGGAAGAGGCAGTGAGGTCAGGATAGGCCACGTCTGCTGTGATATAAAAGCTGTTATTGAAGAAGTGCCTTGTTTTTCAGAAAGACAGCAATGGGTCAGTAGAACCTGGCCATCTGGCAGGAGGACGTGTGAACACGAACAGCCTTGCTTACCAAGCCCAATATTTACATGACATTTACGCTTAATAGCATGTGCCTCTCCGAACAAGCTGTGATGAAAAACACAGACATATCCTTCCCTCTGTAAACAAGAGTCTCGACTGGTGTAACTATATAAACTCATTGGCAAAACAAACCCTCTGTAGAAATAACTCATGTAAAATGATACTGAAAATTATTGCATATATTAGGACCTTAAGTAGCATTAAGTTTTTTAGCATTCTGGAGGGTTTCCCCACCTACAGTATGAGTTCCTGCTTTTCTGTATAAGTGCCCTTTTTCTACCTTTGATTCAGAATAGCAATTGCATTTGGCAATCATTGATCATTGCTGTCAGTCTACAGCATTGATTGCAGGTTTGAAACTAGACCTAGCCCTGTTTGTACAGAGTAAAAGGATAAGCATGTTTATGAGGGTTCCCTCATTCTGACATGTAAATCGACTAGTATCTCTAAAGTGTAGAAGGGAAAAAATCTGTCTGTGAGTTCTGCAGTAAAATGGTGTGTGATTTAAGGGTTTCCTTAATTTGCACTTTGGACCAGGCTTCAGCACACTGTGACCCCCCCTAGATGACTGAGTGGAGGAATAGATGGATATATGTAGAGAACAGCTCACATGATGTCGAGGTTCGCTGTTTTGCTGTCTCACCGATAGTCAAACTGCCCTTTTGTTTTTATTTTATCTAGCAAAATCGCATTCGCAAAAAATCAAGAAGGATAAAAAGCCAATCAGTCAATTAATGAATAATCAGTTAAATTTTCAAGGAGAGCAATTACAGATCTTATATTTGGGATTTTTTTATGCAAAGTAAGTGGGGGGTGGGTCTTATCCTCCCCTAACCCCCACCTGGTTTAACATGCAGATGAACCAATTAAAACGTACGTCTAATATACATGTTTGGATGGATAAACTCTCAAGGTACCTTTCATAGTTTGGAAATGTCAGAAGATCCACAATTTAGACATGCATTCCCAGAAACACACATACTCAATTCACCTCGCCACGTATGCTGCCTAAATGAGGATCTGCTATGATGCTTTGACAAAGAGAAGCAGGTTCTAATAAATTATGTTTAAAATTTTGAGTGTCAATTTCCTAAATACCTTACAGTCATGGCCCTGTTTCCTAATACTGTAATGACTTCAGTAGCACCATTATTCTCTCTTCTATCAGGCGAGAGTGACAGAGCTCATATGGGCCTTCTTGGTGTGATAAAAGCTCCTGATAACCCGTACAGCGGCTGGCTCTTGACAAGGTTTCCGCAGGCTGTCATTCTGCTCATGGACTGCGATGGAATCACACTGGCTATCAGGTTTTTCATTGTGGACATCGGTCATTGTTCCCCCTGCAGGACGCCCTTTTCTGTTGCGGGCTAGCATTTCCTTTGAATGGTGATCCCCCGCCAAGATCTTTTAAGAAACATCCACTGAGGGTATCCCATGGATTTCGAACAGCGTTGCTCTCGTGCATAGTGAGCTTTCAGAAGAATATCTGCTGACTCAGATAAGACATACTGTGGACAGCATTTCCATAGGTGACCTTTTCCATATGTCCCACAGAAAGGCAAGTGATTATAATTAACATTCTCTGGAACAAAGTTTGCTTTGACCCCCTTTAGTGGTAAATGTGCTCATAACTAGGCTAGCAAATAGGTGAAGGGAGAATTTGTGTTAGATTGGAATTTGCATTTTGCATAGCAATAAATAGCAGCATATTTGAATAGGGGAACATTCTACATACTGGGTTCATCTATTTACAGTGACATACAACTGCATGTTCCACTTTTACATGCCATACAAACAGTCTGGCCCTGTGATGGGTTGGTACCCCATCCTGGGTTGTTCCCTGCCTGATAGGTTCCAAACCCTCCCCCCGCAAGCCTAAATAGGACACGCAGTTACAGAAAACCGATTTATTGAGAAATACTCTGATTGATTCATTTAGTTTTTTTATTTAAGCAGAATAGGGACCTTGTTAAAAACACCTCAGGTATACTACTGCTGTTTCGGACTGAGTGTCACAGCCCTGTGAATAAAGTCAGAACAGGGCAATACTAATAATTCCTTTAAGGCCATGAGATCAGCCGGCGCTGCAGTTGTTAAGCCCAGGAGAAGTATCGCAAATGAAGGTGCTTACACTTATTCCAGTGTCTCCTCGCTGGCTGCTGGTTAAGTGCAGGATAAACTTTTAAATCGTTCTTCTTACTTCCAAGGCACTCGGGGATCAAGCCCCTGCTTATCTAATTGATCTGATCACTGTGCACAATCCCGAAGGAGACATCCTTCATTCAGAGAAGGCAGGCCTTCTCGCCATTCCTTGACATAGATAAAAAGGCTTAGTGCTAGAGCTGTCAGGCACTGGGCTCTATGCAATAGAGTGTCAGCATACTGTTTGTGAGAGATGCTGCCCTAGTCTCAGTACTTAAATCCAGAAGGAAACCATATTCCTTTAGTCTAGACTACCATAAATAAGACTGCTACTATAACTATACCTGCCATTATACCTATCAGCATCGGTAATGACCCCCCTGTATGCCACATGATGAAAAGTGGCAGTTTTTGCTCCCTTCACCTGCAGTGGTGCTTCTATCCTGCTCCCCTCTGCATCACAGACCCATCATTAATCTCTGGCACTACTTGCAATACCTCTAGGTATTTGTTGCAACTCCTGTAATGACTGAGTTTATACCAGTTAGGTATGACACAGGTGGCACATTGGCTCAGAGGGAATTATTGCCTTTCAACTGCAAGGTTCAAATCCCATCGCTGCTCTGCTTGTTTGTGCTCTCCCGCTGTCAGAAAGTGATTTTGGTTTCCTTCCACACTTTAAAGATATGCAGTTGAGCTAATTGGTTTTTTAAAATCGCCCATAATGTTTGCGCCATGGATGGAGGAACATTTGGAGTGTCATTAAGAATGCAGTAATGATCAATCATGAAAAAATTACCCACAAATAATTCAGTGCAAACCAATACATCACTGATACATACACGCCTGAATTATATCTGTTTTTTTTTTTCATAAATGCTGTATGTTACTTTTCTAAAGCAAATACACATGACTATATTCATTCTTGGGCTCATCTGAATGACACCATTGTACCAATTGCACTGGGACCAAACTTGAAACAGTATATAGTTAAATGATAAGAATATAGAAAGTTAGGGGTTTTTTTCCGCTGGGATATGTAGTGCTTTGACTCTGTGTTGGTTTTATGTGTATAGTGCAATTAGGTAACTAACAGGCCACTTCAATTACATTTCGATTGATGATTGATGTTTCTGTCTTGGTTTTGAATTGTGATTGATGTATGTTGTCTTATCCTGTCTGTCCAAAGGACAATGTTCCAGAAGCCTTGTGGTTTATTCAGATGCATCTTTGTAAACCTAAGCCGGGCTGCCATGTTCTTTTTAGAGAGAAGAGGCTTTCTCCTGGCAACCCTTCCAAACAGGCCATATTGTTCAGTCTTTGTCTAATTGTTCTGTCATGAACTTTGACATTTAACATGCTAACTGAGGCCTGTAGAATCCGAGATGTAGCTCTTGGGGTTTGTTGCAGTTTCTCTGAGCACTGCGTGGTTTGACCTTGCTGGAACGCCCACTCCTGGGAAGATTGGCAGCTGTTTTCAATATTTTCCACTTGTGAATAATCTTTCTCACTGTAGAATGATGGACTTCAAATTGTTTGGAAAAGGCCTTATAACGCTCCCCAGATTGATGGGCAGCAACAATTGCTTCTGTAAGATCATTACTGTTCTTTCTTCCTTGTCATTGTGTTAACACACACCTGAATGCTCCAGATCAGCAAACTGCCCAAACTTCTGCTTTTCTAGAGCTGGTCACACTAACTGATGATCAATTAATCAAGTGCATTTAATTAGCAGCACCTGGCTGTTACCCCCTTAATTCCTATGGAAACAGTAAGGGTGTACTTAATTTTTCACACACCGCTTCTGCATTTTGGCTTAATTTTTGTTAAATAAATAATGGCACAGTGTAATATGTGTTCCATCCCTTCAATCTGAGGTCGTATTTACCTAATTTTAAGACCTATAAGGACCAGTGGTTTTTTATTATGTCCTGACACATAAAACCTTAGAATTGACAGAGGGTGTACTCTCTTTTTCACATGACTGTACCTTCATAATGCAGTATAAAGCATACTTAATATTTATAGCAGCCATTGAAATGGATTATAAAGGTATTTATAGTGCATTATAGATGAGAGCTTCAGTGGAGCTTATGAAGTACTACAATTAACATAATGCCTTTCTACGGTCAGTAAAAGATGCGGTAATTCTTTATTGATTCTTATACTGGCCATTATAATTATGAAGGTATCTATAATGCAATATAGATGACA
Source organism: Gnathonemus echidnorhynchus (assembly GCA_026776725.1). Lineage (NCBI taxonomy): Eukaryota > Metazoa > Chordata > Actinopteri > Osteoglossiformes > Mormyridae > Gnathonemus > Gnathonemus echidnorhynchus. Next base: position 24,469,308 of record JAODJU010000108.1, read on the forward strand.
GCTTAAGTAAAGTGTTACCGTAACTTTCAGTGGTATCAACACAATTCCTGGCCTTGATTAAGTACACACTACAGTGGGGTGTAAGAGCACTGTGCATTATCACCTAAGAATTCCAGCTTTCTGACCAATTGCTTGACAGTTGGAGGTAAACAGCTACCTTATACAGTGATAAACTTCCCTGCTGCTGCTGAACTGAAATCAAAGACAAGCTAAGCCTCTGAGATCAATCACTGACTTACACTGAGTCCATGCACCGAAACGACCTACCATTGATAGTTTGCAGCCACCCTACAATCCCTGAACCAAGACCAAACTGGCTATATATTGTGTCTGTGAATATTGCTTTTTTTGGTTAAATGTGAATCCTGTTTGATTGATTGCAATCTGGAATTAACAAGTTAAATTAAAAGTAGGAAAAGCCGAGAAGTAATTGGATCAACCTAAATTATCCAGAGATCATAACTAAAAGATCTTAAAGCAATTCCTTAATTATATAAATTAAAGTCAGATTTAATTTGGTTATATTTATAGGGTAGGTAACTTTTCAGGAGGGACCTATATGCATTCAGAGCTTTTAGCCGCCCAATCGGATTCCATCATGGGGCCAGTGGTGGGCCGCGCCTTAGACTGATTACAGTTTTTTACGATTGTTTACACTCTGAAATAAAAATTTCCACACAATTTGCAAAATTCTACTCCAAGGAGCA
>JAODJU010000108.1:24480507-24501780 GCA_026776725.1 Gnathonemus echidnorhynchus
ATTATGAAAAGCAAAACACCACAATTAGAAATAATTGAAACCACTTTATTGTACAATGCACAGGAAAATCATTTTAGCCGCAATCCCCTGATGGACATAAGTATTCCTTATTAAAAGGACAATACAGAGCTGAATGTTTTGTTGATCCTGACCATGAAATCCCCCCCCCAATTTCAGTCGCCTGCTTCTTCAATCACAACCTCGGTAATCACAAAGAGCATTTACAAGAACTAATCCATGACAAATTGTCTCATCTGATCCATTTCAAGCAGTCTTAGGGCCAACAAGCATTGGGGAGCGTGAGGCATGTGTTGAAATTTCCTTCAGTGTACTAATAACTGTCAACTGATATTGGCCACTGCTTATATGAAAGCCACCCTGAACAGTGGATGAGAAGAGAGAGCTTGGCATTCCGTAGACAGAGGGGAACGGGTAGAACTGAATTAGGAATTTCAGGAAAACCTGGCTGCAAGGGATGTCGCTGGTATTATACTGTGAGAATTGAATTGTTTATCATATGTCTGGCTTTCACTTTCAGAGAAATGGAAATAATTTTACATCAGTTCTGTTTACTGACATGCTGCTGTTCCAGGTATGGCAACGACAGGCTGAAATCAATAGATTTGCATCAGAAAGGTCTACACATCATCCTTGAGAGTGATGGAGGATTGAGCAGCTCTTACTTGTTTACCCCTGCTTTTCAGCACTGGGGAAAAGAAAACTACAAAGTTTAATTGAATCGTGTTTGAAAATATTTGCTTCATTTGCAGTTTTTAGGATTAGTAAGGCTCAGGATTCATACCAGATATAGACATTTTCATATTCCACATTGTCTCTCAGGTAAAATAACAGATTTCTGTTCAGCTACCAAGTCAGGTTTATACAGCACCACTTCACATAATTGTCATGCAATTTCTTAACCCGTGTTACCATTTACAAAATAATTAAATGAAAAAGTCTTTGAAGCCACTGCACATCTAGTTTATTTGCATTTAAGGGGATTTCACTTTTCTGTTATTGCTTTCCATTAATTTATCTCAAATTTAATGTACTTCCAGGCGTCAGTTGCTATAATAGCGTTCAGGTAGTGTAGCGTTCAGGTAATATATAATAGCGTTCAGGTAGTGGAAAAGGATTTTAGCTCTTTTAATCCAGTCATCGGGCTGACACATTTAACCCCTCTAACATTAAAACATACTTTTCTGTTTGACATTTTTTTTTTATCTGATTGCTTGTGCATTGGCCAAAATGAATAATCACTTATTAAATAATTTAATAGGTTTTGGCTGTAGTTACCTACAAATGCATTGATTTAGACAGAATTCTTAATTGCTTTATAACTGCTTAATTGCTTAAAAAAAGTCACTGGGCTAAATTTAACAGAGATTTTAACGAGGGCTCCAGCGGAACAGAATCATCCAGGTAGTGAAGTATTATTTATCAAAACACATGTGTTTTCAAAGAAACAGGAACAGTAACAATAAAAGTGACATAAAAGTGAAAAAAATCACAAGAATAAACAGAAAAAATGTACCATCCCACGCTGAAAATCGTGAGCTGTAGGTCACGAACAACGCAGCCATGCAATGCAGCTCATACGGAAACATTTCGGTGAACATCCGAGTCAACTCTGAGAAAACAATCACCAGTCTGTGACATTGACTGCAATTTCATTCATTTAAAGCATGAATTTTATTTATGTATTGTTTGTTTGTTTGTTTTTGCCCAGCTGCCTGATTCAAAGGATGAAACTAACAGTGCTATCAAAGACTTGCGGCAGGAAATACGATCTAATCCGTAAACTGGAAGTGATAAACCTGACATACGAATCTCTGCAGCTTGCCACAACGTAATGTGATGTGGTGAATAACACGAAGAAACATTTAATCGACCCTGGATCCTGTGTAGCACAAAAGAGGAAAAGAGGGACAAGATGAAACCAAAAACTCCTATTAGAATCTGCCGATAATAAATATGCCCATAGGAAGATATGTAAAAATACCAAACATCGTAGAAAACAACATCGAAAAAAGGTACATTTACATTATATTCACTTATCTGATGCTTTTATCCAAAGCGACTTACAATAGAGGGAAGGGTTACAATTGATCTGTGCTCCCTGGGATTTGAACCTACATTCTTTGTGTTGTTAGCGAAATTTTCTAGCTACTGCTTACAGTAAAATAACTTCATGTTTTCATTGCATTTTTTTCATTTTGGTCTCCCTTTAATGCTTCAAATAAACAACATTTCTTTCATTGATATCAACCACATCGCAGTCCAGACAATTTTGTCATGAACCTTGCTTGGAGAATAACCTTGCAGTCTTGCAGTTAACCCATATTTTGTGCTGTTGACTGTAGATTCACCACCCCCAGTGCACGTCCAACGAGCATATCAATAATATTGCACAAACAATTGATTCTTGTGATGAAAACATTTTGTAAGAAATCTCATTTTCTGTGATTTCACAGATGCAAACAAGTGTAGTACAACACATAACTGGAAGAATTATTAGATGAGAAATATTGTTTTAAGAAAATACGAACACTCCAAGCCATGCTGTCCTAAAGAAAGGTCAATGGTCCGTGTGATGCCACATTAATGAGTGAAATGCATCACGGATACCCAATAGTAGATAAATGTAATGAGATATGGTACAGATGCCATAAAATAATAATTATAATCATATATTGCATTTTATTCTAGGCATTTCAGAAGTAGCATTTTAGTATTTTGGGGAAGAGGTATTTCATGTTATTGTAAAAATTAATGTGTATCTTCCCAGTTTGCATGTTTTTTTTTTTGAGCAAAGTGAAGGTTTCGGAATACAATGAAAGTATGTTGTGAAACTGCCAATAACCTTATGAGCTGTTAAATCATTGTAATCTCAACTCTCAGTAGTAATTCCAGCCATTGTGAACTTGTGTCTGGAGGGGGGCAGCTCAAATGAGTGGGCCAGTAAGCCATTACACGCAGCTGATGGAGCTCACAAATCATGACCTGTCCGCTTTAATAAACTTACCAATCCAGAAACGGCACCATTCCCCCTGCAGCAGATACTGCAGCTATGAAGTATAGGCTGCCTGTTTTCATATCCGCATATCAGGTTATACTTTCCTTACACGTAACACCATGTGAGAGTGTGTTTAAATCCCTTGAGTAACTGTCAGTGAGTCTCACAATCATGTAGTAAAATTGAAAAAAAGGCGCTTAGAAAAAGAACTGGAAATTGAACGACTACTTCCAAACAGCACTATGACAGGACAATAGGCTATTGTATTCAAAGTAGGACGTAATGTGCGTCTACTTGCTGGGGTGCAAGATTATTTTTGTAAAAGACTCCAATTGGCTGCCCTGAATAGAAATGCTATCAATCTTGTCCGTGTCAGAAGGGACTCAGCAGAGGGCAGAATGCATGACAGAAAGTGAGAGAGTAATACTGCTATCTGTGCTACAGGTACATTTTATATATTAATTAATATATATATATTGCATAATAATTATCAGGTACATTGTGTGTGCGTGCGTGCGTGCGTGCGTGTGTGTGAAGCTTGGGAAAATTCATCATTAAAATAACAACGTAATAATGTTACATTGTCTGATATTTGATATATAAAACAAAAAATAAATAATGTACATCTAGAAAGAACTGTGTAAGGAAAAAAAAATCCATCCAACAAAAATGACATGATGTCATGTGAATCCCAGACATTGTGTTGCAGATTAATTTACCTCCAGCTTATTTCTTTCCAGATCTAAAATTGTGTCCGTACCAGCAACAGTACTAGGGAACACTGCACAGTTACTTTAGTGATTCTGGGAAAACTGCATTTCTCCGACAAAGTGGATGTTACAGTAGCTTTGTAGCGATGCCTCCACTGACAGGCATACTCCTCATATCAGGATGGGATAGATCATGATGCTTCTGCAATTTCTAGAGCTGTTCATCAGCATTGATTGCTGAAGTAAAAAGCCGATAGATGACATTCTAAATCAGATTACTTCAGACTTATTAGTTCAATGAAAAGTGGAGAATTCTTTCATGAATGCTGATTGTACCCATAACCCTTTTAACAGACTACAGAGAAATCTATCGTAAAGGAACACAGCACAATTCACAACCTTTATGCACCTCTGTGCATGTTTAAGACATTTCTGTTACTGATCGCACATTGTTTGAACTTAGTGCTTAGGTGGGCGTTTGTGTGTGTGCACACGTGTGGTCAGGAGTATCACTAACGAGGTGCTTTGACTTGCTGGCGCAACCACACAGGGATTTGTCATTCATGACCCAGTTAACTTCCCATCTGCAGCTAGTTAGGGTTAGTTTCTCTGCATTTTAAGAAAAGAATCCTGAAACTAATGCCCCTAATGGGACATGAAATTATAAATTTTTTTTTTCCCATTTTTAGCTTCTGGGGTGCACCTGAAAGTATACTGTAGATAGTGACTGATGTGGACCTGAAAGTAGAGTCAGTTTCAGGTTTACACCAGATTAAACTAAAAATGAAAAACAAAATTTCATATTCCTTCACGGGCTTTGTACAAAACATCCATGATGCTGCAAAATGACTAACCATTTTGTGCCCCCAACCTATTAGAAAGTATTTCCATATAGATAGATAGATAGATAGATAGATAGATAGATTTGATTTGATTTGATTCGTTCCGTTACATGTTCATACAATGAAGTGGAACAGCGACATACAGGGTATCTGCTGGTATCCCTTTCTAGACATTGACTGGAAACACATAGCACTGGGGAACAGAACCTGCCAATCAGGGTGAGGAACATAATAAGTTTGCTATCTTGCTGGATCACATGCAATTTGCATAGTCTTTTCAGGGAGTTATCTGACTGTCATAAAGCATAAAGTCTAACTTATCTACTGCCCTGATAAAGGAGCTAAATATAATTTAAAAACAAAGGCAGAGGCACTTACAGGTACAGCATTACAAGCCTTTGGAACAGCTGTGTAGATTGGGAAGATGCACGTGTTCGACTGGAGAGAAAAAAGAATGAGAGAATTTGACACTTACCCAAGATCTGAATGGTGTTTATTCCCGGTCTGGTCATGCGGTGTTGCTGGAGTGTGTCGTACAGACTGGCGTGACACATCAGCATTGAGCTCACACTAATCCACAAGCAAAGCAACCAGGACATGACTGACCACATCTGTGGGCCAGAACAGAAATGGTTTAGCGATATCCTGGCTCTACAATACAAGCAGAAGTGCACGTTCGCAGTTTCTCCCTCTACAGGGAGAGCTCAGGCTTGACAACGTGGTGTCAGAATTTATAAAGAGACACGATGAACAAACAAGGATAGTTTGCATATTAAAAAAAAAAAACATGTTAATATAAGATATAAAGATTATCAAATAAGATCACATATGTCACACAGCTTCATAAAGTATATTGGAGCAGCATATATTTGAAATTTATCATTAGTTTTGTTATTGTGACTCACATTTCATTCAAGAGAAACTCTACTACTATATTATATATGTAGGTCAATGAGTTAAAGCAGTTTTTGGCACATTTTACTATTACACTGTTTTGCTGAGGCTCACAATCTCTGATATTTATGAAAAAGCCACTTTCTGCTTTGAGGTGCAACACCAAGTAGATAGTAAGCAAAGTCACACTGGCCATAGCTCCAACCGAACTTCTGGTGCTTTTAAAGCATAAACTGCCCAGAGGGTACCAGTTTGATACCATATATGACAGCGAAGTAGAACCACGTTCATCAGCAAAGCTTACACCAGCAGCACCTAATGCCTTTGGCCCCATTTCATTTTTTAATTAACTGATTTGGCTCCAAATAAAAGTAATGCCATGTTCACTCTCACATCTAACGAAATTAATTCACAGATTTTATTTGTAAGTAGGAAGCACACTGTCCAAACAGCGTCAGTAACTAAAATAAAAAGGTGTTCTGTGCAGAAATGATGCAAAAAAATAAAATAAATACAAAGAAGCAAAAGCTTTTGTTTTAATTCAACGTAGTAAAAAAAATGAGGGCAGACATTAAATAGCATTTGAGTAACAATGACACTTTACCTAATTTTCCAAAAAAGCAGATCACCTGCTTTATCGTAATTAGCATTAAACATACACTGAATATTCATCGTGTAACATAATGCATATCATTATTCTCAGCTCATTATATTTTACTTTTATCATTTTTTTTGCCGGTTGAGCATTTTCTGCACGGAGAACTGGACTAATCCCTTTAGTGAAACTTAGGTGAGAAAAAACACTGTATTATTTCATTACCTTGCCATTGTACTACAGACAAACAGCACACATTTCTGCTGAACATAATATGTATTACATTGTCACAGATGTCGATTGTAAGTGTGTGTGCAAGGGTATGCATGTGTGCATGTGCATTTAACGATTTGCAATCTCTGCAGGTTGGTCTTATTCATCTGTCACTCAGTCTAAAAAAAAAAAAATCAGTCTCAAGTTCTCACGACTCTGTGCACATGACTGCATGTAGGAGAATTTTCATTTTATATAAAGTTTCATTTTATTTTTTTTCCCTGTAGCTCTTATGAATTACCAGTCATAGGCAATGAACTCCGAACAATCTCTGTAATATGAATAGCATGCATTTTAATTTTATTCTTTACAGAATTTCAGAAACAAAAAAACATCCATTCATCCATCTTTCAACTGCTGTCTGTCACAGAGGCAGTGAATACTGGTAGTTTAAAATTTGAAACAATAATAACTTTCTCATGACTTTAAACATTTACTTAAAGTAACTTCATTTCCCTCCTTTAATTGCTCTACTAAGACCATCAGTTCTCTTTACTGTGATCCCTGTCCCTCAAATTTGGCATGTTCATGCCATTTAGTATTAGTCTGAGGGAGGTGTAAGAATGCATTTCTGTTCCCCTTATATGTGACGAAAAGTCCCACAAAGACCCAAGCCTCTTACCTGAGTAATCCAGCCAGGAGCAGGAAAGCAGACAGTGTGCATCAAAATGATTTAGCACATAGTCTTAAATCCATCCATTCCTCTAAAACAGGGAATTCCACAAGTTCCAGTTGGGGTTTGAGGAAAACTCTTCACTTTCCCTCTGTCCCCCACTCAGTCTCCAATCCTGCCAGCGTGCAGGCTGAGATCTCACAGCTGAAGCCGCTTCTCTGTCAGTAAACTGGCTAATATTTACAAGGCTGCTCAGTTCCACCTTTTCTTTTTTTTATATCATGCCAGATCTATGGGGGAGACTGCGAGGCTGTCCGTCTCTCCCCCTGCTCCCGCATACATAAGCGAGACCCTGTTCAGTGGAGGATCATTCTGCTCCTGCTGGAAAGCAGCCGTTATGCCAGAGCTCTGTTTCCTTTGGAAGTAGAGCGTCCGTGTGCTTGAGCGCAGCCTTGCTGGAAACAGAGGGGTATCACATGGCTTAAAGCGAGGCTGGCCCACTATTACAAAGAAACGACATCATATGGTAACTCCTGGATACCACCACCCCCCCACCTCCTACTCCCCCTGACTCCTCGCTTCTTACTCAATATCTGCGAGGGGAGGGTGTATGGGAGGGGGGGAGGGGGACAGAGTTGCGCCGAGGGGTAGAGTCTGGGGAAGGGGGGGGGGTTGTAGGAGGGATCGGTGTTTTTGTGTCTCTGTTCGTTCAGCAATTTACAAAGAAGGGATTTGACGTAACTTAAGAATATGTTCTGCTAATGGAGCGGAATTATAATGGTCCTGTGATAATCACCAGGAGAGGCACAGAGAGTGGGGCACTCTGCCCTGGATGGCCGCTCTGTGCTCCAGAGACACAAGGCAAATACAAGGAACTGGGCCATGCTGGAAAAAAGGTTTCCTGCCAGCTCCCTTGAAGGGAGGGAGCTTCAGTGTTCATTTTTCACTGAGAGGTCGGAGCCCTTTGACAGCAGAGGTGGCTCTGGAACTCACCTGGAAGTGCAGGAGTGGAGCGGATCCTTCTTTGTTTGGAGCATATGAAGAAGGCAAAGGCGAGATTAAAAACCAAAAAAGCTCTCAGTGTTAATGTATAATTGGCCCCTGCTGATGGGGGTCTCTCAGATGCAGATATTGCCTGAGAGAGGATTCTCAGTATGGGGCGGGGGGGGGGGTACTTAGTCATGGATATTGCCTAACAGCTAAACCCAGAACAAGAGATATATACCTACAGAAAAGTAATACTTCAAAGGGGAATAGGAGTGTGTTACTCTGCAGTTTACATAGAGGACAGTGTCTCTAGGAGGAATTCAGTATTTTAATAGTGCTCATTTTAACAGGCAGCACGCTGAAATCAAATGTATGGGTGATAGACACACTGCTTTTCCATAGACATTCAATATTTAGTCTGTTTTCCTGTAATATTTTCATTTTATGAATATTTCATACTACTCAAAAACATTGATCAGCCTACACTTTACAATATTTGAAAAAGTCATTTATAATAAGTCAAACATCTGCCCAGCTCATTGAGGAATAGTTTCTTTAGTATTCATGAAAAGCCCTTGGTCATCTCTGAGCACCTGAGTCACCACGGGTTCATCCATTTGAAAGTTTCCCTTTTTAAACGTCCCTCTCATCTCTTGGTGCTTCAGTCATACGCCTGTTTATTTCAACTTACTAATGGAGATTTAATATTTTCGATGAGTTGTTCTAAAGATGTGGGCAAGGAGAAAAAAAACTACAGAAATATGATGTAGAATCTGACTCTTTTCTTAGGTTGTCTCCTTTATGTCTAAATTTGTTGTTATCTCTGAATATTCGAAGATACATCGGAATTTTTTGTCTCTGTACTCAAACCAATGTTAAAATACCTAAAATAGCTATCAGGGGAAACTGTAGAGTACCACACAGAGTAATGTTTAAAGTAATGTGTCGTGTACTTAACAGTGGACCTTGTATTGTTTGCTCTAACGCTTAGACTAAAGTACTTATCTTTGCATTTTTTAGTAAATTGTACATATGTACAATGTACAATTATACATTCATAAGAAAATCAATAAACGATATTACATCATAAATGTAAGGAGAATAATTACATTAAACGTTGACTAATACTAAGCTTAAAAAAACAAGGATATTATCTTTTTTCCTTTTAAACAAGTAAAGAACTGCCTATCGATAAAGTTCAATTTTGTTATGTACATAATAGAAAGGTGAACAAATGAATATAAACACAACACATGGTCTCCCTTTAAGGATGAAAAACCGAATATCTGAATACAGTGATAAAATTATGAAGAATTATTAGTTTAAAAGCACTACACATGTGAAGCAATCTAACTCTCCTCCTCATGGCAGCCAGCGAGCCCGTTTAAGTTCATTTTTGGTAATAAGCCCAGTCAGTACCCGCTGTGTTTTATTGTTCAGGATAACTTGTCATTGATTCACCTCACACTGGCTCAAAACTGTTTGTAGTTTACTTCCTGAACAGGATGTATGTTAATGGGCAGTAGTCAATAATGTGTAGCAGTCAATAAGAAGATGTTTGTTTGCTTATTTGTTTTACACAAAAACAGCAACTTCATACCACTTGAGAATACGATGTAGTAATGTAACAGACTTAGGAACTGCAGAGACACGGTACAGTAGACATTACAGACACAGTACAGCAGACATTACAGACACAGTACAGCAGACATTACAGACACAGTACAGCAGACATTACAGACTCCCAGCTGAAATTTCTTCTGCCCATGATATTGATTTATTCTGTCAACATTTAATAGTATAAAATGGTAAAAATAGAAATTACAATACAAACATGTCTTATGCAAAATTTGCTAAAAAAAAAAAAAAAAAAAAAGGAAGATCGAGAAGAGGCTTGCTGTCATTCCATGTAGAGAAGATTCAGGTCCCGGAGCCAGACTTTAACTGGCTGTTTTGGTAAGAACATATTATGGAGCAAACTGCAGGATGTGTGTTTCATTATATGTGGGGAAAAAAAAGGTCAGGTTCAAAAGGAGCAGAGTGAATGTTGTTGCAGGAGAAAAGCCATGCCAGGAATATTTTATGAGGAGTATTGAAGGAACAAAGGTTACCAGGACGTCATGGAGTGCTATTGACCTTCTGCATAATGTCTTGTATATTATGAATAGCTTATTTCAGTTTTTGTAAAACAACAAACTGCAGGAAATTGTGATGACTACAAAGGAGAACGTTCATTTCAATTGAAATGTTGTAATAGATGATATATCTAAATATATATAACTTGTGTTTAAATATTTGGCAACATATATACGTTTAAATATGAAATTATATATACAGTGTAAAATAAAATATGATTGGGAGTTTAGGAGTACTACTTATGAAGAGCTCAGGCATTTCCAGACTGGTGAGTTCCTCCAGGATAATAAGGTATGGAATGCGAGGTCTGTAAGGCCTTGATCTGAGCTTGAGTGGATGAATGGTCAGAATACCACATTCAAGAAGCTGAGCTTTCATATACTGACACAAAGATTACATATTAACTCTACAAATCAAATAACAATGAATCACACTGCATGTGTGCATGTGTGTGTTCGGTTACAAGAAAAAAAAAAAACCCATGCAGATTAATCAAATAAAATCACAAAATAATTTAGCACAGAAATAAAGAAGCCATTTAGCTGTGTACCATGCAATTATTATCTGTTTGTATCCTTGAATAAATATTATGTGGAGGGTAAGTAAAACAAAATAATTCATTTTTCCAGCAGAAAAGCAGGGGAGATATTCTTATCTGTTCTACAAGACACTGTAGCCATTAAAAAAAGGCTGGGTAGATGTTACTATGAAAATAAAAAGGAGGCTGAATTAGATCAATCCCTGATAATCAATCCCAGTTTGCTGGTCAAGAAATTAATGAAATAAAACTCAGTGGAGGAATCTTTTCAACCAATGTCCTGTTCAGACTAAACACATTAGATAAGTATATCCTGTCGGTCTTGGCAGGTGGGGTAAAAAAATTAAAAACATGCAGCGGCAATTAATAGGTGGAGCTTTTAATCTGCCACCCATTATCAGTAGAAGCTCTGCATTTCATGACATGCCTATGCAGCAAAATTGAATGAGGTGACGTCACTGCACACCACAACAGCAACACGAATGAAGAAAGCATATGAAATTCTTACATCTTGTACGAACCTCTACCAAAAGAGATATATCCTGCAGAACAGTGTGATCTAAGTAATGGAGTAACGGATACACACTTCAGATGAGAATCAGGTGCAGATAATTTCATTAAACTTTCTCAGTTTTAGTTGTTCAAAAATGATTGGTCCTTCTGCCAGACAATACATACCAAGGAATAACTCATTTTGTGTCTAATGTCAGTTTCAGTTTTAATGTGATTTTTTTTTTTTTTATTGAGTTATTTATTGAATTAAAAATGAACCAAGTTTCATTGTCAAAAACTAGCACTGTTTAATCAGTCAGAGTGAAGGAAACACCAGAAAGAGCAAGAATAAAAGTAGGAGAGGGTGGTTTGGGAAGCAGACAGGATAGAAGACTGACTGACAAAGTCTACCTTCTCTCAGGGTGGGAGGAAAAGCATGATTGAATCTGCTGAGAATCAACCCATTACCAAGGCAAATCTGTAAGGTTCCATTCTCCGTATGCATGTGTTAACCTGTACCCCACTGCTTTATAATAAATACTCATAGCAGGTGAACTGTATTGTTTGACTTTCTTATTTGCCTCAGGTCATATTGTCTGGAAGTAAAAAAAAAAAAAAAACATTTCCCAGAACACCAAAGCGCTAAACCCATGGAGATCTGCCCTGGTTTAGTAGCCAAGCGGCAGACACTGGCGAGTGCTCTCCTTACATCTCCATCTCCAGCTCCACATCAATGTGTGCCTGCTGTTACTGGTGCAGTGCACTGAGATTCCTGCTTCATTAAGGTTTGTACACGGACCATTACTGAGGTAATATAATGCCTCAATGAGAACACTGAGCAGCCAGGGAACAATACATTTGCCCAAGACAGACAGCAAACGTTTTTCAAGAAGCATATTGATCAACTGGGCAGGAAAACTTCCCTTATGGGTTTCAACTAATATCAAACCTTCAAAATATCCATGGTCTTACCTAACCACTCTTCAGCAGCTGCAAGGAGCAGACAGCAGAAGCAGGGATGAAGCCACTGTGCTAAACAGCTACCAGGCATGTGAGAAACCCAGAAAAATCGAATAAAACGTACATGCGACTTATTTGACAAGGATAATGAGGGGGCTAATGTCAATTAAATAACTAAGAATTAATTAATTGGAAGATAATGGATTATAATACTATTATTCGGCAATCACTGAAGCCAATTATGTAAATCTCATCATCTGTTGAATGGATTTAACAAAATACCACAGTGATTTTTAGACATCATAGAAAGGTTAAATGCTTTGGCTTTACAAATATCTAAGGCAATTAGTTTTCCTTTTTTCTCTTTTCAGCGCAGTTAAAGGTAAATAGAAATATTCTTTGATCATCCTTTGCCTGTGGTGCCACAGATTCATAGATTTGGGTCATTACTGTATTTTGCTTTGAAGTTTGTGTACCATTGTTACGATCCGCAGTCTAGGGTTGGGGATCGCCAGAAAGGTAAGGGAAAGGGAGAGGAAGACGAGACAAGAGGGGAAAAGGGAAAGGGAAGAACACGGGAAACAAGAGGGATATTTTTTTATGTTTTTTTTTTATTTATTTTTCACAAACACTTTCACGAACACCAGATATAACAGACTTCGGGAGTGACAATGGCCAAAACAACAAACAAAACACCGCTACCGAACGAACCCAATCTAAGCTAGCCCTACGTGAGAGAAACAAATGACAAACAAAACAACAATACTACCAACTGGCTCCCTAACCAAACCAATAAGCACCACGTCTCACAAAAAAACAAAAGGGCAGTCACTTCTTACACACCTGGTATGAACACACACAGCAGGCACACAAAACACAAGCAACGGTACCGAAAGGAGAAGGTAAAGAGTAGTCGAAAACAAGCAAAGGGTCAAACCAGAAAAACAACAAATCAGGGCAGAAGTACAGAAAAAGGGCAAAGTGAAAATCCAAAACCAAAACTGTCATACACGAATAACCAAAACCAATAATCACAAGCAATGAGCAGAGCTGTCTAGGTGTGCGAGCTGTGGCCTTTTCTTGTCAGAACCCGGAAATGACGAGCGGCGCATCGGAGGAGACGTGGGCGGGGTCTGGATGAGGAGGCGGAGCAAGATGCATGGCGGACAAGCTGCCGACGACAAGGCCTGTGGGAGAAGCTGAAGACGCAGCCGGCGAATGGCGACGAGGGCGGGAAGTCCGAAGAATCTGCCAGGACCTCCTGCAAACACTTACGCCACATAACAACCATATTATTAAATCACGGTTAACCACAGTTATTACAATCAATAATTTACAAGGATACATCTTTTAGGGTTAGCAGTATTTAATTAAGTGATCGACTTGGAGTAAAATATTGTTCCTTTAAGCTTCTAAGAGAGGAACAATATGTCTGGTTTGACCATTGTGGAAAATGGTATGCGGTAAAACATAAAGATCGTGCCTGGTATTGGAGCTTGCTGATGGTACTGTTGTGTCTTCCTATGCACTAGGTCAGGGGTGGGGAACCTGTTCCATGGGGGGGTCGGTGTGGTTGCGGGTCTTTGAGATGACCTCTCAATCAGCCAATAATAAAACAGTGGTTTTCAATTCCAGTCGTGGGGACCGACTGTTACTGGCTGATTGAGAGGCCATCCCAAAAACCCGTACCCACACTAGCCCTCCATAGAGCAGCTTCCCCACCCCTGCACTAGATTTTGCAGGTGTGTGTTGTTTATGGTCAGTGGGTGTAGGAGAAGAGTATGTACTGTAAGTGTTGTATTGACGCTGTTCGGATAAAGGAAGTTAAGTTCATCAAGCTTTTACATGGCTTATATCACCATACAGGTCTGATTTATTGTCTATAGTTCTATGGATGTAGAATAGTGTTACATCACAGTTGGGTGTACAATATGTGCATTCAGTATCATCTCCAAGAAAAAGAACATTCAGGACCATACAAAATACACTTCAGAAAAATGAAGCAATAGAATAGTTGCTCTATAATAGACATTGAAGGAAAAATAGAGATCAAGATCACTGAGACTGAGCCCTAGAATAGAGTAGTTCTCCTGTATCCAGAGGATAGCCTACTGATCTACCATGGATAGCCAAAACTGTGGATAACAGCAAACTATCAGCGGACCCCATATACACTATAATGTGATTTTCGTGAACTTACATATGATAATTCATAAATTCTTCACAGTAAGATATTACCAACATTAGATACACTAATTAATAAGTAAATTGTACATTAGTATAGAGCACTGTTAAGTACTGTATTCTTTCAAATGAAAGGGATTCTGACATTTTAGCCTAATTCTCAAGAAATGATAGAGCAATGAAAAATATCACATATCAAGGGATGATGTAACAATGAAAATCTTGCTTTTCATACCCCTCAAAGGACGAAGGAACATTTAAAAAATGTACTTTCTGGCATTTTACAATTACCCGCAGATAACTGATATAGTGGACACTAAAACTGTGGATACGGATGGACTAAGGTAATTAGTTACAGAGCAGAGCTCATTGTCTGTTGTACAACCATAGTGTGTATTATTAACAACAGGTTTCCTTTTCCTATCATACTGCGCTGCATATGATTCCATGTCACTCCATGGCGGCTGTGGCCCTAGTCAAAATTTAACCTTTAATAGCATATCAATTAAGAAAATTAGGTAAGAAAAACATTCATTTGGCAGCCCTATTTAAAGAAACCATATGACATTATCCCCCACTAATCTGTCCTCTATATGTCAGGGTCAGCCCCCATCCACTCCTGCCCTTTCTGTCTCTACCCCATTTGGTCAGCAGGTGTCGCCATACATCCCGCCTTTTCACTCCCTGTCTAACCCTTGCGTGTTTCCCCTGCTCCCTGGACTGCAATCCCCCCAGTCACGGGTTTGAGGCTTGCTAATGAGCCTCATCTGTTTCTTTCTATTAATGACTTTCTGTTTCCCAGTCCTTTATGTTTCCTTCTGAGTTTCCTGTTCTAGGTTTGCCCTCCTTGTGTTCTGTTTTGGTTTTATTGTGTACTTTGTTTTCCTGTTTATTTTCCTAGTGTATTATTTCCCTGTGTTTCCTCAGTTTCAGGTCTTGTGTGTATTTCAGTGCTTGCCCCACTTTATTGTCTAGTTAGTCATTGTGCCCATGTTACTGTGCATTTGTTTCTTTGCACCGTTCCTAGTTCTGCTCCCTTGTAGTGTTATTTTGTGGTTTCACCTTTCATGTTCAGTTCTGTTTATTAATAAACTCTTGTCTCACAACCACAACTGTATCATCACACCCGCCTGCGCCATGCCCACACCATGACACTGTAATAATGGAAATATGTAACACTACATCAATATCATGGAAGTAATAAGGAATGGGACCAGTCTTTGCCTTTACAAGACTTGGTCCTTCTTGTAATGCTTTTGTACAACTCCTAAACTGTTTGTAATAAAATTTTGGAACACTTTTCAGCAGAAATAGTTCTTTGATTGATGGAGGTGGAAATCTGATGCGTACTTTAGGTTCAATGATCAGCTGATGATTGGAGAAACCATGGAAGGAATTTTAATTCATCCTGGAGATTGTGAAGCATTAGTACCATCTACTGCAGAAGTGTGATGCCAGAAATGAGGGTGAAGGAAGTAATACTTCAACATGTGGATGGTCCATTTTATAGCCAGGACCTCCTGCTTGACAGTCGCATTCCTTTGTTTGCCAGGCGTAAGCTTCCGGAAAACATACAGCACTGGATGTTTCTCACACCCACAGTCCTGGAAGAGAGTAATTACAAAGTTTACAACCAGAAGGGTAGTTTGAACTCTGGGGTGTGAAGGACTGATTCAGTGGTGAGGGCTGTTTTTAACTGTTGGAATGCAATTTTAGCCTCTCAGTCCACTTGATATGGTTGGGCTGGTTCTTCCAAACAGTGATTATTTAGAAAGCTAGAGTTGTTGCGTGGTAATGCTCAATTACCTTATTCCATACAAGTATGTACTTAATCCTGGCCAGAAATTGCTAGTTATACAAGTTATACATTTTAAGACATCCACTAATCATAATGCACAAGAAATACAGAGACCAACCTCACCCATGTCTAGTCTAAGTGGCCACATCACCATAAAACTACATCGCATATACCAATAGCCAGAATCAAAGTACATACCTCAGCTGAAGATATATACATTAGTTGGGAGAGAGGCCTGGCTACAGATTCTCATCACACAATACCATGTGGGAGCTATAGCTACAGAGTGTCTCCTCAGTAAAGGCCAAACATGGTGAATAGGCCAGTCACACCTACCATGTGGAGGTTCTGTCTATAGACTGCCTTGTGGACCCCTCCTTAAATACCAGACCAAATGATGGATACCTCCTTTGAATGTGGTACACTGGTCACTGCCCAGATGTGGTGACTGTTGCTTTCCTTAGGGATATTATATTATTACAGATATATTACAGGGCTGCAATCTCCTTCTGATCTCCTTGAAAGTATTCTAATAGGTCATTGGGCAGTCAGATGTATTTTCTATTCAGCTCACTTTTTTAAAACAGTTTCCAGGTGCTTTATGAAATTTAAGTGGAATACTTTTAAAATACATCTTAAAATCATGCTTATATTTTTTTTAAGCTTGCATTAATCTAATTTCTAAACAAGCAGAACTATTTCTGACTGTAACATTACCTTTCCCTTCCATGTGCATCACTTAATTTCTTGCTGTCCACACAGTGGGCACTGCTATTCTTGTACATGCTCTGGTTACATCTCACATCAATTACTGCAATGCTATCCTCTCTGGTCTCTTCTACAAACTTCAGCTCTTTCAGAATACAGCTGCCCGTGTCATTTCCAAAACCCCTTCCACAGAACGTATCATTCCTGTCTTCCAGCAACTTCATCGGCTAACTGTTAGATGCCATATTGACTTCAAGATTCTGCTTCACACTTTCAAGACTCCAGATAATTATCAGACTAAATCTGCCTGACCCCGTCATTCCACTTGGTTACACTCTCTCAGGCATGTTAAGCTTTTTTTTTTTAGTTTATTGTTTCAGATTTTTTCCCTTGATTGATTTAATAATTGATTGCTACTACATGTCTTTTGATTGTCTGGATACAGTTTATTGCTGATTGTTTGCTATTGTGTATCATTTGATTTTACTGTCTTTGAAGGAATCCTTCAGTGCTTTGAATGGTATCTATAAATAAAATGTAATATTATTATTATTATTATTATTATTATTATTATTATTATTATTATTCCAAGTGCTACTTTCTTGACATTT
This sequence comes from Gnathonemus echidnorhynchus, assembly GCA_026776725.1. Taxonomy (NCBI): domain Eukaryota; kingdom Metazoa; phylum Chordata; class Actinopteri; order Osteoglossiformes; family Mormyridae; genus Gnathonemus; species Gnathonemus echidnorhynchus. Next base: position 24,497,865 of record JAODJU010000108.1, read on the forward strand.
GTGTGTTTTAAAAGTGTGTTTAACAACTGACCTAGGCTTGGGCAACATTACAGTAATATGGTATTCTGTGGTATTTTACAGGCAAAATTACTGTGGGGGACCCCCTGGTCTGCAAATGTTATCACCAAGATTGAGGTGAAGTCACCAGTGGCCTGTACTACAAAGCAGGGTTACTGGCTTATCGGTGTAACTTATCGGATTTAAGGTACCACAGTTTAAATGGACTTCATATTCGTTCAATTACATTTTGCCCAGACTACCTTAAATCCGACAAGTTACCCCGATAAGCCAGTAAGCCCGCTTCGTAGTACAGGGCCCAGATGTGGCAGTGTCATGGTCTGAGCTCAGTCTTGCCACCTGTCAGTTCCTACCTGTGGAGGAAAACAGCAGAGGCCCAAAGGAATTCAGGGTTACAGAGTCCTGTGGGACCAGCTGCCTAACAGCTATCACCAGTCACAAGGGCATCCTGGTTGGCTTCCCCACCTGGGCTTCATGGTCAAGGGTTATTATCAGAACATGCTAAAGGTCACACCAAACCCTGACCAGACTGACCGGAGCAATAGTGGGACCAGCAGGTCAGACCATGACATGATACCTCTGCATGGAGACTGCAGTGTGCACTGTGTCAATAGAGGCATCATTAGGCGCTTTCACACCGAAATTCCGGAACCTGGTCCCGGTTTACAAGTCCCTGGACTGTCTCAATCTAGAACTTTTGTAGCTCCTGGCCACTTTCACAACACACAACAGGAACTGGGATGTTTATGCTAAATAAACATGGGAGACACCAAAAATTTGCATGTTAAATGTCACACAGAATTTCATACAAAACTACAACGCCAAACTGTAGGAAAACAATGTTCATTTAGTTAGTTACTTGTTAATTACTGGGGGGACTGATCATGATGAAAATGGGACTGCCATTTATTTATGTTTTACTTATATGACTGTTGACATGCTCATGATTCTTATTAAATCTGTCCAGCAGATCGTTCTTTCATTTTCAGCAGAATAAAAAACAATGTAACGTTAATTAACAATGTAATGCTATCATGCTAATAGGCGATCAAATTTTTCAGAAATATGGAGACACAACAAAAAATGTATTAATTGATGCATTGATTGTAATTGGGATACAAAAATAATTCCATCTGCTCAATTTTTGTTTTACTACATCTCTCTTTTTCAGCACTTCCATGTAACTCCAAGTTCAGCGGTGCTTGTGGTCAACCAATCAGCAAGCTATCACTGTAAGTACCAACCAATCAGCAAGCTATCGCTGTAAGTACCAACCAATCAGCAAGCTATCGCTGCAAGTGCCTCCCCAGTAGTTTGTTTAAGAATTAGAAATACCCACTCTGGAGCACCTGCTAAAAAGGATTCTGGAACAGCCTCCAAGGAGCTACAATTTCTGTTTCTGTTCAAAGTTCTGGTTCCAGAAAAATGTTCCGGTGGTATGAAAATGCCAATTCATATCACCAGGCAAAGGGAAGCTACTGGGTTGCATCGCAGATATGCTAATTCAGTCTTGTAACTGGTTTTGAGACTACACTTTTTTCTAGTTTGTATCAGCCATTGTTAAATCTCATTGTTCACTCTTAAGGTAATTAACCAATTGCCACTCTCAGTGCTGGTCGAAGCTGATGTGTAAGCTTCACCACCAGCCCCCCGCGACAAAATGCCCAATTTTACTTTGTCTCTGATACATACACGTCAGCTTAGCTACAGTGAAAACAGTTTGATGGGTAATTAAACAATGTGTAATGTGCATTCTGTGATGCTTTTCTGCCTTCATGCATAGCATTCCTGTGAGCTCAAATCGGTCTGGCAATTCTCCTCTGACCTCCCTCATCAATAAGGCATTTCCATCCAGAGCCGCCACTCAGTGGATGTTTGTTTTTCTTTTTTGCACCATTTCTCTGTAAATTCTAGAGCCTGTTGCAGAAATACTAAAACCAACCTGTCTGGCACCAATAATCATGCCACGGTCAATATCACTATTTCCCGCCCATTCAGGTATTTGATGTGAACATTAACTGAAGCTCCTCACCTGTATCTGCATGATTTTATAAAATGCGCAGTTGCCACATGATTGGCTGATCAGATAATTGCATGAATATGAAGATGCGCAAGTTATCCTAATAAAGCGCTCACTGAGTTTATATAGCGATTTCCTGAATAACTTCAACTTCTTATAATCTTTTTAATTGTTCAAAACAGCTGGGGTTACTGTGATACAATTCTTTATTTTACAGAATCCTACCAGAAAATGCTGCACTATCCTGTTAAATGTCCACTACAGAAGCTGAGAACAATCACGCTTGCAATTTTTTTAAATGCAGGTGCCCTGAGATGACATGATAATTATCTTGTTATCTTGAGATAACAAATTTGTTTTGAAATAATTTTCTCAGAATAATTACAAGGATAAACATATTGTGATCCCACAGGGCAGTCATGCCAAATCTCTGTACACAACATGTGCAGATGAAATGATAACAAAAATACTGAACACTGGGGCGACTTCTACTAGGGGGATCTCCACTGTGGATCAGAAACACACCCACATGCAAATATACACACATTGTCTATATCCTTGGGTGTTATTCCACTAAGTGAAATATGCTAAGCTTGACGCTGCCATCTACACAATGGCAGACATACAGAGTAACCTTTAGATATCAGTGTAAATTGTATATAAGCTGCAAGTTCTTTTAAAACCTGTAGCTTATTGTGCCACTAAATTATCTCGTTATTTCAAGAAAACATACTGCTAATTAGACTTCACCCTAATAAAGTCCTCACTAAAATGTTTTTGTTTAGTAACACAAAAATTTTCTTTCGATTCAGCGTTCCATCCATAGTACCAAGGATCTTTTTTCCCAGATATGGAGAAAATTTTTCCTGCTCTCCAACAACTAACTTCCTGTAAACACATTAGTGCCGACAGTTATAAACATAAAAGTTTTGTCACGCCTACATCAGTGAGCTCTGATTGGTTCATACTTAGCTCGTTACCCTTTCCTGATTAGCTTTCTTCGTTTTGATGTCTCTTTTCTTAATTGGTTATTCATCACGGGAATGAAGAACGCTTTGCCTTTGTTTTCACGGAAGGAAGCCACATGTGAACACGGAGGATGTACAGGACTTTCGCTACCTGCCATATGTTGTTTTGCTTATTTGTATGCAGCTAAAGCATGTTTTGTGTACATTGTACGCTGTTTACAACTATTTTGGAGCTCAAAACAAGACAGTACCTGAGCCAAGTTTATGTGCACCTCTAGCTTATGATGAAGACATCCAGCCATTGAACATCAGAGTGCACTGAAACTCAGGAGAAGAGAGAGAGACGTGTAGTGACTAAATTTCTGGATCCCTGTGTTGTTGCTCTGATGGTTCCTTTTACGAACATCTTTGTGTTTGTGATGCTACAGTTTCACTTTTGCTAAATAAAATACATGCATTTAATTTATACATATGGTTGTGTAAGAGATTAATCAACAGTCAAGCATATATGAAAAGTGAACTTTATTACTTATCAAAGTCAAAATAAATGATTCAAGTTACGGTGGTACCTCAGTTCTCGAACTTAATCCGTTCCGGAATCTGGATCGAATCCTAAAAAGTTCGAGTTCTGATCAAATTTTTCCCATAAGAAATAATGGAAAACCAATTACTGTAATTGGTTCCCGCCCCCCCAAAATTACACCTAAATATGATTTTTTTTTTTAGTATTTAAACACAAAATGAACAGGATAAAACACGAAGAGCATTTTTTTCTTAATGGCTTCCAAAACAATAAAGATCTTATCCCAACATTACCCCTGTCCTGCCCTGACCGTCCGCTCCTTCCATGTGCCACGCCCCCTCGTTAACCTCGTGTGGGATCCCCATGTGATCAGCTGTTTCTGGTTGT
>JAODJU010000108.1:24501880-24513578 GCA_026776725.1 Gnathonemus echidnorhynchus
GACTTCTGATATTCAGATCGAGTTCCAGGTCAAACTGGTTTGTTCGACTTTCAAGAAATTCGAGTTCTAGTGACTTCAAGAACCGAGGTACCACTGTATATACATTAACAACCACTCATAGCTACAGTACATCATATGCCTCTTACACGGAGCAGTGTGTGAACGCAGAAGTTATTTTCAAGGCTAGTGATAATGGTAGTGTGGATTCATGTCTTTTCTTTCGGAAACTCCTCTAAAGATTTTTATTTTAACGTATCAGTGTGGATGTAGCCTCAGTATTGCAGCTGCTTTTGTAATTGTGATTCAAACACTTCAAAATTAAGGTATTTTTCACATGGTCACATCACTTACTGTTAGGAATGCCTTGGATTGTTTCAGAAGGAATCCCATTCTAATTTCACATTATCAAATATTTGTGTTTTCCCCTGTGCCTCTTAATTATTGAAACATAATTGGTTCACCTGAAATAAAACCTTTCCTCTGAAATATTAAGACATTAATATATGACATTATACTGAATAGAGGAGATTAGCTTTTCCATGAGTGTACAACAAGCAATGTATGCAGTAAAAAAAAAATCATTTTGCTCACTGCCTATAGAGATAAATACACATACATATTGTAGTACGGGACAGAGACCGGAGGCAGCCTGCACAGTCATCAGATTATTGTGTAGATGTGCAAAAGTGCCGGATCAAATAGTTCAAGGTAGGGGGTAGGTTGCCTCAGGCAGCATCCAGTGCAGGGCAACTTCCAGGAAAACAGGTCTTCGTCACCAAGACGGCCCATTTGAGCACCTGCTCCTTGAAAAGTCTGGGCCCAGGGTCAAACCCTCACTTCCAGAGTCCACTTTAATCAAGTCTTGGGAACCAGGTTTAACAGTTTGTCTGTCTCCAGGGCTTCTCTGTACCATGTGTTACGGTCCCCAGTCTAGGGTTAGGGACCGCCAGAAAGGTAAGGGAAAGGGAGAGGGGAGGACAAGACAACCAGGGAATAAGGGAACGGGAACAAGGGACACAAGAGGGATCTTTTTTTATGGTTTTTTTATTTTTCACAAACACGTTCACAAACACGAGGTGCAACAAACTTTGGGAGTGACAAGACCAAAACAACAAACAAAACACCGCTAGCGAAAACGTCCCGAAACTTATCTAAGTGCAACACAAGGAAAACAAAATACAACATCCGATACTGACTCCCTACCCAAACATACAGTAAACCACGATTCGCAAAACAAAAAGGCAGTTACTCCTTACGCACCGAAAACAAGACAAACATAAGGCAAATACACGGAGACAGGGAAACCACGGTATCCGAAGGGGCAAGCAAAAGAGAATAGTCGGGAGCTGGGCGAGAGTCCAAAACCAGAAAATCAAACAAATCAAAGCAACAGTACCAGGAAGGGAAGAAGCGAAAGTCGTAGTCCAGAAACCAAAAACAGTCATACACATATAATCAAAATCCAACAAGCAAACCAATCACAGAAACCAAAACGAGCAGAGCTCCTGAGGTGTCTTGCTGTTCGGCTTTTCAGCGCCCGGAACCGGAAGTCGTCGCAGCTGGGAGGCGTGGCCAGGTCCAGGGCGGAGCCGAAGAGGCGGCAGACGAATGGCGAGTGGGCAGGGCGTCCGACGAACCTACTCGGCATGAACCCGAAACTTACGGCATGTAACACATGACTGTGGCCTATACCATGCTGACATATTCATACATTATTAAATTAACATCCTGACAAATAAAATGATTAACTTATGTGCCTTGTGAATTTCATGGAAATAAACTGATGAAGAACCAAACCAAATAATAATCAATGAAATGTAACAAATGTATATACTGTACATAAACTGGGATGAAAGCCTACGCAAGCTGTGTTTGAGCATGCAGGTCAAAGTGGTGTAACCAAGCTACCATAGTGTGGCTGTCTCTCTGGCCATCACACTCATCCCTTACACGTATTTATGGTACTATCTATTTTAAATATGCTTTATTATAAATCATAGAGTGGACAGCAGTGTTTTTATTTTATATTTGTTCCACAAGATGCTGTACCCATGGTACAATGTAAGATTATTCTCACATTATGGGGGCTTGCATATATTTTTATCAAACAATGGAAATTCATGTTCTGCTTAAGTAAACTATTCTTGTTGCCATATTACTCATTTCTTACTATAAAAAGACATAAAACGTACAGTATGTAATAGGATATAATGTGTGGCCACAGCTCGTGGGGGCTGTGTGGCTTACCCCAGTACAAGCTTTGGTTTGTCGCTCGCACTTCTGTCTACGTTATAAAGTCGTCATGTCTGCTCATGTGTACCTGATGGGAGATATTATCCCTCACAGACAATTTGAATGTAGTCTTGAAACCATATACTTTTTTAAAAGGTCATCTGCAGAAATACTGCCCATGAACGGCACACCTGGCAACCCAGCCTCCCGGAGGCATAGATTGGCTGGAGAAGGTGATGAGCCGGTGTTCTCTCCAGGTTCAGGAAGTGCCCATAGTGACCACCACTACTGGCACCAAGACGACCCGGCTCCAGAACACTGGGCGAGCTCCATTAAGAAGGCTTCCACTGCAGGCCACAAAGCTCATGACCTTCACACCTTGCTTGGATATGACAGCATGCAAATTTAGCAATGGAGGTGAAATTATTATATAGTATAGGATATAATAATTGTATTAATAATAATAATAATAATAATAATAGTATTATAATAACAAGGATAATTTAATTAACCGTACAGTACAGTAGTGCTGGATGTGATGTTAGTGCAGCATCAACAGCTGAAGTTAATCTAGCCTACAGAGTTCTCTTCAATAGTACTTTGTCCAGGCCCAGTGGAGGTCATGTGATGTCCCACTGCACAGTGGAGGTCATCCACTGTTCTTCAGCCAATCACTGCTCATTGGCACTACTGCTGTCTAGTATCAGATCTCTCAGAAATAAAAAAAAAAACAAACTCCTCCTCCTAATCCAAACCAACAAGGACTATAAGAACTGTTCAGCCATCTGCCTGACCGAGACTTGGTTAGATCACACTGTGCCAGGTCAAGCGGTTTAACAAACCGAACACAAAAGAGAAAACCACAAAACAAAAGGTCCAAAAGGGATCAAAATAAAGCAGGTAGAATAGCAAAACAGTAACATGGAAGGTGATTCAATAAGGGAGGCATACAGAGAACACAAGGGAAACAAGACGCATAGGAACACAGCAAACCAATAACAAACACACACACTCAATAACCAACAAAAGAATAGAACATAGGCAGGCACTTAAATACACACATGACAAGGTTCAACCAGAAACAGGTGAGGGTAGTTAAATACTGAGGACTAGGAACACTGAACAGGTGAGGGCAATCAACAGATAGCAAAAGGTTCAAGCGCCAAAAAATCCTAGAAACAAGGGTACAGAACATCACTACAAACAGGGATTACTACAAAGGTACAACAGCAAGATCTGCACACAAATACATTAGGCATATCAATATATACCTAACATGGGATATACAAAGAATGATAGATGTTAAATAATAAACCATCCACCGAACTCCCTAACTATACACAATAGATGTCATGTCCAGGAACCAATGGCGTTTCGGACAGTAAAGCTTATCATTTGTTCCTATGGGTTCCGCTAGTAAAGTCTGATCATGCCATGCTACTCTTCATTCCAAAATACAGACAGAAACTTAAGTCCACCATTTATCATTCAAATGCATCAAGTCCTGAACTACAGAAGCTCTCTGAGTGGATCTTTTGAATGCATTGATTGGGACATATTTGGTGCAGGCGCTGACAGCCTCAACAAGCTCACTGACATTGTGACATCATACATTAATTTATACGTGGAACTGTGCATTCCCATTAAAACACTGAAACTCTGCAGTAATAATAAACCTTGGTTCACCAAAGACATTCAAGTTCTATTTAAGAAGCAGAACTCTGTTTTTATCAGCAGGCCAGCGAACAATACACCATTACCAAATATGAGCTAAGGTTTGCAATCAGGAAAACTTCAAGTCAAATTATGCCATAAAACTGGAAGAACATATTGCATCTAACAACACAAGAACTATCTTGAAATAATTGAAGGAGATGACCAGTTACAGGAAATATCCCTCCTCCACACTAGACATCAATACTGACCTCCCAGACAAAGTGAGTAAGGTCTTTCGGAGGTCTGAACCGTCTCCAGTCGTACCTTATCCACCCCCACCCTTTCCATTTTACATGTAAAAGAAGACGGTCACATCCATGTTCACGAAAATGAACAGCAAGGCAGCAGGCCCAGATCCTGCTGTACTCAACCAATGTGTAGCTCGACTCGCTCTGATCATTACAAAAATCTTCGACACCTCACTTCACCAGTGTACATTTCCACAGTGCTTCAAGAACTCACTCATAATCCCTGTATCAAAATGAGCTAGGATCTCCTGCCTTAATGACTACAGTCCAATTGCCTTAACATCTGTGGTCATGAAGTCATTTGAGAATATCATCCACTACTATCTGAAATCCCATACCAACCTTCTGCTGGGTACTTACCAGTTTGCTTACTGAACCAACAGGTCTGTAGAGGATGCTGTTAACTTAGCCCTCCACCACACAACACAACACCAGCACTTATTCATCAACTCAGCTCAAACTTTAATACAATACATGGACACTGAACATGCCCTGAAATGAAACATCAATACAGACCATATTACCAGAAAATGCCCAGTAGAGACTGTTTTTGTTACAGCTCAAAAAATTCAAAGTAAAATAAAACCACTTAATTCAGTTTTATATAGACACCAGTGAGAGCATGCTCACTTCATCAATCGCAGTTTGGTACAGTAGCTCGCACAGTCACACACACAAGAAAATCCAGTGCATAGTCAATAAATCATCCAAGATTATTGGAAGCCCCCTCCCATCAGTCAATTACTATATCACAATGACTCTATTTCATGGCGGGGGGGGGCATCTCTGACGCCTCACACTCTGCTCACTGCCTCTTTCAGCTGATGCTCTCTAAACAGCACTATAGGGGGTTACCCACCAAAACATCCTGTCTTCAAAAAGTATCTAGTAGTTTTCCCTGTTCCTTATAATGTTCAGTAACTTTTATCTAGTCTTCCTCAATGTTCGATTCTTTTGTTTCCATTGATTACCTACTATTGTTCCTCAGTTGTCCCGGTCCTTAGTGTTAGCTGCCCACACCTGTCTCCCATTGACCCCTGTCATGTGTGTATCTAAGTGTCTGCCCTTGCTCCATTCTTTAATTGATCATTGTGTTTGTGTGACTGTGCTGTTTTTCTGCCCTTCCTGTGTGTGTTGTTGCCTTGTTTCCTCCCTGTTCCCCTAGATGTTGAGTTAGAGTTTGGTTTCTACCTTCTTTACTTTGATTCCTCATGGTTCATTTTTTTCTGCTATGGAGTTTAGTTTTGTTCAATAAAACCCCTTTTGTCTGAGAGCTGTACTGTGGAACGTCATTACACCATGCCTGGTCGTGGTGTAAAACTTTTATTTCCTTTGATGTAGCTAATGTTAGATTTAAAAATGGAATAACATAGATTTGCCATAAGACTTCTTGCATTAGCGTGAGAGTCTGAAAGCAAGAGTGTCATGCCAGACATGTGCGAGTTGGCAACCCTGTTGACCTTCGTGGTTTGGTCATTATAATGATTCAGATTCTGGTACAATAAAGGGTTTTCCTTCTTAAGAACAAGGTTATTTTATTTACTGTAGGCATAATAACAGTGACTTTTTAAGGGGCAGGTACTCAAAGGTTAAAATAGTTGAACTAAGTACTTCTAAAGCAGATACAAACACACATACTGTATCAGCATTATAATGTGCTTCAGGTCCAAACATTGTTTTCAGGAAGGTTTTTGTACTGGAAAAAGCAACTTAATGCTTTAACCTAATAAATATTCTGATGTTTAACTACCTCATACTGCAGTAAATATCTTGCAGTTGCATTACACACTTTCAGTTCAGATTTCACTGGATAAAAATACAAATCTAGGTAATGTAATAATAGCAGCTTGCATGTATGTGAAATCGAGCATCCTTTCCTGTTCCTGCTGGTGGGGATAATGTCTATACGATGAAAGTAGAGGTCATCTAATATTTGAGGGGACACTTTTTATTTTTTTTGGTAAGACCCAGTTGTCATAATGCACAAAATGAAGCCTATTAAAATGCCATCCACTGCCCCCTCCCTGTCTACACCCGCTGTGCTTACATAAAATAGCAATTACTATACAACACTAATATGACCGGGAGGTTGTGGATATCACTTGTAGGATAGTTACTGTCTTACCCTTTAGCAAGCTACCAAATTACTTAAGTAGCACCGTGAAAACCTTTTTAGCAATCAGTAAATTTTTCAAACACTGGGGTGTAAGAGTAAGTCTGTCACAGATGCTGATAGAGACTGGCAGCAGCATATTTCACAGTGAAGACACGGTGTCAGTCTCTCTATGTAGAACAACATTAACTGCAAAGGCAGCAATTTTGTAGAAGCACCAGCCTTCAGAAGATTTTGTAAATAAAAAGAGACAAACCAATATTTACCCATGTCAGAGATTCAAGTGGAGTTCTTGGAGTAATTGAATAGAACTGAATTCATTTTACAGGGCTATAAAAGCACCCTGCAGCTTAACAAATAGAGTTTGTGTTTCTGTCTCTGGGTTTATTAATTAGATATTTACCTACAATCTACGGTACATATCCTGGCCTTCTGCCTTAATTTTTTGTTTTTTGTATTATTGACTTGCATTGATATATCCACAAAAACAAGTTTTTATCAACATGTTTTTGGGATTTATAGTGATGGCTATACTTATACTGTATAGTGATACTGACTGTTATAAAATATATGAAGATATTTTAAGATTTTGAAAATAGCAGTTTTCATAGGTCAGGGACAGCAAATAGATGCAGAAAACGCAGGAAGCAGAAGGTCAGGCTTTGGTTTTAGAGTAATTATGCAGAGTAATAATAATAATTCCATTCAAGGCAAATACAGAAACAGAAAGAAGAGAGAATGGTAAAAAAAACAACTCAGCCACAAATAAATAAAAAAAAACTGGCCTTTTTGGTTCTTAGGTTTAAACAGTGGAATGACTTAGAAATTCAGATGTTCCAAATTACTGCCAAAAAGCATAAAACTGACAAACAGCAGCCATTCTGAGAACATTTTAATGTGCATAATTTGTCATACATGCCACTTGACTCCCTCGATACAGAATAACCCCAGCCACCACCAGCAACATGACTAGTTCCCATATCAAGTTAATTATACCTTTTGTCTACTTTCTGATTCACTTGAAGTGTCTCATTTTTTTAGGTACTGACAAAAGTAATCAAAGGTAATTCCAGGTCAGTCGCGCATAACATGAAAAGCTTTTTGTGATTTTTAAAAAAATTATTATTATTAATAGGAATTTTGTATCAGGTGCATCATAAACTTTTCTGAATAATTTAACATTGGGATGTCAACACACTTGTCTCATACCTCCAAGGGTAGGGAACTTCACTCCTTTCTGGCAGAGTATCTGAAACTAGCCTTGATGCTGCACTGTGTAAGTCTGAAGATGGACCAGAAACATTATGCTTCGATATCACCAGAAGACATTGGCGCACATTTTTTTACTCCTGTTGCATTTCAGTGTCTTGTAAAAACAGAAATGATTTGGTATTGTCAATATGACCTTCTGCCTTTTACAAAAGCAAAATATATTTATAGTGATTCTCAAACATTAATAAATAAAATTTCTTTGAAACCGTCTACAGTTGGACAAGTATACAGAAGCATATTATATGGGGTTGGGCAGTGAAAGTTGGAACAAGGGCCAGATGAAACCAATAAATCAGTATATGTGCTAAAAACACTAAAAACCTGCATTCATATTTAGCATTTACATCTGTCAAGTTCCTTGTTGAAGTGCTGAGTTTCAAACAAAAACTGAAGAAGCGGATTAAGGACCTTTAAAAAACTGTTATGAAGTTATTTAGAATACACTGTCATAAATATCAGAGTGCTTCATAATAGTAACAAGTATTGCCAGAAAAATAAGGCCAGTTCTAAAAATGAATCATATTAAAACCTATATAATGTTAGTAACAAAAAGCTCCAGTTGTATTTCAAAAGCCTGGAAAAGGTCTTGTGATCAGATGATGTGACATTAGAACATATTTAAGTCAAACATTTTGCTTGGTGCAGAGCCAGCGAAGAGAATCAGAAAGTCAAGCATAGCAGAATCTATCCCAAGGTCTCCTTTTAGCAAGACTGTGAGTCAAACAAGGCCAAAGCTGCACTGGAACATTTTTTAGGACAGGAAAAGAAGTAAAGCCTTTGCTTGGATTTTATTGACAACATTTAGAAAAAATGTAAGTTGTCATCTGTCAGAAGGCTACACATAGAAAAACCTCTGCACAAACAGGTAAAAAAACACTGTATTTCAATTTGGCTAAGTTTGTAGAGATTTTGGTATATACAGTAAACTTTGAGCCCAAAAATTTTAAGACATATGCAATGAAAATATTTCAGTTGCAATAATCCATCCATCCATCCATCCACACATTCTAACTAGTTATTCTGGTCTGGATCACAGGCAGTTACAATAATGTTTGGTAACGCTTTACATTAAGTACACCTTCATAATGTATTCATAATGCACTCATAGAACATTCATAAGCAGCATGCAAGGACACCTTAACATCCTAACATCCCTTAACAGCTTTAATATACATTAATAACAAACATTACATGATTATAGAATTTTAATGTTTGTTATTATTATATAATGTTTGCCATTAATGTATTTTACAGCTGTTAAGAGGTTGTTAGGATGTTGAAGTATACATGCATAATGTTTTATGAATACGTAATGAATACATTATGAAGGTGTACTGAACTTTTTATGAATGAAATATAAAAGCATTATGAAGGTACAGTTAATGTAAAGCGTTTCCTAAAATTTATACACACACACACACACACTCTTTATTTTTCCCATTCTGTGACAATTCAAGAGTGACACAGTTTCTATATATTTGGTAATGCATATTTAATTATCACTTATAGTTAAATGCCATTCATTTCACTTGGAGTTACCTGCAGCCTGTATACTACCAGTTAATGAACTGAAATAACCTCTCCAAAGATTACACCAGGTCTACAACTGCCTAGACAGTTGGGTCTTCAAGAACTTCTCACTTCACTTTGCTAATTTGAACAAGGCTTTATTTTTATATTTGTCAGTCGCTAAACTGTAGCATGGCTGTTAAACCTCTCGCAGGCCTAATTAGGGCAGCAATGTAAGCATTCATGGTCTAACTTTCATTCCTGGGTTAGAGGAGGTAATAGTGGTGCTGCTGGCAGTTTGCTTCTGGCAGCCCTGAGCTCTTGCGGCTGCAGTATTAAGTGACTGCTGAAATTCATTGCTCGAGCAGCCGTTTCATATGTGTAGGTGACAACCAGCTTTCATGACGCATGGATGTTCGCAACACATTTGCAAATCGTGGCGTTTCGTTATTCATTAGGTCACTCGTGCATCACGTGGAAACTCTAGTGTCAAGCAACATCATTTTCTGCTGTTTGTGATTTGAGTCAGGATTTGATAATTAGGTCATTAATCAATGTGTTGGCCAGTGAACAGGAAGAACAATATGTTTAATATTTTCAATTCATGTTTTTCGGAGAACAATCCTCTCTTTCTTGATAGACCCTTTTCTAAATAGCTTGTGATAGTATTTTCTGGGAGATTTAACACAGCTAAATAGCTCCAAAGGGCGTAAATCTGAAATTATAACTGTGAACAGCTGCTTCTCTTGTTTAATTGGGCCTTTCTAGTATAGCTATGGACTGGAATCACTGTTTGATTAAAATCAAGCATTATGATGCTGGAAAGAATTGTTCCTTCTTCTAGGTAATTACATTTAAAAAATGTATTCAAGTGTTATTTTTTATACTGTAGTAAAATAATATAAATAAAAATAGTATTCTATGTAAGTTCAAATAAATATAACAAAGAACAGAGGATGTTAGAGGACCTTTTTATAGTGATAACTCTGTGTTTAATCCTGAGCTATTAGATATCAATTACTTGAAAAATCAGCAAGAATTTATTGGATAATGGAATTCTGGTATTCCTTGATATTTGTAAATGTCAGTCATATGTTGTTACATTTTTAAGCCATGGGCAAATATCGCTGTTTGAGTAAACACCCTTTCATGTTATTGTATTATTTATTATTCAATGTTTACTTGCTAAAATAGACAAGTTTGCTCTCCACATGCCAGCTATGTATTTATTTAACTTGAGTTAGACATTGACAATTTTTTCCAACAATTAGTTAGCACTTTGGACTGAAAAGTGATGGTTTAAACTCTCTCTCCTGTTTTCATAGAAGACAAAGCTCACATTCAGTACTTTTTAGAAATAAGGTACATATGATAAGCCAAAAATGTTCAGTGTCAAAGAATAAAGTAATTCCACTACACGTAAAACAAGCTGCATGTTCTATCAAGTTAATTGGGGAGAGGCATGCAAAGTATCCCTGCCTCTGGGATGAGAAGAGCCTGGCCTTGTCCTTCTCTTTAGCCCATAACTTTTTTAATATTAGGATTACCTACAAATAAAACACTCCTGTCTTCATTCCATTTCATGTAAATCTTTCAGCAGTTCTTCTCCTTCAGAAGCAGCCATAGGATAAGCAGGTAACAGAAGTGCCTGCTCAGAAAATGCTATGGAAAAGTACATAAATAACAGTTAAGAAGATAAACAGTGAAGTTACATGATTTGATTCATGAAGTGTCGGTTGTCTTGGAGTTAGAGCAGAAGATGTGAAACAGTGACCTTACTAAGTGTGTGAAAATAGCCGTGTGACCTCAGTTTCAGCAGAGGCTCCTTGGGGAGAGACTAGCGTCTGGGGAGGTTCCTGAGACACAGAGCAAGCTCTGTTGCCACGTGAAAAAGTACAATCCTTGTGTGTGTGTGTGTGTGTGTGTGTGTGTGTGTCTGTGTCTGTGTGTGCTTGTGTGCGTGTGTGTGTACAAGCTGTCTGTCTTTGTGTCAGATGGTGGGTAGCAGGTTTTCATTGCTGTGCTACTGACACCGTCCCACTGGACTCCGCTTCCTGTGTTTTGCCTTGCCTGTCTTAAGGTGTTCATCATGGCGTCACTCACTATGTTTAGTTCACTTTAACTCCTTGGACAGTGATTCTCTTAAGGAAAGTTTATTCATACAAACATTACACTATTGTTCATGAGGCACTGCCGGATACGTTAACGGTCATCTCTAGAATTAGAAAGTCGCTTTCACCCTCTACCTGGCTAGTTTTTGGTTGTTCCCAATATCTCCTGCTTCACATTGTTCTTTTGTACTGCTGTCTTTGAAATTTTGAGCCTGCAAGCAGCCTGCAGCTCAACGTAGCCTTCTGCCAGCAGAACCACTATTAAACCAGGATTTAAAAATGGAGATTAAAAAAAAGAGTGTTATCTTAATTTTTCTAGAGCCGTGTGTGTGTGCGTGTGTGTGTGTGTGTATATATATATATATATATATATCCATCCATCCATCCATCCATTTTCAAACCCGCTTTATCCTATTGGGTCGCGGGGGGTCCGGAGCCTATCCCGGAAGCAAGGGGCAGGGAACAACCCTGGACGGGGGGCCAGCCCATCGCAGGGC
>JAODJU010000108.1:24513678-24526401 GCA_026776725.1 Gnathonemus echidnorhynchus
CTTTGGTGCCTCTCGTACCAGGCTCGGCCTTGTCTCAGGCCACCTGGAATTTAAGCCCTGTGATATGTGCATGTGTGGTCCTACAGATGCTAGAAGAAGTGTCTTCATTAATCCTACCCTTCCTTTCTAGAAATGATACTACAGACACAGACAGCTAGTATTTCCATTATATTGCATAAGGCATTGTATATTACTCTTTCAAAATTTGGCAATTATACACAAGAGGGAACTCAGCAGAATATTCCATTACCGCATTTCCAGATCACACTCACATCTTCGTGATGCATGATGGTGTCAGCTGGAAAAGATGAGGGTTTGGCCTTTCATAGAACAGGGAAATTAAATAATTTTGATGTTTCGGATAGGGAACTGCAAACTCACAAATGGTCTAGTGTTCTGAAAAAACAATTTTCACTTTTATTCCATTTTCAGTTTTATTTCCCTGTTGATTATTTGGATCAGTGAATTACACTTGGGAATACAACTGGCTCACTCCTCTGATTTAGTTCCAGTCTATTCCTTTCCTTATTTCTTTCTCTGGACTGCCAAAGTTAATCTATTTCCTAGCTCTCTTGGTGTATGATTCCATAGCTCATGAACCAGATCTCTGCTACGTTTGTACTGTACTCCCAGAGTAACTAAGCCTAAATTAGCCAAAATGCAATCTGCAGGATCTCTTGCGTATCACAGCAATATAAATGTAATAATAATAAAGTAATTACGTAATTAAGAACTGATAGCTTGTAATGGCAATGAAACACACCAGAGATTATAAGATATTAAATCATGTATAAAATGCAGAAGCGAGATCATGTTCTAGTCTAGCTCCACAGGATGTCAGCCACATTTCACTGAGTAAGGCACATTTTTTTTCCTATTTAAATAACATTCTTAATTATATCTGTCGATTCTGATGCATGACTGAAAAGTTTCATAATTATGAACTAAGCTGCTAAGTGACAATGTTCTTCATTCATTTGTTGTTCTCCCATTGCGAGTAGGATTAAATACATAATTATAGTGCATTTTGCACTGTCATGTGCAGTAAGGAGCTGGAGCTACAGAATTCATTTAGTCCCCAGAGAGGTGTCCTTATTTACAGTGTGGGTAGTACAGTGAGGGTGCTGCGGAGAGAGGTGGTGTTTGTGGCATCCTGAGTGCTCATCAGTTAGTTTGGGGTGTGGAGTTTTCATGCAGCTCCTCATGGATTGAGCCAGGTAGGTGGGTGTTGGTCAAGTTCAGCAGTCTGCATCTGGATTATGGTCCAACAGTCTCAGCACAGACTCCAAACCATAGTGTGGAAATGTTCTTTAAAGGATGGGGAGAGTCAGGTCGATTGTGTTCAGCTGGATAGGAAATATACAGTTAACAAACAATGCATCCTAAAAAGGAATTAAATACATGTAAATAAAAAAAGAAAAGAACTGAAGATATATGTGCAATAATAGGTGCAAACAGATAGCACCAGACTTTTCTTTCTGCAAAGATGGCATGTATCCTGATGTGTTATGGTTGGCACTGGCAGGTGGCACTTCAGGAGGAATGCCAGCTGCTTGCCTTCTGGGGGCTGTTGAGACGTCATCGCTGCCCCGCCTCCACAGCTGTGTTCCCTACATGTCCTGCTCTACCAGTCTGTCCATACGGAGGAGTTCCTGTAAAATAATTGTGTTATTAGGCCTCTTAAGCAGGTTCGTGAATATCAGCGTTTAAAAATATTGATTGGTTCTACCATTGAAGGAAGTACGTGTGTGAACAACAGGGTGATGTGTTAAGTGCAGGTGGGCCAAGGAGGATAGATCTGAATATGGTGCTTTTGATCTTGACGAGCTTTAAAAGAGGCTCTTCATTTGCGAGCTGATTTCTGTGTTTATATTAACTACATGATCACCATGACGCATCACATTAGAAGGACTTAGATGGTAACATCAGATAAGTTAGCCAGATGATCTCAGCTGGTTACTTCATTAGATATTTGAAAGATCTGTCAAATGCCTGCTGGTTAGCAAATGTGGGCAGCAGTGGCAAATTTGCTGCTTGGCCAATCGGAGTGAAATGTCCTGAACAACTTGCCAAGGAGGGTATTGACCACGAGGCATCTAGCATGCAGGCTGTTTTAGACGGACAGACAGACAGACCAATTAGATAGATAGACAGACAGACAGACAGACCGATTAGATGATAGATAGATAGATAGATAGATAGATAGATAGATAGATAGATAGATAGATAGATAGATAGATAGATAGATAGTCAGACAGACAGATAATAAACTTCACTGATCCCAAAGGAAATTTCCAATTTCAGAGAAACACCTCTGTTTTAAAACACAATGCACCATGACGGCTTTCCTTTAGCATTTCCTTCAAAGAGTTTGTGAAATCATTTGTGTTGTGGGTGGTTCTGTGGTTAATATGAGCCAGGAATGTATTTGTTGAGGTTGGGAAAATAAACTTGTATTGAAAATAAAGTTGTATTTTTGACATATTCAAGTTAACAAGTTAAGACAGTTGTCAATGTAGTGACATTTCACTACATTGTACCTTTTGTAACACTACAGGGTGCTTTTAAATTTGTATTTCCATGCCAAAATGAATGGTGGTATCATCTAATCGTTCATATGATTTCATTAATAGCGACTAAATAGCCATCAAAAATGGCAAAACGGATATTTTTAAGGTTAAATAAAATGTTTCTTATATCTAAGAGAAGCAGTACCTTTGAATAAAACTGAAATATGCATAGACTTAAGTTTTAGGAGTTCATTAACGAAGTTAACATCTTATCAGTAGGAATTTTGAAACTCAAAATGAAATCGTACAAAAACAGAACTTACATTAATGATTAGGTAATTTATCTAAAAAATATGTCTCAGACATGATGTATTTTAATGTCTAGTTCATTCTTAGCATAATGATAATGCATCAATGGTAAATGGGCTTTAAGTATAAGACTTTTAGTTTACCTTGGAAGAGAATATGAGAAATCACTACCTGTGATTTTTTTATTTGAAAAGCAGTTCCACATCACTGCTTGCTAGACTAATTATTGTTTCATGTGGAGTTATCTGTTAAATCATAATAGATTTAGACTCAGTAGAAGCCGTTTGGCTAAAGCTACAGGCAGCCCATTCAGCAATGTACTGTGCCTTAGCCAACTGGATTATGAAGTGACATACACAAAGTGTTGACAAAGCTAATACTTTAAGAAATGAAGTATTCGTTTTCTCTGTACTTTGTGTGTGATTTAGACTTCACACTGTTTACATACTGTGGAGTGATTCACAATCCAGCTATGCAAACAGAATGAGTAGTCATCAGTATTAAAATTAAAATGACCCAGGTATGATATGGGATTTCAGCTAAGTTGAAAAAAATATGTCTACGAAATACATTAATGATGCAAGAAAAATATTCCCCCAAACTAGCACCTTTACTGTAATTGGCTTCTTAATTCTGTTAGTATTTCCAGTAATTAAGTTATGCTAATTTACATTGTGGCATTAAACCATCACGGTTATTGCTTCCCTAAATACAGTGCATTTCATCTATAATATTGTTTGTGTTACAATAATACTTCAATGGCAAATAATACACATACAAAATAATTTTTCATACTTGATTTTAATGGCAGAAATGTCTGAAATGTTTGTATACACACTATATGTCTAAGAACACATGCTCTTTATGCTTGTTTGTTTATGGCCGGGATTCTGCGCTACACGTTTACAGTTTCCAGAGAGCTTATGAATCATGAAAGCAGATATTAATGATATCCCAGGCCTCCAGGACACACTCTCATTCATTTATTGAACTGATTCTTTTATCCAGAGTGACATACAAGCGAGGATCAAAGATCGGGATCAGGCAGGATCCCTGGAGCAATTGGGGTTAAGGGCTTTGCTCAAGGTCCCAGAAGTGATATCATTCTTGCATACATGGGATTGGGATCAGTGACCTGCAGATCATGGGCAGCCTCGTAGGCTGTGGAACCACAGACCACCAGACTTCGTTACCATTACTTTGGCATTTATAAAGAGAATTGAATTTCATGTACTGTACCAGGTAACCTTAAATATTGAACTCCAAACTTTTTAATGGAATTGATTTGCACTTTTGGTATGGATCTGAAAGCAGGTACCTGTGTTTGTGAGAAAGTGAGGGGACACCTTTTCCTCTATGCCAATGATTTTAATTGTTTTTTTTTTTTTTTGCAGGTGCCATAGGCGTATGTGCATAAAGTTCTTCAACATTTGATTAAAAAAAAACAAGCTACAGTGTTATAGAGGTTATCATGAGTTACCTGTGACAATTGCGCTGCGTATAAGGAGGTTTTCCCACTGAAATATTGTATTTTTAATGTTTTTGTTATGCAAAAACATGCTGTATCTTTGTGTACAAAAACTAAAAGAATATGTAAAATGTATATTGTTCAGCACGGTGGCTCAGTGGATAGCACTGTAGTATCACAGCTCCAGTTTGCGGATTAGATTTTCATCCCCGCTCTGTGGTGTCCATGTTCTCACTGCATCTGTGCATATTTTCTCCTCTGGGTGTGATTTCAGTTGGTGGTGAATATGAGCTCTAAGTTGCCAATAGTGAGTGAGTATGAACCCTGTGAGGATATGCAAAAAATAGTATTTGTGTTTAATACATGCGGAAATGGATGTTTCAATTTATTTATCCTTTATATCCTGCCACTCCATACTACTGCAAAAGAATATTATCAGTAAGAAGGAATATTACCAGTATGAAAAAAGCACTGAACATGATAACAGTTTCACAGATCTTTCTTCATTTTCATAATGATAATTCACACCCTCGCATTTGATGCCTTTCTCTCCCACACCTGGCACGATTGTTAGTCTACCTGCAGCTTGTATGAGGCACTTGACGACTGAGTCATTAAAGCTGTGAAAGACAACTTTAGGGGCTCCAGTAGTTGGTAGTCTTTCATGCAAATAACACTCGCTCAAATGAATTTTCACGGAGTGCCAAAACTTTTGGACTTTCTGCAAACTGATTAAAATTCATTAGTTTGCAATGGGGCATTGTTTAACAATATTTAAATGGAGCAGAACACACAGCATGTTTTTAACAGCAGTGTCACTACTTTCCTTGTTATATTTTAAGTTTCTATGACTTTTTATATTACTATATTACTCTTGATATTTTTCCTATAGCGATAATAGGCGTAGAGATATTCCAAACGTGATTTTCCCTCTCCTACAAAGTTGGCAAAATGCCTTTCATTCATTAGTCAATCCATCCATCCATACAGTATATCCATCTGTGTACTCTTTATTCAACACCTGCATACCGCTTTAGAGTTTCTGAAGTCCAGAGCCATTTCCAGGAAGCATTCACCATAAGGCGGGTTAGGGACTGGAAGAGGTGCCAGTTTGTTGCATAATTTTGTCTATATTTTAACAAAAAATGTCTTTGACTTGAAGATTTTCCTGCCTGTAGACTTTCTTTTTAATAAACTAACTTAACAAAAGCGCATTTTCTCTATTTCAGTCTTATGAGACTCATATGTGCTTCAGAAAATGTAGTCCCATAGCCTAATTTACTGCATTGTAAACATTGTAACCATCGTAAAAATGGCAAAGGCCTGTCATTAAAATCTCTCTCACTCTGATGATCTCTATACTGATATTTACATACATATATCCACAAATATACACAGACAGTTATTAGCTGTCTTCACCTGAATCAGGGAAAACAGCTGTTCCATAATGAGTTAATCAGTTGCTCTTTCAAATGCTTATCAAGTATATGGTCCCAGGGAAACTGGAGTCCATCCCAGACAGCATTGGACATGGGGTTGGGGACAACCCTGGATGGGATGCCAGTAAACTGGGGGGGAGACACACACTATGGACAATTTAGAGATGACAGTTTGCCTAACTACATCCCTTTGGACCTGAATCGGATGGTGAACATACAGACAAAGCGTGGTTGAAGCCTTCAGTCCTAGCAGTCTGAAGAGTAAAGTGTAAGATGTTCAGGATTTTGAAATTAAAATACATCTATGTGAATGTTTTTGTTTTCTTATGAATTCTATAAGCTGCTTAATGAGGTCCTTATTGCACAATCTTACTTTTCCTTTTCACACATTTTGATTGGATGCCATTCTGGCAGAGGAGTGATTTGATTCGTTTCTGTTCACTGAGGGATTCTGAGTCTCTGTGCGCTGTGAGGTACAGTATAGGCAACTCTGACTCAGGGCAAGTTAACACAGAAAATTGTAGCTATTACAGCAGTCTGTGTTTGGGTGACAGGATATTACTTTACACTTTATTGATACATAAACCTCACCTGTAGAAATAGACACTTGTCTCGATGCTATTTTCCCTAGTTGTTCTCTACTATAATGCACACATTGCAATGTCCATAGATATACAGTACATAAATTACAATATACAGGATGCATACATGTCAGTGTTTGGTTGTTGTCCTGTGTCCCATGCAATGTTCTGTATCTTGTAAAAAGAGTAAAAAGATTACAGAGCGTTAACCTCTTCAAACCTACAGCTGTGTGTTTGAGCCCACAATTGATTCTGAGCGTATCCTCTGTTTCACCTCAGATCAGGCATGAATGGTTAAGGAACTGGGCCAAGATGCACACCCTTGTGTTTTTACCTGTACCTGTGTTGTCTTTGGATTCCATTTTCAGGAGCTAGGACAAAGGCATGCATGGATGAGGTTGAGGAGCACTTTCCAGAGGACACAGAAAAAACCCACATCACACATGGAGAACTCGACACACACCGGATGGAGCTGAGATTCAAACTCCCAATCATGGAGTTGGGAGTCACTGTGCCGCTTCTATACACACAGGTTATTACTTTCTGCCAATACGACATTGATGATGCAGAGGATTACATCAATGTCTGCACAACAACTCTTTCCAGACAGAAAAAAAAACAACCGGCGAGAACTGGTTCAGAATTAGGAGCTTATGGTGTAAAGCTGAATTGGTTATAGCTCCCAACAGCAAAGAATGCGAACAAATGCATCACACATTCTTAATACAGACAAAAGCTTAAACACACAGGGAAAAGTTCATTTATGGTTATGTATTCATTTTCTTCAACCTCATACCATTATATAAGATCCTGTTCACCATTGTTATCCTTAATTTGATGTTCACTACTGTTTTCATATATTTCTTGCCTTCTTCTGTAACTCATGACAATAAGTTTCTAACTTTTTCCAACTCCATAGCATTCAATACTTTTAGGTCAAACAATATTAGCCTTGTACTCTCACTCATTTATTATTTCAAATAAGTTGCAATTAGTCAATTAAGATTTTTCTTTGATACATTTTTTAGGAAATACACTCCTTGGTCATTACAGTTCATTACAGTTGTAGTCACTTCCCCCCAAAACAGGCCACGTTCAGTATGCCTCAAACGCATCTGTTTTTGTTCGCCAAAGCTAAGTTGCTGTGCTTTGGTGTATTCCATTTAAGCATCATGATATCCTGCTTAAAAGCCACATTTCCATGTTTAATATATTTTCCCCATCCAAATATAATGATTACTGAAGTCGACCACATCAATCCTTGTGACTTAATGATCCTTAGGTCTACATCACCACATGAGTTCCTACAAAAACCAAAGTGAATGGATTGATAAATATACAACAGAGAGAGCATCTTAGTCTTGGATTCTGTTCCGCAGTTCATTGAGAGTGGTAATGAATTCCATAGTCTTCAATAAATTGTGTAAATGATTGACTGTGATTCCATGTGATTTTGATGCTGTCACCCTCTGTTGTTTACCCGCTACATCAGAAAATACAGAGAGAATTAAACATGAGGAGCAGTAACCCTACTGCCACCACAGTGCCACTTCCACTAAGGCAGACATCCAGGGAAAGTCAGCTTCGTGGTAAAGACAGCTTCCACTCTTACATCCAGGGAAAGTCAGCTTCGTGGTAAAGACAGCTTCCACTCTTACATCCAGGGAAAGTCAGCTTCGTGGTAAAGACAGCTTCCACTCTTACATCCAGGGAAAGTCAGCTTCGTGGTAAGACAGCTTCATATATCACACACCTGCATCAGGCTCAATTTCTAATGTTCTTTAACTTACTTATTCTAAATTAATTTAAAGTACTAGTTTACTAGTTTTATTATAGTTCAGGTGTCGATTTGAATGGTATTCATCAATATTTATGTGTGTGCAAATCATGTTAGCCCCCTAAACTACATTACAGACTAATATTCTATAAACAGATAAAAAGATATCAATGTACAATATTTTTAACTGTAAATAAGTAAAGTGAATAGTTTAAAATCTGCATTTTAAATGCATTATATACATAAAGATAAGATGCCTCTTTAGTATAAATAAAAAAGACAGTAAGGATCCATCCACCCTCTTTGCGAGTCCTATTGTTTTGTTTTGTCCTGTCTTGTCTAATTCTGTTATACGATACCTATTGGATGGCTGAATAAGGATGCCTATGTACTGATTTTTCAAGAGGAAAGTAAAAAAACTTGAATAATCCATCGGATTCCTGGTGGGGGGGAGGATTGGAGCCTGGTGATGATCACACAAACACTCACACGATCATACACTATCGCCAATTCAGGGATTCCATTCAGCCTAACGGCATGTCTTTTTATTGTAGGATGAAATCAGAGAAGTCAAAGGAAACTTGCATGACACAAGGAGGAAAACAGACTGCACACACATGGAGCTGCGGTAGCTTTCAAAAGATTTATTAATTTATTATATTAAAAACTAAGATTAGTGTGGTAGGCTCTAGACCCATGTGAAATGGATGGATGGATTAGTATGGTTCCCTTTCTAGAAGTATGAATAAATCTAATCTGAATTTTTTATGTTTAACCTAGTTTTCTGATAAGCTTTCTGACATAATTTCCTTTGTTTTGGGAGAGTCTGATGCTTGAAGGAAAAGTAAAGCTATTGTTCATCTGTTTTAATTAAAACTATGAGTTGTTCTAATATGAGCCTATATGGACTCCAGTCAAGTTGAGTAACTACTCATTTATAAGAAGATTAACTGGTGGCATAAATGTAATCATTGGTTAAAGAATGATTTACCTATAATTATGAAAATGATGAGATTTCACAGTATTTTTTGTACAATGCAACATTAAAATATTAATAAAAAATTACAGAAACATTTAACACAATAAATCAATGTTAACTACCACGAAATATACACTAGTTTTTGCACACACTGAGATTTTCTACATTTGCATGTTACTCACTTAACATTTACCAAAAATACAGTCAATATTCTTTGCTAAGAAATAAATTTGCAGGATGTTTTGAGTACCTTTATTAGCAAGAAAATGTCATATCTTTGATTCATCAAAGTAACCTCCTGTAGCAGTTACTGTATAACGGCAGAGCAAATTCAAGGCATTCCTTATATTCCTTATACCAGGGACATTAAATACTGCTCTGTTTCATGGGATGAAACCGTTAACTAGTGCATTTAAAGTTAAAGGACAGCCTAGAATTTGACTATGACATCACCACACAACCAGGTAATAGGATGTCAGACATGCACTGTTACATACTCTCTCCATGTCATGAAGGAAACTTGTTTAATTTTATTTATATTTTCATTTATAGTTGTTCACTCAACTTTTCAATGCTTAACAAGAATAAAAAATCTGCAGTTTATAAAATAAATGGATAAGTGGTAAAAACCTGTAGTGTGTGAAAACTTTTGACTGGGAGTGTATACATGATTCCAGGTTATTTATATCAAAGGCAAACCAGAGTTAATGCTTCTAAATCAGAGTTACATTTTATGGAATCCTCACTGTTAAATTTAGAAACCTTATTGACTCTTATAATGTGAGGTATTATTTGTTTGCTAATGCCAATGTTATACGCCAAGTCCATCCACATTATAACCAACAGTAGAATAGCATTCAATAACATAAAAGGGCATTTGAACAGCTTTCCTCAGATACTGAGCCATTGAAAGAAACGAAAGGTTACTATCAACTTACATAACTTTTAGCCCTAGACTTTATCCCTCTACAATGGGGATAAAGTGCAGAAATGGTCATTTTGACACGGTACCTTAACAGATGGGGTGTATGGAGGTAGCAGATGTTGCTTGCTGTAGTGCTCTTGAGCTTGGGAGGCACACCTGCAAAATATACAGCTATAATAATAATAATAACAATATAGAGCTTGGCGACAGACATCATCACGCAGTGCATTATGGGACATCCGAAGTCATCGTGCAGTGCATTATGGGACATCCGAAGTCATCGTGCAGTGCATTATGGTGCAGAGCTGCCATATTTTGTAGCCACAAACCAAATTAAACCAGCAGACTGATCTCAGAGCTATTAATTGTGCTGTGTGTTGTTTGTAAGCATGTTTAAAATTTGTCAGAAAGAAAAGGGATTGTACTGAGACAAACTCCTACCAGACTGCATAGTTCTGTGTGTAGTTCTTTGTCTAAAGTGGTGTGTGAAATATACGCATCAAATAATTCTACATTAATTTGGTGATTTTACATTTAAATGAACATTATAACAAGCTTTAGTCTTGAGAAGAAAAACATGTTTTTAATCATGATTAATTGCGATTAATTCATTGCAAATGTGTGATTAGTTTTTTTTTTTTATCAATTGACAGCTCTAAATTTTATATAAAATAATATAAGCATAGTGTTAAGCATGTTAAACTGTTCACAGAGTATGTTGATACTAATTCAGGCCCTCTGATAAAATAAGGAAATATGAGCTCCATAATGCTGAGTTTCTGCAGATATTCTCCCAATATTCAGGCTACTGATTTAGAAAGGAACCAGCAAGCAAGAGGCCTGATCAAACTGTATATGGAACAAATTAATTACACTGAATTGGGCTTAATGTTCCTCTGACTTCTCCAGTTTTCATTCTCACCCTGACCCTGTACTGAAAAAGTGATTTGAAAAATTGATGGATAATGACCTGGAATGAAGACAAGATTCTAATGCAGACTAATGACTTGATTTTCTTAATAAAGTCATTATGCTGCTTGGCTTTTCAATTAATACTAAACTTTAATTAATTAATTAATTAATACTAAATTAATGCTAAACTTTTGGTCGCATGGCTATATTACAAGCCTCTATAATTTATTTAACGTCTATTTTATGTATCAGGTCAATAATATATTAATATATTCATATTTTTAATTGTTTTGGACCAGGTAGGACCTTCATAAAGAACATTCCAGGAATAATGAATGTGTGGGGGACTTTCAAGACTGATGATGCCTTTCTCTCCTCTCCTGGTAGCAGATGAAGCCTCTCACTCATCCAGATTCTGTCTCCACATGCTGGAAAACGTCACAGTGTGGGACAGATTTAATGGAGGTGCAGGCGGCATTGCTTGCATTCACACATTTCCAGTCTATCCCAAATGGGAGTGACTGCTGAGGTGCTGCCTGGATAAATTCTATCTTCAGTCTCATCAGCAACATTATTGCTCATTAGGTTTGACTGATGAACACAGAGACACACATTAAAGTCTGTCTTGATTGATTCGTTTTGCTGGTGTTGCAATGAACTTCAGTTTTCCTTTGTAGCTCCCCGGGTTTCATCAATTTATTGGCAGGGAAAGTGCTGGTTTGGGGCTTGAATTCTTTTTGTTGGTATTGGGTGAATATGCATATTTGGGTTAGTTTGATTGGCCGAAAAAAGTGAAAAAAAAAGAAAATTAGCTCTGAGGAATCCTTAATGCCACCTGCATGGGCAAATTCACTCATATTGGTAAAGTGTTATAGAAGAATTTGGAAAAAGTAAACAAAAGTTGCAGGAAAGGCTTATTTTGACATCCATTTGGATGAACAAGGTAAGTTCTTTAATTCTCTCTTTCTTTTTTTTAACTGTTTCTTTTTTTTGGCAGACTGCCAGAAGCCTTACCAGCTTCCTGTCAGAACAACATCTTGGTCATGTGATACAGTGGCTGTGAGGAAGGTATTTGTGTGCAAAAGGCTGTTCGGACATCTGAAGGAAATTTAGGTCTTTTATCAGTAGCCTATGCATTTAAATCGCAAACATTTTCTCCCTACAATGTGAAACAGGAAAATATTTCCCTTTCTAGAATTTATCAGTGAGAGCCGACTGAATGCAATTACATTTTCATCTTTGGGGAAACAGTATGGAATGCATTTAAAATTTCATATTTCAAAGAAAATTAGATGTTTTTTCTTCCTTCTTTGTTGGTAATAAGAGTGCACCACTCACCAAATATTGTGTGGGTGTTTTCTGTTGAAATTGTAATGTTTCTACTGGGTTTATTTACACAAACATGTCAATTCTCTTTAGGACTTCAGTTTATTTGTGATGTTCATGATGACAGAAATGAGGAAGCAGAAAGGCATCCATCACTGCAAATATTAATGTATAGCTGGAAAGAGAAAAAAATCCATGAATCCATCTTCCATTTATCAAGCACAGGGTATACTTAAAATAGATGTTAAGGAATTTAGGATTCTATGTGCAATGTATTTTCCAATTAATGAATTACCCGTAGACCTTAATATTTACATATATTTGCATGAAGGTTACATTTATTCTTAAAAATTCCATGACATAATTTAGTGTAGAAAATATGAATTTCACCAGATAGCCATAATTACAGGGTAGGAAATTAGTGACAGTAGACAATGATATTATCCATTATTATTCAAAAAACTCTCTAACTTAGATTATATATTATGCATTTTTTG
>JAODJU010000108.1:24526410-24536910 GCA_026776725.1 Gnathonemus echidnorhynchus
GGGGGGGTGGACTAAAGTTGATGGGGACATATTTCTGAAACACTTTCAACTTAAACTCAACTAAAAGAATGCAGTGTCCGAATTGTCAGCTCAGTTTATTAAATTATGCGGTAACATTACATTAGACGAATATATACGTCATAACCATGCAAGATTAAGAAGTCCTGTTGTACAAGAAAATCTATGTCCTAATCAATAATCAGAGAATAATGAAAAGGCAAACACTCTCTCATGTATAGAACCCAAGCTGGTGCCGATCTGGGGTGATGTTACAATACTCCTCTACATGAAGAGATGTGGAGTCGTTTGCAGTGAAGAAAATGATTTAAAGATGCTGGTGTGACATCACGGTGGAAATCTTTGCCAGGCATTCTGTCATCCAAGACCAGAGTTGTGAAAGTAAAGGAGTGGAGAGTCACCAGTATCTGCAGTAAAACAGGAGCTGAAGATTTTGCCTCAGTCTCAGCTTCTATTGTGCAGCGTATGAATAAGAACATAAAGAATGGCCCTTAGAAACCAAAGTGATAAAACTGCTTACCTATAGGGACATACAGGGTAGGGACTGGGATAGGTTATTGTGTCATTTCCATATTTATTATGAGAGTAATCCAGAGAAAATCTGAGGTTCCAGGATCATCATCCATTTTTCTGCCACCCTTAACACACATGACAAAGAAAAGTGTGATTTCTGTTGGTTGTATGGCTGCAGGTTAATAACATGCACTCTCTCCTGGCCTGAGAACTCCCCCTCTAAACTAAATCCAAACAAATGGTTAAATACAGTTCATATGTTTTAATGTTTGTCTGCATTAGAGAAATTTACCTAATCAAATAGGCTATACAGAATGATGGAGGCTACGCATGGGAGTGTCAGAAATAGAGGAGACGGGGGGGAGGGGGGGGGGAATTAATAGCGTGTTCTGAATCTTTTATTATGATTTTGCGAGTCACTGTA
Source organism: Gnathonemus echidnorhynchus (assembly GCA_026776725.1). NCBI lineage: Eukaryota > Metazoa > Chordata > Actinopteri > Osteoglossiformes > Mormyridae > Gnathonemus > Gnathonemus echidnorhynchus. The sequence continues at coordinate 24,527,366 of JAODJU010000108.1, forward strand.
GCCAAGTCGCTGCATATGCAGAATGCGAGGATGAAATATATAGTTCGCAAAGACTATAGTCCAGTCTTTTTTGGTTAATTGTGAAACTCAATTCAATTTATTTTCCTATAGCGCCTTTCACTTCTCCTTCTGCTGTAACCTTGTGGTGGTGGAGAGGCTTGCGTGCTTCAAAGACCCTAAAAGCTGTGCTGGGAGGAGCTTTCAACACGATATCCCCCTCAATGTGGTGTTTGCTCTCAGCATTTTCATAAAGGTAAGAAAGATGTTTTTTTATTTAAGTAATATTACTGAATATGCATTTTGTGTTCTAAAATTGGTATTTTCACATTGGTTACCCTACGCTAGCAAGCCAGCCTCACTACGGAGGGTAGCAGAAATAGGTTCATCTGTTTGTGTTAAACTAGCGTTACAGAGTGAATGCTTTTTAAAGACAAAAGTATACAGCAAAACTGTAATGACATGTTTATCAGTGCATGTATGTGTATATTCGCGTGCATGGATTATAAGCCACAATGTTGGATAAGGCTGTCACTGTGTGCTGTGCCCTAACAAACCAATGTCCAACTATAGTTTAAGTTTAGAAACATTTGCAAGTACAGTTTCTAATGTCTCGCATGATGTCTGGAAGGATCTGTATAAACTCATTGTATACTGAGCCTGTATTCTGCTTTCCACTTATATTTTATTTTAAATATGACCAACAAAGTTATGTCCAATGACATTTTTGTGGTGTTCTTGACTCTTTTCCAGTCATACCGGCAACTGCGTGCAATCAAAGACACGCCCCCTTCACTACTTAAACCTTGCACGATGATCACTCCGTGCGAGGTATTGTTAGTATGCAATTTCCAAGCAACTTCTTCCTGTGTCTCTGTTACAGCTCCGATCCACCTGACTCTCACTGCTCCCACTTCCTGCACCTCCGGACCCTTCCCGCTCCCACCGCCCCAGCCCTGATCTTCCCTCGTGTTTGCTCCCCGTGTGCCCTGTCTGCATCCTCAGACAGACCTCCCGGATCTTCGACCTACCGGCACAAGACCTGACTACGATCACGGTTTTCCCCTTGGCTTTGGTATTACGGATCGGATGGATTTTGGCTGTGACCCTGTTTGTTGTTTGAACTTTGCTCTGGTTTGTCCCAAATTATGGCCAGTTGGACCTTTCCAGAGTGTTCTGTTGCTACAGAATACCTCGCCACGACAACTGACATACAGGAGCAGATGCGTCAAATGCAGGAGCAGGTGCAGTCCATGACCGAACTGGTCAGTCAACTTCCTCAGGAACGAGCCTTGCTCTGACAGGCTCAACAAATATGCCAGACAAGCCGGACTTAACATCAACACCTCCAAAACCCATGTGATGTGCATAAACTCGACCCCCTCAGCACCCATCCAGGTGATTGGAGCATCACTCGAGTTTGTGGAGGACTTCACCTACCTTGGCAGTCTTATCAGCAAGAACAGTGCTGTCCATAAAGACATTAGAGCAAGGCTGGGAAAGGCTCAGGGTGCCTTTTCCCAACTCGGTTCCATCTGGAGGTCTAAACAACACAGCCTAAAAACTAAGATGCTCCCGTACAACAGCAACGTAAAGTCTGTCCTCCTGTATGGTTCAGAGTGTTGGCGTGTGGTCAGTACAGACATGAGGATACTTGAGGTCTTCCACAACAGATGCCTCAGACGAATCTGCCAGATCTTTTGGCCTAACAAAATATCCGACCAACAACTATACAAGAAAACAAGCAGTCAAAGCATCACCATGGACATTACATTAAGGTGATTAAGATGGCTTGGGCATGTGTTATGGATGGAGCAAAACCGCATCTGAAGAGTTGCGTTAAGATGGACACCACCTGGAAAAAGAAAATCTGGAAGATCCAAAAACACCTGCCGTAGAACTGTGGTACAGGAGTTTCAAAAGATGAACCTGTCACGAGGAGAAATGCAACATGCTGCAAAGGACCACATGCGACAGAGAGAGCTCATTGAAGCCTTATGTCCCACATCTGCCATCATAAAGCGGTCTTCTCCACACTACATTCACCCAATGGCCCCAGCCCCCCCCCCACATTTACAAATTCTCCTTTCTTTTGACTAAATGGAGGCAATTCCCACAAATATAGAATCTATTGCAGTTACCTTGTGCTCAAATCATGCGTAGTTACAGAAACAGGATTTTTATTTGTGTGTATGTTACTTATCCCACATTGACAGAATGCAAATCATTCGACTCCTCTAACTATTCTTAAACTTTTTTTATAATTCATGGCAATTTTTTTATAATTCATGTTAGAATGTGAGGATTATATTTAAAGGACAAGATGTGCAAATCATGATTCGCTTTGTGTAATTAGACTTTTGTGAATACATAATAAAAATATTACTCTTATCTTGTTTGCATTTACCCTAGTTTCATCACTATTGGCGCTATAAAACCTAAATACTGACATCAATACCAGTAGCACTACAGAGAGTATGCCAAACATTTTAAATGCCAGGAGCAGAATGAGGCCAGAATGATCTGAATTTTATTCTGCTGCCCTGCTCCAAAAAAGTGTAAGATCCATATTCATCAATGTGCTTTTTTGAAAACTGCTTAAAAATTGACAATGTGTGCATTACAGACAGTTTTTGAGACATTTGCATTTGTCTGTATAAGCATCACTGTAACCATAAGCCATAAACATACTCTGGAAAACATTATATGTCAGTTTTATTATTATTATTTTTATTTCACTCAGTAAAAAGTGGGTTCTTTCCTTGAGTCATGCTGTTCTCCAAATGGAATTGTTTATATGCCTTGCCTCTTGACAAGTCTTAAATAAATTGTGCTCAAAGGAAAATACCTGCAGGCTTGGATTGTACTAGGCTATGAGAAAGACTCTAAATAAGATATACTTCATTATGTCCTCCAATCTACCTATGTTTATGTCATTGTTTTGACTGAATAATATAGAATTCAGTCCTGGAAACACATTTCAGGAATTACTGAGACTGAAAGTATGACTGTGTGAGTCTGCACTAAATGGAGTTTCTGTCCTGTCTCTGAGCACTTACAGAAAGCCATTCTTCCTGGTAGTCTTGCTTAGGCATTACTTTATAGGCAATAGCTTTACAGTCCATCCACAGTTTCTAAATAGGATTAGCGTCAGGTCTAGATCGCCTAAAGCCATTCATTTTTCTTATCCTTAAACTTTTTTTTAAACTTGTTCCCTTTTCTTGGGGCTTGATATACAGTTACAGTAAAAGTGTGACACCTGCGTTCAGGTGGTTCTAAAAGAACCATTATTCCTCTGCATTCTCCTTTGAACATGTGGAATAATTTATGACAGATGTTTTCTATGAAAGTGCTACTTCAGCTGTTACTTCTCAGGGGAAGACATTTTGGTACTTGCAAATTATTAATTAACTGGTATCTGAGCAACTAATTAATTTACAAAAAGGTGTAGTGTTTAAATTGCTGATTTCACTGTTATCATTGTGGTTCTTTAACAAATAGATATGCTTTAGATATGCATACTGTGATTTCTCTTATGCATACTAGCTAGTTCTGTATGTACAGTATGTTAAAGCTTACTCAGTTAATTTGATCAGAATTTTCCACTCATTGTAGGCTGACTGCCAATGGCATTTTTAATAAAATTGCTTTCCACAAAAGGGGGATATATATGCTTTTGCTGCCAGTCTGTCGCCACCACAGAGACTTCTTTGGTAGTGCAAAAACTGCTTTTTTTAAGGACCTTTTGAAGGACATTTTTACACTTTGCAGTCAACAATATATAGGTGAATATGTGGAATTCATCAAATTTGTAGACAAATTGTCCCAAAACTAAAGCAATGTCACTTAGTGCCAGCAAAAGGAAGGGTAACTGCAGATGACATTTGACCTTGTGCATGTGATAACTCAAAGAGTATTTGATGGTCTTAGGGTTTTGAATTTGATTTATTACCATTTCGTGAAAACATCGTGTGAATGACAACTATACCCGCTGGCAGATTTAGGTATGGATGACATGGGCAGCCGCCCAGGGTGGCATCTTGCTGGGAGTGGCACAGGGTGCCCACACAAAAAAATATTGATGGTGACAATTGGTTTTCTATCACTCATTTGTGCATCACATCAATGATATCGTGTCAGCATGTGGGTTAACCTTGTTGGAGTGGGTATTTTTGTTCTGGTTTGTGAGCTATGCAGGCTACCACTCATAAGTATGAAATAGGGAGGGGGCAGGGTGGGTTGACCTCTGGTCACCCCACTAGAAGCCCAAGGTAGGGGGAGCGGACGAATTCAGCAAATAGTGCACCTCTAACTTCGTACACTACTAATGCAATTAGTAAAATCAATCATACTACTAAATGCTACCAAATAAACCACAACTCATTCAGAATACTCTGATTATATTGTTGCATTTTTGTCTGGTTTGTGTGAAATCATTAAGAATAGTATAAAGCCTGTCTGCACACCACCAAGGTGAATTTGTTTAGTTTTGAATCTTGGTTGACAGGGTTGGGGGATGGGAAATATTTATTCTCGAGTGCCAAATTAACACAAATGAATAAGAATAGGTCTAAGCCATCAGTTGTTCAGTTTAGAATAAGAGGGGAAAAAATAGGTGAAACGCACAAAAGATAATGGTCTACAGGTATTTCATCTATTTAATATTATGCATGTAAGAAAAAGGCTAGCATAACACTTGTATGTTTGCAAATAGTGTAATAACTTGATTCTCTTTCGTATTTTTTTATTTACATACACCAGTGTTATGCCATGAAAATTTTGATATTACCCAACTCTACTGTAGGGGGGCTAGAGATTGGAGGAGTAGAACTTAGATGGGGGAGAGGGAGTTATCTGGAGAATTAATTGTCATTGTGCAGACAGCAGGCAGTGGTGGCTTAATGTTTAGGGAAGCACACTCGTAATTGAAAGATTGCAGGTTTGAACCCCTGACCATCAAGGCACCACTGAGGTACCCTGAGCAAGGTACGGCCCCCAAAGCCCTGCTCCCCAGGTGCTGAATTAGCTTCCCCCTTCTATGTCACATATGGGTTAAATGCAGAAAACACATTTTGTTGTACTGTGGTGTGTCAACAAGGACAATTAATCACAAAAAAAAAAAATGGAATATCTTATAAAGGTCTTCACTTAAAACAAGGAGAAGGTAAGGATGAGGAAATATCTCAATCTCCTTTTAATTAAACCATTAGTAAATTAAAGACACATTATTATTTTCTATACAATGCGGATTCAAAGGTGAGTAAACACTGCTATTTTGATTTTCAGAACAGAAAAATGCATTATGCAGTTTTTAAGGTGGAGAGAGAATCTTTAAGCACAAAATAATCACACATGTTATTTAACTCATGCAGCTCTTTTGTGTTTTTTTCCAAGAGTGCTGATGAAGATCACGGAGGATTCCTTTCTATGGGTAACACAGTCCTGTCCACTCGATCGCAATGTACTTAACCTGATGTTCCTGAGGAAATATCCCGCTGTATGCAATAAGTTATAAATATTTAATCTCAAGCCATAAAGTGTCTCGAAAGTAAGTACATTGTGAGTCTCATACTCCCAAGCAAAAACCTTGTGCAAATTGTTCTGATACAAATTTTCCAAAGCTATAGCTTGTTGACTTGGAAAATCATATATTATAAATACAGGTCTCTTAAGAAAAATGAAAGAAACTGTAAAAAAAAATCAATGAACTGCACTGATGTATTCATAAGAACATTAAAACACTGATAATGGTGTGTGACTTGTTTCAAAAGTTTATTTTCTGCTTGGTAACGTTTGAGGTTTTTCTGTAAATTTTTACTAACTGGGCAATTCTTCTGTGATTTGATGTGTCTGTCTCCACCTGTTCCGCAGATACGTTGCAGGCTTGCCTCTTCCCAAACATCATGTTAGTGTTTCATTTATGACATTTGTATTGTTCTCTACAGTTAAATATCACCTCACAAAAGCATAACCAGGAAGAGCTTTTTTTGCATTAAATCATAATATCAAAGTTTTTTATTTTATATGAATTTTTAATCGAATAATCTTTCTTAACTCATTGATTCCTGTCATAATTATTTCACTCAGTTCACCATTGTATTATTTCAAATATGATAATACCATCCAGAATAATATACTACTTCAGTATATCTTTCCTGGGTTGCATTGCAAAGGATACATATTAACAACATCCATCCATCCATCCATCCATCTTTCCAACAATCTTTTAGCCACTTATCCTGGTTGCCAGAACTGCCCAGCCAAATGTTTGCAATTTATCCTCCACACAGCAAGCTAGTCATTTTGTAAACAATATTTGATGCTTTGTTCTTGACTTGCCTCTTGCCAATGCACAAGATACATCATTAAAAAATGAAATAAGAAAATGTGGATTGGTTTTCCATGCTTTGGTTCATGCTTTGTTCTTGACTTGCCTCAAAACAAAACAAGGTTAAGGTCACTATAAATATAATCATGTCATTACAACCCTGAATATTGATTTAATGTTATTTTCCCATTTCAGGAATGCTTACTTTTGAAGTTCTGCAGAGCTTTCTAATTTAAGCTTGGATATATAAACGTTCATTCCGCCCTGCTTGTCTGATCCCTGCGTTTCCCTGAGGTGTGGCTTCTAATCAGTTGCTCTTGAATCTTGTTAGTCTTACCTCTTGGTTAACCAGCCACAGCTGCCTTGTGTTTACTCCTCTGCTAGTCATGTATATTAGCATCTCTTAGTCCTGTGTTTCTTGCTTGGTCATTATTGCCTGTCCACGTCTACAGTCTGCCCTGTGTAGTGCAATAAACCTTCCCTGTGAGGGAGTTCCTGGCGCAGGCGGCATTCTCGGTCGATCCTTCTGTGTGCAGACGTGACAAATGCATCCACCCACATATTTAAAATAATCCAGTGAATCCTGGTCTACAGTGCTTCAGTCCATCACAGTGCTCAGGTTAAATCTGGTAAAATCTCATGGAGATACCCTCACACGCAATCCCCAATACTCACACGCAATCCCCAATATTCACACACAATCCCCAATCCCTAGTTTGTGTTAGGACTCACAAAGGAGGTTACCCAGGGATACATATGAACACAGGAGTGGACAGATGAATCACAGACCAAAGAAACAATTATACATTTAGTGCACATATGAAAAAAATGAACAAATTCTGGCCCTTTTTACCATCCCATCATCCTACTGACAGCTGAACCTGCTTGATGAACCTTGAATGATTTGTGTCTTAATTCTCTGTTTTGCCAACTCCTTTGCATGAGTGGGGTTCCTGTCTTCTAAGATATGACTTTTGTTTTATCTCCATTATGTCAGCAAAATGGCATACTTTAGGTTACATTACTAAATTCCATTGGTGGAACGTTGATGGAAATGGTTTATAACAGTATTTAAAATACTGGAAAATACCAGAAAAAAAAATACACAAGACACTCACATGTCATGGGTCCACACAAAACCCAATTCACAGGATTACTAAAAAAAAAATGTGAAAGCAGGACAGACCCAAATAAAGAAACACAGGGAGAATGTCTGTTGCACATCTCCATGGTGCAGATGTTGTTTCCTGCTTCTTGCATATTGGTAAGAACCAGTGTTTTTGAAAATCATGTAATGTCCAACCAAACACATTCCAGGATCTCTGCAAGCCCCACAGTGACAGCAGTACACCTGAATCAAAGATGGTGCAGTTATGGAGCTGAAGGTTCCACTGAGAACTGCATAAGAGAGGAAGGCGGCTGATGTTCTTCTGATTGTTGAAGATGTATTCACAAAGATCCAAAGTTAAAGTGAAACGAAACATGAGAAGGCTGCATGACTCATACATGCAAAAAAAGTCCTATATCCCCATTGAATATGTCAAGATGAAACTAAAATCCATTAGCTTCTGTTAGTCTTCTTCAAGCATAGCAATACACTTCTGCTAATGCAGATGTCTAAATGTGTTTGCAGTACAAAATATATACATACAAATCAATTTCTAGGCAATGCACAAGATACATCATTGAAAAATGAAATAAGAAAATGTGGATTGGTTTTTCATGCTTTGGTTCATGGCACGACTTATACCAACACATTGAGATGATGCATGCTTAACAAAATAAAGAGCAAACTATTCCAGTAATGATTTTTCATTTCAGTTTTCCTCTGTTAGTAATACACTGTTGAAGCTGGGAATGAATGCCTCTGGGCTGCCTCGTTTCATTTCTGTTGCTCATTATGAAGCATCCCTGAAACTACATGACAGCAGCTCTCTTGGAATTTCCCACACCTATGTTAAAGAATGGTTGCCAGACATACCTCACTGCTCATACATAAAAATGCATATTCACTGAAGTCAGACTAATGTCAGGGTAAAAACCTGTTTCTTTTCAATGGAGAACAGACCCACAGAACATGGTAAAGGAATGACAAGACTTTATTTCCACCTGCATAATATTTTGTGTATGTGAACCAAGCAACATACAGAACTATTTTTCTGTCTGACTTTTGCAAACCACAAGAACCAGGCCATTGCTCCCAGTTACCCCCAACAGAAATGGGAGCAGTGGTGGCCTAGTGGTTAGGGAAGTGCCCGTTTAATTGAAAGATTGCTGGTTCGAATCCCCAACCTGCAAAGTATCACCCCAAGCTCTGCTCCCCGGGCGCTGAATTAGCTACCCCCTGCTATATCACAATGTCATGTATCGGTTAAATGCAGAGGACACATTTCATTGTTGTGCACTGTGGGGTGTCAGCAATGAATCACTGATCTTCAAATATACAGAGAGCTCCCAATATACTGATAACAAAATTAGGTACTATAAGGCATCATGTGGAGATCCACATGTGGTAATGGTTTATTCACAAAAAAACAAAAAAAAAAAAACTCAGAGTCATCAATGCATGAGAAATTGTATAGGGAGAGAACAATATCAGAATTGAAATCTGAAAAAACAAATCACAAAATTGGGCACTAGGTCATTAAGCATAGACAGAACAAGCAGAAGAAATCAGTGAGGGGATGCTCGGTATACAGACGAAAGCACAATAGCTCACAGTGAACTGTCACGCAGTGAGTCCAATAATCAGGTGAGGAGGGTCAAGGAAGGGTAACCATCCAATAATCAGGTGAGGAGGATCAAGGTAGGATAACCATCCAGTAATCAGGTTAGGAGGGTCAAGGAAGGGTAACCATCCAATAATCAGGTGAGGAGGGTCAGGGTAGGATAACCATCCAATAATCAGGTGAGGAGGGTCAAGGAAGGGTAAACATCCAATAATCAGGTTAGGGGGATCAAGATAGGATAACCATCCAATAATCAGGTGAGGAGGGTCAGGGCAGGATAACCATCCAATAATCAGGTGAGGAGGGTCAAGGAAGGGTAACCATCCAATAATCAGGTTAGGAGGGTCAAGGAAGGGTAACCATCCAATAATCACGTAAGGACGTTCAGGGTAGGATAACCATCCAATGACCTGTGGCCTGTACTATGAAGCGGGGTTACTGGCTTATTGGGGTAACTTGTCGGATTTAAGGTAGTCTGGGCAAAATGTAAG
>JAODJU010000108.1:24570208-24583751 GCA_026776725.1 Gnathonemus echidnorhynchus
GTGTCAGTAATGTTAATGTGAAACAGCTGGATGAGTCTTTGAATCAAGGAAACAAACCAGTAAAAGCACAAGAAGTATTGAACTATTTAGCCAAACACAGGAGCCTTTCGGTTTCAAAGCAGTTTGTAAAACCTGAAGTCGCTCATGGTGTCCCTCCTGACATGGATTAGGTGGTCACCCTAGGTGGATGTGTGGATAGAAGGATGGATGTATATACAGTATGGATGGATGGCTTTTTATACAAAAAGCATGAAGACAATATTGAAAAACCCCACAAAAGAACAATATATATATAGAATGTTTTCAATCTAGCCACATGGAGTGCAGCTATTTTTTCACGCCATTACTTCACATCACACTGCATTAGTGTGATGAGGTAATGGAAATGATAAGTAGGAGAAATATTATTCATGTTATTACAACAGAGGACGACATTATTAATTTATACACTGATATAGCAAATGTTTCCGTTTTAAAGTGTTTAATGAATAAAAAATAATTTCATGTAATGCACATTAGACATTAACCGTGGTGGGCTCCATTTTCCACCTGTGCAAAACGCAACACAAATTAGTGGTTTTGCTAGTTTCGTACCATCGCATTTCTTATTTTCACGCCATGCGTGCACATTGTCAAAATAGTAAATGATTTTGTAAATGATTCGTAGCAGTGGTGTTTTTTAAATGAGGTGTGGTCGAGCACATTGTCAGCGCGTTGCTACAAGTTACATGTGCATTTGACCATCAAAATCCAAATCACTGTTGCATTATTAAACGGTATTTACACTCGTTATTGATACAGATATGCACTCAAAGTGCACTCATTTATAGTCCTATATGTTTTATTATAGAGTACAACTGGTCTTTTCACGTAATCATACTGTTCAATAAAACACCAAATGAAAAACAGTATATATTAAATAAAGAACATACCGTATAATTAAAAAACTTTTTGAATCCATTATCAGAATTAAGCATGTAGTGTAATTGAAAGGACATTTGGATTGCTGCAAATGTGTTTCAGTTATTTAGATAAGTCAGGCGGAACATTGCAATGCAACCCTCAGAAGGTCACGGCATTCTCTGTGGCATGTGCACGCGTGGGGTGAAAACGAGCAATGCGATGGTAAGAAATTAGTAAAAGCACTTTGTGTTGCGTTTAGCATGTTGTGTAACATTGCGACGAGTGATGGGTGTCTGCTGAACATAAACCAGGACACATTAGAGGACTTTAGAAGGCGTGATGCTGGACACAGGAGTGTCCGCCTGCAGCAGAACGGGCAAGGAGGGATCAGCTGGCAGAAGAGCTGAATTATCTGTGGCCTGGTAAGGAATCTACATTATGAGAGTAGAAAAATAACAGCTCTATTGCATTCATTTATTTGAACATTTTAAAACACCTTAAAAACTGTAGGTTGTCTTTTGTTTGAACAAAGATTGCACTTTTATTTATATTTTGTGAACTGCAGACCGCAAATAAATTTACAACATCCAAGCATAACTAAGTCCCCATTCGCAGCCACTGTGCTCGATCAGCACTGAGCTTCTCCATCTTCTGACATCATTATAGCGCTTTTGGCACTGGGAGGATGATCTGGTGATGCCAGAAAATGAGGACATGGTCTCTGCTACCTCATCCTACGTCTGCTTCCCCTCCAGAGGCTTTGGTGGAGCAGTGCTGCTCCAGTAGATGATATGCTTGCACATTTTCACTTCACGCACCAGCATGTCCGTTTCTTTGGCTGAAAAGCGATCTGGCTTGCCAGGCAAACGCCATTGTAATAGCAATCCACAGAACATCATGCGCCGCTGCCCTTTAAAAGTGAGGTTACACACCTTTCCGATTGGTTCCTTGCATCTTACGCCCAAAATACACCTCTGAATAATTTAAGAGAGTTAGGACAACCTTTTTCTGCCTTGCGTTGGTGCAACTCCTGTTGTGAAGTGCCCTCCTGTTCTCAGCCTGTAGTGTTTCCCCTGCTCCCTGTCGCCCGCATAGCTCAGCTCATTGAGCACGCGGTTGCCTGTGACCCCCCTCCATCTTGTGTTGGAATCCTGCTTCCTCTGTTTTGTGTATTTTGTTCCTAGGGTTTCATTTGTATCAGTTTAGTCCTGAGATTTTGTATTCAGTTTTTTGGTTTCTTGCTTTGAGCCTTAGTTGTGTTTTATTGGTTTTTGTTATTCCCAGTGTTAGATTCTGTTTTCCCCGTTTCTTGGTTAATTCTTAGTTTCCCTGTTTAGTTCCTTGAGTTAATTTTTAGTTTGTCCTGTGACCTATTTTCCGAAACCCTTGTTGATTAATCTCACCTGCCCTTCGTTAGTCCTTTTTCCCCTCAGTATTTAAGTCCCTGCCACTGTTCTGGTCTCCAGTGGTTCGTTGATTGTTGGATGTCAGTCAAGTGTGTATGTTACTAGAAGGTGATGCATGTAGTTTGTGTTTAGTTCTTTACCTGCCTGTCAACCTGCTCCTGGTGACCCTAATCCTTTTGTTTTTTTACCTTAGTTATCCCTTTTTAGTTTTGACCCCTCGTGGTCTGGTTTTGTTTTTATACTTATTTCTCTTGTCTTCCTGTTTAAATGAACCCCTTTTTGTCTGGTGAGCCAGTAGTGGGTCGTCCACCTCCCTGTCTGCCTGCATCATGCCACATCCACACATCCCTAACACAATGTAATGTTGTCAAAATGCACCACTCAAGTGAAATTTTATTGAATTGAATAACTGAGCATTTTAGAGACCATTGCAAAGAGTCACATGATGACGCAGTGGTCAGCACCTTTGCTCAAATGTCCAGGTTTGGGGGTTTGATATCTGCACTAGAGTGTATGTAGAGTTTTCCCCATGTTTGTATAAGTTTCTAGGAGTGGCGTCTTAAAATTATCCTTAGTCTGTAACTGTGTGTGTCCTGCAATGGCCAGCCTGATTGTTCCTCTCCCTTGTGCACTGTGCTTCCTGGGATAAGCTGCAAATTTAGTGTCACCCTCTGCCAGATAAACAATTCCGCCAAATTAAAACTCTGACTGATTGAAATAATTATAAATGAAACTGTTCCTATCCCTGTCTTTCGCCTTTGGTGGTTAGTCACATTTAAAATATGCTGAGATGATTCGGAAGGTTATTTATATTCTTCTGAGCCTTTACTTTTCTCTCGGGCCTAAAATGTAACAGTATAACATAGATTCATTAACCTGTTGTTTAAAAAAAAAGGTCTGAAGGTGAAAGGCACATCTCCAGCCGGCCGTCTCCGCAGTCACAAACACGGCCCCGGATCACCAGTGCAGCTCCCTTGAATATTGACAGCTGTGGCTCATTTCCATAGCATTACCCATGATCCTCCTTTGTGTATAAATCCCAGTCAATCCTCTCAGTCCATTGCAAGGACTTGCATCCATAATCAATTACCAAATGTTCAATAACTTCCCTGTTCTTCCCTGAGTGCCAGATTCTCCTTTAGAGTATGTGATCTCCAGTCCCTTGCCCTGTGTGTCTCAGCCTCTCTTTGGCTGCACTAGAACACGCCTTTCCCTTCACCTCTTTTTTGTCCCCAGCATTTATTCTCAGCTACATCTCCTGCCCTGCGATTCTGACCTGCGCCTGCTCTGGCTGTGGATCCCCAGTCCCTGAGGTCTGCCCATTACAAAAAGAATATTCACAATTTTGAAATCAGGCTAATGGTATGAATACTGTCATTACTATCATTTGAGAGTAATTCATTTTCTTGAACCAGTTATCTGTCAATAATAGCCTCTCTGCTTTTCTGCTGATAATGTTGACATTGTCCTCAGCCTATAATCTGGGGTAACACAGAAACATTGGCTGTTGCAGGCCTGATATTTACAGTAGTGTCCTAATTAAACTGATGAGTTACAGAATGGCTGATGCTGCTTGCTGCTGTCCCTTTATTTAAGAAAATATTCATAAACATTTAACTTTTGTGAAGCACGTGATATCAGCTAACCAGGACTAATCTGCGTCTCTTTATCTCATCTATTTCCTTATCTATTTTATAAGTTATTTTTCCCTTTTCTGCCAAAAAAAGTTGACAGAGGCAAATACTGATGTCTTGGTTTAGGTATCTGAATATGATGGACCATGAAATGGATTTTGGAAGAGAATACACATCTCAGTGTCACAGCAATGGATGGGCAACGCTTAGTTTGCAACAGTATATTGGGGCAAGAAGGGCAACCAAAACAAATAAAACCATAAAGAATACAAGAGGATTAGTACTATTGCTTCTGTAGACAATGGTATCCAGAGCAGTTATCCTCCTGGGCCTCAGCTGGGGTCGGCTGGTTAGTAATATAGATAACAACATATTTTTAAAATGCTGACCAAAATCCGCAATATGCACCTTGCAAATCCCACAAAGCTAACTAAAGAAGCCAGTTCCCCATCACCTTGTCTTTTTACCACTTCTTTGCCCTCTAACCCTCAATGGGGTCCTCGGGGACCCCCAGACAGTCCACGTTATTGCTCCCAGCTGGGAGGAAGCAAAAGTGTGAACTGCCAGCAGGGCACTGGAAGGAAGCATAAATGTGGACCGTCTGGCGTTCCCCGAGGACTGGGTTGAGAAACACTTCTAATCGGGTGACGATTAGTGTGAGCGCTACAGAAACACCATGGCCAAAGAAAGTAAAAAAAAAAAACTGAAAATATAAACACTGCTACAATTAGGGAAGCATGGTTCTAATCAAAAAGCTGCTGGTCCAAAGCCCCGACCATCAAGGCACCACTGAGGTACCCTGAGCGTGGTACCAGCCCCAAGCACTGCTTCCCAAGTGCTGAATTAGCTGCCCACTGCTGTGTCACATATGGGTTAAATGCAGAGGACACATTTTGTTGTTGTGCTGTGGTGTGTCAACAATGACAATGAATCACTTTCAAATTCTACAATGTGCACTTCATGTATATATACACATAATGGCTGCACTTCCTGTTTAAATAATCTGTATCTCACTCATCCACCAGCCATGGATGCCTGAAATGTAGGTGCGTATTTTTCCAACAAACAGAACACTTTTTTGAGATGTTCTCCTTGAGTTATATAGTACAGTGCAGGAGGAGCCAATTTCAGGAGCAAGTCGTCACTCGGTATTAGCAGTGAAAACCTGTAGGAACCTGAAAGTTCATGAGGCGAAGCTTGAGCAGCAGCCAATCGACATCCCTAGGCTGACTGAAAGTCTCGTTAGGGCAGAGCAGAACTCATTATCACAGTTTTTAGATATAGTACCTGATGCTATGTTAGGAAATGAAACTAACTCAAAGGAGAATTCAGGGTGAACATTTCGAAATTTTAACTTGAGTATCTCTAATATGTGTAACGTCAAATTTTTTAATGGGGGAAACTTGTTAAACGACATTCAGAATATAGATGAAGGGTTTCTTGAAAGGATTGTGTATCTGCTAATGTTCAGGATAATTTCTTTTGCAGTCCAGTTCTTGTCAGAACAGTTCTGCTTTACATTAAGGAAAAACCTGTGAATTTATTCAGCAACAGTCTTTGAACCATTTTTGAGACAAAATCTTTCACTTTGCTTGATGCTGAAATTGTGACTTGGATCTGCAGTTCTAAATTAAGCCTGCTAGTCTCACAGCTGGCAGCAGTGAGCTCGTAAAATGTGAATACATTTAACACATTGAGGTACATTGAGGACTATCACTTACAGTTTAATGACAGCATCTCTCATTTACACATTCGCTTAGGCCAGAAATATGCATCGTTTACTAAGTGTTGATGATTAATGGAATGTTGAAGTAACCAAGGTTTCTGGTATTAAGCGAAAGAGCCTTATGCTTTTTTTTCTTCTTCTTCCACTAGGACTTGTTCAGCTGTGGTCAGCACTGCCTCAGTCATTATGAGTGCAAAAAAAATATTATAGTGTCCATCAGGACTCAAGAAAGATGCGTATCATCTACCGACAGGTGTTTGACAGAATAATTACAAAACTGTCACCTGCAGTAATCGCTGCATCCATAGACAGCTGTCAAAGCAGAGTGCTGTGGTTAAAACCAGACATTCTGTTGTGTCATGTGATATGATCAGCTGTCCTTCTGCTCATATTCCATTTGAGATGTTTTGAACGTTTTTCTTAAACATGAAGGTGAACTTTCACTCATCTACAGCGACCTGTAAACAGCCCAGAACTTAATCTTCTTTTCTCATTCAACAAGGCCAGTCTTACCCGAGCAGCCGTACACAAGAGACAAGATACTTCGGAAATATGAGCAGGAAGCTGTATTGTTAGAGAGTAACCTAGAAAAGTATCTACATTAATAACTCTTTCCTATTCTTACGTGCATGTTTTGTAAGACTGCTGGCCCCATAGGAATCTGTGACCCTGTACTCCTTTGGCTCTGCGCTGTGGTTCACCCCAGGGAGGGACTGTCAAGTCAGCTCCAACTAGACTGGACTCACACACTCACCCTGGCACACCGAGTTGAACCATCTCAGCTCCTGCAAGCAGGATCTCACAATACCTTCTACTCATAAACTAATCCCTTTCTCCTCCTACCCATTTGACCAACTGTCTCCTGTCCCAGGTCATACAAATAAATAATAAATCCACAGAGAATGCTTAAATGTGAGAAACATTATTTAATGTAAATGCAATTCATATACATATTCATGTTTAGTCTCATTTGAATTTTCTCAGTGCAATTGCTAGAATTGCCTCAGCCTAAAAAGAGTATGCTATATCATTATAAAAATTTGGAAAGTTAAGAAAAGCTTGCCTTGTTGCAAAACTCTGTCCCCTTATGTATGCATTAAAAACTTAACCCCATTGTTAAGTTTCCAGCTGACTGTTAGTTCTGGGATTTGGTTGCCCATTGATCCATTGCCCCATCCTCAGGAAAATGGCAATTGTAACATTCTACTCAATAATTGGTCTATCCAAAGGGAATAACTATCGCGTTTTGAGTTGTAGGGAAGGATCCTCAAGATAAGCTCCTATACAGTATTGTATGGCAATCAAAATTGCTATATGTACCTTCTGCTGGGTATGTATTACTTTGACCCTTGCTGTTGTTTTAAACTTGTGTAAAGTAGTTGTGTTATGAGGCTAAGTGGCCATGTAGGCTGTGTTTTGGATGAAAGTGTAATTACTGGTTGTGGGTAGTGTGTGATTTAGTTGACTGGGATGGTTCGCCTGTGATCAGAAGGTTGCTAATTTAAACCCTGTAGTTGCTGAGTGGTTTCTCCCTTCAGTAAGTCTCTTAACCTCCAATTGCTCCAGAGACAGTCAGTCCTTGCTTTTGCAAAAGAATGCATGTTGCTTTGGGTAAAAGCCTTAGCAAAATACATGGAATATTGTTTGTATTGTTCCTACCCAGCAAATAAATTACATTTCAATTACTTCGTGGTTGTGGTTAGTGTAGCATTATTCCTCATTACAGTCTAATGACTCTATGTTTCTGACCATTCACTTGGTTCACATGTGTAAACTGTAGGTGAGCATATACATCATATTATACAGCAATAAACTTACATGCAACCACTGAGTCAATAAGATAAACTCATCAAACAAACGTTATGTTTTCACAGCCTCCAAACTGAATCAAACAGTTAAACTGGAGTCCCTGAACTGAATGGACAAAAATAAGCTTGCATTGTGCTAGTTGTATTCCCTGGCCAGATGGATCTTTGCATAGGCATTTTATGGATGAGGAACTAAAACTTATTGCATTTTGAGACAGGTCACCCCAAAATTAAAGCAGCACTGCACAGTGACAGCCAAAAATAGGGCAGTTTTGACACTTGATCCCTTGATAACAATTTAATGGATCTTTTTCAAACTTGGCAGAGGCATTGTAGGGGGGCTGGAATGCAACTGATTACATTTTCAGTTGGATTGGCGGAAACTGAAGCAGCAACACAGTGATAGCAACAAAAGCACAGTGTCGACATTTGATACTGTTAGGGCGATAACTCAAAAATTTGTATGGGTGCCAAAGTGGAACTGATTAAATTCTGAGACCAAAATGTCCCAAAACTGAAGCAACACCACTTAATGGCAGCAAAGGGAAGGGAGAAAGCAGATGACAATTGACTTTCTGAATGTAACAAGTCAAAAGTATTTGATGGATCTTATTACTGCTTCACAGAAAAATATATGGATGAAGATCTACACCCAATTTTATTTTCAGACATATTGCTCCAAAAATAAAGCAGTGGTACTGTGTGGTGGCAAAGGGAGGAAACACCAGCCTCAGAAGAAACTTGGCCTTGTGAACATTGTAACTCTAAAAGTATTCCATACATCTTTTTCAAACTTTGCAGGCATGCTGTTGCGATGACCAACTGGAAGTTGTCAAGTTACCAAAACTGAAGCAGCACTGCATAGTGATATCAAAATCTTTTTCAAACTTTGCGGGCACATCGTATGGACGAGGATGTTCAAATTTCGAGACAAATCGCACAAGAACTGAAGCAATGGCACTTAGTGATAGTAAAGAGAAAGATGAGATGATTAGAGGTTTATCCTTGTGAACAGTATCAATCTATTTGTCATTATTTACTCTAGTTACCTTATTTTGATCTTTGATGGATCTTGTTACCATTTCACATAAACATTAAATTATATGGATGAAAATCTGCACCTAAAAATGTGTACTTGATCAGATCTGAAATTTGTAAATGCAGTGACGGAGCGCAGCAACATTGGAACTTGGATGAATGCTTTGCTGGCCATCACGGTGGCACTCTTCTCTGTCACCACATCTGACCCAAGCCACTTGGTGAAGTCGTCCATGGCCATGAGGATGTAGCAGTTACCAGAGGCAGTGCTTGGGAATGGGCCCCGGATGTCCACATCATGGGGCTGCCAGAAGCCCATGGGCTGGAGAGATGCCGGGAATGGTCAGGCTTGCAAAGCTGATCAGGCATCACAGCAGTGGACATCCAGCTCTACGTCCAGGAGGCAGCCTGGGCAGTAGTACTGCTGCCGGATCCTGTGCAGGATTTTGGTAACACCGGGCCAAGCATACATTCCCAGCAACATCCATCAGAACAACTCTGAGCCCAACAGCTGCCACATGGACTGCATCGGCACTGGCCCTGTGCCCCTGTGCTGGACCCGAAACTGAAACGATTACACCTTCTCCACCTCGCAGCCATTACGTCAGGGTCCCAGAAGCCCATGAGCAAGTCGTGGACAGTCTACAGGAGGAACCAGCTGCCGTACACATACGGACACAAATGAGTCAGGCCTGCCACCACGTTTCGGACCTACCGAGACAGTGGTTGAAGTAGGTGACAGCCCGTCCCAATGCTGGTGTTACTGCCATCCGTGTCCACGATGTATGGCAGTTCAGGACTGGCACAGGGTGGCTCGCAGCTGGTTGAAGCCTGCTGTTCCTGGCCCCACTGGAAGGCATTCTCCTTCCAGGTCAGCTGGTGTAGAGGGGCAGTGATGTCAGCAAAAGCACAGATGAACCTTCTGTAATAGGAGTCCAGGCCCAAGAAGCTTTGCTGCAGGTTGATCGTGGGACCATGCAGGCCTCCACCACCACCTTTACCTTGTCTGGATCTGTTGCAATGCCCCTCTCATTGACCACATGACCCAGGAACTTGACTAATCTCTGTTGGAGGCTGTACTTCATCAGTTTCAGATGGAGATTCGCCTGCCGGATGGCCATGAACACTAGCCACAGGTTGATGGCTACATCATCGAAGGAGTGAACGTGGACGAGCAGTTGTCCAAATAAATGATGCAGCAGTTCTCCAGGATCCCCTCCAGCACCTGCTCAATGAGCTTCTTAAAGGTCATGGGAGTGTTGCAGAGCTTGAACAGAAGAACCCAGAAATGCCACAGGCCCTAGCCCAGGGTGAAGACCATCTTCTCCCATGCTTACAGAGTCAGCTCCACCTGCCAATCACAGCAGCAAGCTAAGACACCGTGAGCTGACTAAGGTGTCTAAGGTAACATCGATACGCAGCAGGGGATACGAGTTCATCTTAGTCACCACAATGAGCCAGTAGTAGTCAAGTTAGATCACTTGGATGTCCCGGATCTTCTCCTGAAAATGAGGTCCACTACATGGAACCCATCCCGCAGATGCTACAAGACATAAATAGACACCAATATTCACCCTACCATTAGTGTATCTGTTACATTTCTGGTAAAAAATTTTGGTCATAGTGCAAAAAAAAATAGAATACACATATTCTATACATATAAAAAAATAGATAAATAATATAAGATATATTGTATATAGTATGAAGAAATGTAATATAAAAAATATCAATATCATTTTCAAACATGGACATTAAAACATACACAAAGGATTATAAGAAACTTCCGAACTTGTGAAGGTAAGATTCTGAAAACTGTAAATATAAGTGGAATGTGCAATGAATTAATAAATATAGTTTCAGATATACATATCACAACATTTTAAAAACACATTTATTAACTTCTACATTTCCTGGCGATCCATCCAGTCTTTCTAGAAATTGTGCTTCAAATTGTAGAAGTTTGTGAGAATAGAACTAGTGCGGCTTAGATAGCCAGACCAAATAACAGGGCTGTCCAGGGAATACAGTGCGGTCATTTCCAGCAGCAACAAATCTAGTTTGTAGCTGTCCTGCATCTCCTGAATCAAGATCAATCCGGTTTCACATTGTATCCATGAATAAAGCTTAATCATCCAAAAACAAATCCTGTGTGACGTCACAGTCCAGGGTGAACAAGCTGAAATTGGAGTCAGATTGAATTTGGTTTAATTTAAAGTCCAAGTAACTTTTTCAAAAGTGTACAAAAGATCTATATGCCTTCAGTGGCTTGGGCTGTGCAGATGGATCTGGTCATTGGGCCAGTGGGCGGTTCCTTATAGTTCAGATGACCTTTCCCCTGACACCTCTCCAAATGGCATTGAGCGACTTGGGCTGTCCAATTGCATTCAGTCATTGGGCTGGTGGGCGGTTCCTTATAGTTCAGATGACCTTTCCCCTGACACCTCTCCAAATGGCATTGAGTGGCTTGGGCTGTCCAATTGCATTCAGTCATTGGGCTGGTGGGCGGTTCCTTATACTGTAGTTCAGATGACCTTTCCCCTGACACCTCTCCAAATGGCATGCATATTATTTCCTGGATTGATCCCTAATGTCCTTATAATAACTGATAAGGATAAGAGAGGCTGTATCTTATTACATTACCGTATGACTATATAGATTCTGAGTAGTTATAATTCTACTGGCTTGACATTCTTTTAATGTATTAAATTGGCAATAAATATTTTATAAAAACAGCTCTCTGTAAAATGTGTTTCTTTAAAACACATCAATTTGGCATAATTATCAGTTTTCTGAAAAATCACTTATATGAATTTTTGCTTTATAAGAAACAGAAAGATTTTATATATTATTTTAATATTCAAAATGAGTACCTGTAAGTCTCTTGCACCTTAATGAGAATGTCTCCTTTCTCATTAAATCTTCAGACCACTTAGTACTTTGGCAATGAGTAACAGATACTCTTCAATATGTTGTAAAGCAATTTCCAGTAGTTGATTTGTGAACATTCTATACATTACAATAATTAACTGTTGTAAACAGGGTAGTCTTTTACTTCCATTTACAGTATGATAACATGGTTTATGTTACAAATTATTTCTAAGCATCTCAAACAGTGCTGCTCTCATACAATAATTAACTTTGGATTTTGGATGTGTTTGGATGCATACATATAAAGTATGTTGGCTGTTCTTTTTCTAGTAATGTTTTCCATAAACGTTTTTGACAAAGTTGTCACAGATATGATTTGAAAATGCTATTTTTAAAGTGTTTTTTTAATGCAGAATACTGTAACAGCATTTTTATGAGACACTTAAATTTCCATGAGTTTTTTTAAATAAAACTTTGCAAAAGAGAAAAGAACAAAATTCAGATGCTGAAGCCAACAAGCATCCTGGAGAACAGCTGTTTGTCCTGGCAGGTCTCTACAAAGGGTCACTTCCTGTCTCCTTTTCCCAAAACTACAATATGAAGGACAAACCCTTTCCATATTAATCCTGCTGTGTGACCCAGTTTCCATACTTACCTTAGCCTGGCTTGCTGTGATTGTTCTAGGTATAAACAGCAGAGATGACAATGGTGGAAAAAAAATCACGTGTCTTTCTTTTCAGTTATGTTTTCTCTGTAAATGCATTGTCACACATTGTGCAAGCAGTTATGAACACTGCTGATATCTGTTAAAAAAAAAAATTTGGTCCACTTGTTTATTTAAGCTAACTTTCCAAAACATAAAAAACCAGTTGTTTTGGAAAGTTAGTGGCAGCGATGAGGAAGATGTCCAATAACGCCTCCAAAACTGCTACACACTTCCATTTACAACACTTTTTGCCATTTAATTGATGTCCGTAAGTGACTGGTAGCAACAGTATATATATTATATCTGTATGGCAAAATACCAATGTAAGTATCAATTTCATTCAGTCCTTAAATAAACAAGTGGACCAAAATTATTTTTTGATCAGATATCTGCAGTGTTCGTAACTTTTAGATGTTCAACACATGAACCAGTTGCTCAGTCGTTGTCCTTCAACATTCAGTGAGACTACAGTAGGATTTTCTTAATGCCAAGTGGCATGACATTTATGAAACATGGCTCCTCACACTGTTATCAATGGGTGTTCTTCAATCTCACTCTTCACTGTAATCCACCACGACAATAACAGAGGAGAAAGTGCAGTGATACTGGTAATTGTCAGCTGTTCAGTGCCAGGGAATGAAACTGGTTTTTATGTTGACATATATAGCTTTAAAAATTAGATTAATATTCGATTTTAAAGAAGAAATATTGCCTTGTAATAAAATGGTTTCACTATACTGCCATCTGCCACCAACTGGTAATTTCATGAAAGCCAATTGTCCTTAAGATGACACTCCCTACACAGAATATTCCTCCGCAGGCTTCTAGAGTGTTTTAAAGCTAAATCTGACAATGCAAGTGAATCCTTGTGTTAGCTGTGACAGTTGACAAATGTTATGCTCTTTATTTGCTTTTTTCTTTCTTTGTCTTAGTTCATTTAGATTATACCATATGCTGCAGCACTATTTGTTGATTTGAGAAAACGAGCCATACTGGGATATGTGTCTGTGAGTGACGGTAAATACTGCAGAAGTAGACAGATATAAAAGATTGTAACCTAGAAAATAAAGCAACAGATGCACTTCATACGGTCCATTTGCTGCCAGGACCAGGTGTGACCTGAGTCAGGATCATTTGGATAGTTTACCTTCTGTGTGAATAAATTACAATAAATTGAATCTGATTGTCCATTCAGTGTATGAATAAAGTAAATTTGGTCTCTGTATGTTCAGCACTAGTTTGTTGTGGTAGGTCTCTGGATCATTATGTGCGACATTTTGCAGTATTATGAATTCTCTCAGTTCACTGCCAAACTGTACTAATACCTGCGCTTTAGAAAGAGCTTGGAGGCTGAAAGGAGGACATTTGTGTTCCAGGTCAACCCGGTCTCACGAATTTTCGTGCAGCCATCACGACATAAAATCTATTTAAACGTGCTTTGATCACGTTTTCAG
>JAODJU010000108.1:24583851-24602368 GCA_026776725.1 Gnathonemus echidnorhynchus
GCACGTAAAAAAGGCTGAAAACGTGATCAAAGCACGTTTAAATAGATTTTATGTCGTGATGGCTGCACGAAAATTCGCAGACCGGGTTGTCCAGGTGGGAGTTCCTCCCAATAGTGAGTGCGAAATGTAGTTGGATAAGCATATATTCCATCTATACTGGTCACCAGGCAATCTCAAGGTCACTGGTTTCATTTTTCTTTTTAAATCCCCTACACATAGCAGAGTGTAAATGCTTCCATGTGTGAAAGTCCATGCTGTAAGGTCAAGGAAGAACCATGAAGTTTTTGATGTCATGATCTTCCAACTCACGTTTGTAATGCTACTAGTCATCAGCAGAAGTTTATGTAAAATATCTCCATAGATTTTAATAGTAGTCTCCTAATGTTCTATTTTTGAATGACTAGAAGAACTTCTGTTATCACCAAGAATATTAAGTATAATTCTAAATTTTAAGTAGCTGTATTATGCCATTATAAAAGTAGCACATGGCAGAGTTTTGGTATTGTGTAGGTAAATGTGCTATTAATTCCACTTTGACTAGCCTTTTATTTTTTCCCCTCACTCTCTCTGCTTCTAATACAATTGGACCATTGTTGGATAGTCTTTTCTCTCAAAATGCTTCAAGATTTGAAAAAGGCATGATTACAGTTTAGGGTCAAACCATAAACACGGAGACTTTGAAAAGAAGTCTGAACCAAGTTATAGCCAAGTTTTCAAGAGTTATGCTCAGAGATTTCCATGAAGACCTTGAGCGAGTGTCTCATGATTGACAGATGGTGATGTCTATAGTCTCTCTCCCTTGCATTTCAAAGGATCTGTCCCAGACATCTTAGGTAGAATTACTTGCTACATTTAATCTTCTAGCAAGTGAATTAAGCCTTTGATCAGGGAAATGATACCAATATAATTTATTTGTATTTAAGAGTGGGTTTAACTTGTACATGAAGCCAAGCTTTTCTTCAGTACTGGGTTGGGAGGGGGGGGGGGGGGGGGGGGGGGGGGGGGGGGCGCCCTAGACTTAAGACACCATACACCTAATTGCATGTACTGTATTCAGACAAAATCAACACCACCCAGGGGGAACGTCAACCCCATACATACAGATGAGGGGTGTCTATGAACCCCCACATACAGAATATGTTTACATATATGCTCTTGGAAAAGCAGAACTTTAAAAAATACCCATAAACAAAGAGATGACAAGCTTTAATTTTATGTTGGCGTTGTATGCATTTCAGTAGAATAGATTATGAAGCTAAACAGACTTTTCTATTTCCTGTATCACACCAGTTGTAGCAGGGGATAAGCTGAATGCTTGTTTCTGCTGCAGAGCTGTGCAGTGACCTGAAATTTTGACTTCAATTTAGCGTTAACTTTTTTTTTTAAGAGGGAACTCATCTTCCATATCTAATTAGCCTGAGAAAAATACATTTTACTAGAACTTCCCAAGTTAATTTTGTTTGGAGATATTTTTTTCCCGCTCTAACTCCAGATGTATCGCAAGCCTACAGATGCAATGCAGGACAGAGGAAGTTCTGTTCACATCCCAGAGACTTCAACAGACTGTTGTCTAACCTTGCCCCTATTGATGTATCAATTATCTCTACATGTAGTAAATATGCTTTCAGGCTAGTCGTAACTCTCTATCCCCTGTCCTGTCTCACCTTGAAGATATGCACACCTTTTCAGAACACACCCTAAGTATTTGTGGATCTATGCAGACCTCCCGGAAGTCCCCTAGTAATTGACACTCACAAATGATGTGCATCGTCTCAGAAATCTGTCCACCTCCTGCTTGACATATTTCCACCTCCCTGAAATCCCTATGCCTAAGGTGGGATGTCTCAGCTATGTAACCACTCTATTTCATACTGATGCTGGGTGCTGATACCCGGTATGGTATTTTTGAATACCACTAATATTGTTCTTGTGTCAAATATGGTAGCAACTCTTACCCTCAGTTGTGCCCACTCTGTCACATTTTATCAGGGAATTTAAGCCAAGCGATCTCATTCAAAATATCAACACAATAATTTGTAGTTTTTCTTTCCTTTAAAACAGAATGATACTTTTATGCTATGCTATAACTTGGGTCTCATAGTTCGCACACCAGTGACCTGATGGCTCCGTGATTATGAGTCAAAGAAAAATACTGTAGATATTCTGGTAATTTGTGGGCGGGTCAGTTAAAAATAAATTTTAAGCATCTAAAGCAGGTTGGGCATCATTTTGTCTTTATTAATATTAGCATATGAGTCAAGTTGAATTATAAACACGCTTTCTTTCTGTTTTTAGATATACTGTCACATTTTAAGGCATTGATAAAAAATAAAAAAATAGACTAATCGCTTCCAAGAATAAAGTCATAATGTTTCGCTTATAGCCTAACATAGAAATATTTCAAAACTTTAACTCAAAATAATTTGAAAATAAATGGTTTTGGTTATGGTTTTAATGGGGTGTAGGATTCCACGGGCTAAGTTTGCCAGCGTCCAACTGCCATTTTACAGAAAAACAAGCCCAAGTCGATTATAATAAGCTGACTTTGCAACTGTGGCCGTCTTGTGCTACTGCTCAGGTAGACAATGTGCATATTTGGTGTAGAGTTGGTGATGTCACTGATGTCCCAGTCCTTCTATGTAGCATTTTACTTTACATACGTGCAATTTATGTTTTTTTGTGTTTTCCCAGTCCTTTTATGTACAGTAGCACCATGGTCCTGGGGAACATTATTTCATTTCACTTTGTACTGTACCACGTATATTGTTGAAATGACAATAAAAGCAACCTTGACCTTGACCTTGATGTATCAGCCTATTAGATCTATTGTGTAGTTAATGCAAAAATGTTCAAATCAAGAGAATTAACCATCCAGCAAACAGTTCATATCTGCAGCAAATAGAATCTTCCATGCGCATATCATGATGTAGTAGGTTTCTCTGCGTGAATGAACTTATCCACATAAAACGATTCCCAAATCATCTTTAATATCTGCAGTTCCTTGGCTTGTATGCTCTCCGATGGTATCTGCTGCTACCATCCAGCAGAAACTAGCTTTGTAAGAATACAAAACCCAGGTCATTCTCAAGACCTGGTTTCTCAATTCATTTTGAGTTGGAAGGCCTGTCAACCAAAGGTATCTGATAGCATCTATATCCAAATCAGCTAAGGATATCTGAAAAATACCCATTGGTTAAGTTTACTACAAATGTCATGGTGAGACAAACATTGTTTTATTTTGGGTATTATTTCTAGTAAAAATCTATCATTTTATCGTACCTTTAGTCCAGTATATTTCTCTTTATCTTTGTATTTAATGCTTCATTCTTTGTGCTGGAATTTATCTGGAAATTCCAATCAGTCATCTAGCTATAGTGACTGTTCTCACTAGCATCCTTCCTCGTAAAAGATTTATCCTTCAAATTCTGCAGAGCCTCAGTTTCCACTGAGATTTCAGTCTCACCACTATCAGTAGCTAGTGACTCCGTTTATATGAATGCATGTAACTGTTCTGAAACTTGCTTGTTTTCATCAGGCCGACGTGCATGTTTACAGTGTCACTTGTGGTAGATATTGATAACGGTTCATAAGACACCCAATCAAATATTCTCTGTTGATGTTAGCCCCTCAACTTTGACAGGCACTTTCTGCTAATACTAGTCTGTCCACATCAAGAATAATTTTGCAGTCCTATCATTACTCAAGTTCACATCTCATTTTCTTCATTGCCTGATGGTTATATTACCCAGATACCTTCATGGCAGCCATACAGGCTTTCAGCATCTTAATTACTGTCATGTGCTACATCATGAGAGTGAGAGAGAGACAGAGAGAGAGAGACAGACAGACAGACAGACAGAAAGTCACATGACCACAGTTATTTCTAGTTCCCATGTTCGTTTATATTATTGTGTGATAATAATTTATATATACAGTGGTACCTCAGAACTCGAACTTAATCCGTTTTGAACTTGGGTTCGAATCCTAAACAGTCTGAGTTCTGATCAAATTTTCCCCATAAGAAATAATGGAAAACCAAAAAACTACACCTAATTGTGTTTTTCTTAGCATTTAAACACAAAATGAACAGAATAAAACAAGGAGAGCATTTTTTTCTTAATGGCTTCCAAAACGATAAAGATCTTATCCCAACATTACCCCTGTCCTGCCCCGATCATCTGCTCCTTCCGTGTGCCACGCTCGCTTCCTCCTGTCCCTGCTTCCCCGATCCCGGATCGGCAGATCGTGACAACCCCAAGCCATGCCCCAACACTGCGCCAACACTAGACTATGCGGTCCATTGTTTATTTTTATTATTACTCTGTATTCGTTAATTTGTTCGTAAATCGCAAACTTTTAGATTGTAACATTTGTACAACTATTGCGTAACTTTTTAGTGAGCAATGGCTACCAAAATATATACTATATAGTACAAAATATAAAGTACAGTGTATTACCTGATACAGTATTTTCAAAAAAAAAGCACAATCACCAACAAATGATGCCATCACAGCGAATGCGAGGCTGAGACTGAAGTGTTACCCTTTGTTTCCGCTGAGAGACATGCCACGTGACTCATTTCCCCGCGTGTACAAGTTATCTTAGGTCGGTGTTCACAGTTTGACTTCTGAGATTCAGATCGAGCTCTTGGTAATTTTTTTTGAACTGGTTGGTTTAACTTTTAAGAAATTCGAGTTCTAATGAGTTTGAGAACAGAGGTGCCACTGTATATAATATTCCATATTATTTATATATTCCAATCCCTCCAATGCTCCTGTCCAGTTTCAAAAATGAAATATCAAATGAAACTCAGTTCTGCTGCGAAATCCCTAGGTCTCACGCCTCTTCACTAAGCCATCCAGGCCTGTTCGCCACAACCTTGACATTTACAGCGTATGGGTCAGATGTGTACAAGCTAAACACCTTCTATCTCCATTCTGGTAGCTATAAGGCTTTTAAGCACCTTTCATGAATGAAGTTTCTCTGGGAACATTTATAAAGCAAACACATCCACAATACTCCGCTGTGCAGGGCACTGTGTCCACACCTTAGCAGTCTGAAATAAAACTGTGTGCTGCCAGTCTGGCCTCACTCTCACATGTCGGAGAATGACAATAGGGACACTGAGGGCTTTCACAACATCTCAGCACTTTCCTTACACATTTTCAGATGATGTCTTCCATGCAGCACGTGACACATCTTTGCACATGCAGAATTCTCAAAATTATTTTAGACATAAAAGCATACAAAAGCATACAAACCATTCCATTTATATTTTTTCCCTTAATCCCTAAATACAATAAGCACCAACCATATGGCATTTCTTTGACTTTACAACAGTATATGAGTCTGGTTTTATTAACCCTTAGATGCATAATGACCCAAGACATCACTTTTTAGCTTTTTTTTAATATATATTATTTGATGCAGTTTTGACTCAGTCTTTTAGATATGCCTCATACTTGTTGTCTGTAATAATTTACAAAAAAAATATGGCATCAAAATTTTTTCATGACTGTTTGTATGACTATTTGTGAAAAAAACATATGTAATAGTGTTCCAAAAAATGTCCATATATGGATATGACAGGAAAGTACAGACCAGAATGTGAAGTCTGCATTTCTCGAAAGTTATTTGATAGACCTCCGTCGTCATCTCAGCGGTATGTTTCAGTTTACCAGCAAAAAAAAAAAAAACAAAATAGTTTACTACGACTTTTTATGACTTTTTATTTGTGAGAATGGTATGTGGTCCTGAGAATGTTATGTTGTTGTAATATATATTGTGGTTTTATATGACGCGTTTATAAAGGAGTACACAAACGAAAGGGTGTACCCAGCTCCATGTATCTGCAGATTGCATGTTCTTCCCTTGGTCGGCAGGTTTCCTCTTGGTTCTCTGACTTCCTCCTGGAGTTTAAAGACAGGCAGATAGGTTAACTGGTCTTTCTAAATTGTGCAGTCATGCATGTGACATGTGTCAGCCTGCTATTCCATCCAGTGTGTTCCCTGTCATGGCCCAAGGCTACCTGTGATAGACTCCATGACCCTGAACTTGATATGTGGTTGCAAGTGGCTGGAATAATGGATTGTGCACAAGCTTCATTCAGCTAAGTTGCATGGTTACTTGCAGTCCACAGGCTCTTATGGAATATTATGCTTGCAAGACTGCATGATGATGCAATTCTTAAAATCTTCTGATCTCTCAATCTCCATCTTTCTTTCTCCCAGCAGTGTTTCTTCTTCAATAGCTCTGGTGAGTTCAAAGACTCTCTCATTCATAGCTTGGATCTCCTAAAAATGCTCACAATGTCAGGGTTTGTCCTTTCTGTCCTATTCTGTTTTGTTCTAGATATTGAGGTTTATTTCAGCTGGGTTGTATTAGCAAATTCCTTCGTGTTCAGGGTCTACATTTAAAATAATATTTTAACTTTTATAGTTTATTAACACATGACTATAGTTTACTGTCATATTTAACTCTTTGTTTCTTGTTCCTCATGGGTTGGGGTAACTATTGGCTATAGTTTTCTTTTTCTTTCCCTAGAACATGAAAATGGTTTATTTCAAAGAGCATATATATTTTCAGTAAGAAAGTGGCACTTTGGATTAGCTATATTGTTAGTGCCCTCCAAAAACATGTTTTCCTTACCATTTGCATGAAGTGTTATTGATTCTGGGTAAATGCATCAGGCAGTGGTCATGATTCAAAAAGCCTCTTGCACAAAAGAACTGATTCTGATCTAAAATTTAGCATAGGTGTATCATTAAACTCAGAAGATGTTCTTTTTTTGGAAGTCACAATGCATTCAGCAATAATAAATATAATGTAAACATGTTTTACCTTAAATGAATTTGTTACTAATTATTTATAAATACTTAATGCACCTCATCTGGCTCATCTAGCTTTTAATAGCTTAGTACATAATACCGGTATTTAAATAGGTTAAACAGGTTTAACTTGAGTTCACTTTGCTGCTGACCAGGATTAGCAGGTAGAAGATGGATCGATGGATGGAAGGATGGATGGGGTTCAAGCTCCAGGTAGCAGTTCAGTGATTAGAATAATGAATTGTTTTGTTTTTGTCATGGAGATCTATGACCCTTTTTCGCCAAACTTCATGCGTATGTATATATTGGCTGCAGAAGCGAGCACAGAAGCTCACAGGCGATAGGCTTGTCAGGGCTGAGCGCTCCACCAAGGTGAGGTTTGTTATGAAGCACTCTCCCAGTTGCAGAAACACAGTGGGGGGGTTAGGATGCGGGAGGGGACCAAGGGGTGGGGCTGTGTGTGTGCTTGTACTTGTTCTCAGTTGTCTGGGGGAGAAAGAAAATGACATCAGGAAGGGCTGTGGAAGGATAAAGAGCTAAGTGCTGGTTAATTTAGGGAAACCAACTGTTATAGGGGCCTATTTGGCTTAGTGCTGCTACAGCCAGGGTTTAGGCAGCAGTCTGGCACTGTCCTCCACTGCACTGCCCGATCTGCGCCTTTTGTTCTTCTTCAAGCCACCAGGAAAGTGTAGCCAGCTGGGCAAATTAGTGCTCCCCGGGTAGGTTAATGTAAGGACGTGGCTTGGTGCAGGGTGCTTGATTTTTGGTCCACAGCATGAGTGGCGCAATTTTGAGAAGCGGCTACTGTCCAAGGCACTGAAGGAGAAGTGTGACCACCTGTCAGTCAGGTGGTCAGTGAAGACAGGCTCCTGACAATATGCATTCACCAAATGAGTAATATGCATGCATATGTACTTCTAACACCAATATGAATTTGCTAATTAGAAGTGCAGTAATAACACAAGGATTTACATGGTGTCATTTTTTACATTGTGATACGTAAGATGTGTCCACCTGTTTGTACATGTTTTATGATTCTGTTTGACATCCCACTGCGGGAAAGAAAGTGTTGTCATGCTTCACTGGGTTCAATAATTATATCTTCTCGTTCCGCCCTTTCTGAGGTCAGTGCCATCTCTGTTATAGTTTAGGCCCCTTTTTTGTTCACTGAGATGTGCACATAGAATATTTCTAAGATGTTAACTATTCATGGGGGAGAACTTGTATGTGCAAAAGAGAAGAGTAACACTGACAAGATTTGGGCAAAAGGAAAGCAAAAGTGAGATTAAGTCCAAAATGTTGCCCCTCTGGATTTGCTAGTTCAAAAGTATTCCTAAAAATAAATAAAAAAGAGCCAGAAAATACATGTTCATGAACATCACACATTTTTTCACACAGGTTTTAGAAGTTGTAATTTCACCGCAATGCACAGAGGAGAAAGATGATTGAAATGAGAAAGCCTCTCTTGAACCCATAGGCTGTATGTATGTGTGTGGGTGCGTGTGTGTGTGTGTGTGTGAGTGTGCGTGGATTATGTTTATATTACATTGTGGGAACCAAATGTACTCCACAATTTGATAAAGACCTGTTATTTTGATGTTGTGGGGACCATTGACCATTGATCAGGTCCCCACAAAGATCTGTGAATGCAATCAAAGAACTAAAAATGCTGACCGACCGTATTATGTTTGGTTACTTATGGTTAAGGTTAGGGCTAGGTAGGGATTAAGGTCGTCATGTTGCGATTCGAGTTTTCCCCATAGAAATGCATGGAGAGTCCCCACAAAGAAATAATCACAATCTTGTGTGTGTGTGTGTGTGTGTGTGTATTTATGTACATGGCATGTTGTGATCTCAGATGAGGTGTTTATTGCTGTTAATATTTTCACTTTGCTAATGGAAGCTGAATAGGTAACTGTGATACTGAACATACACCCACACCCAGGTCTGAGCTGGTAAATATTATGCCATCTCAATTTATATTTTTTTGGTAAGATTTCTTTTTGTTTTTGTTCTCTGAAAGTTTGGCTGAGAAATACATGCCAACATGTCAGCATGGTCATACCCTTTGAAATTATCCCTTCATCGAAGCAAGCCCTTGTTTCTTCTCGGTCAACATTAACATAAAGCATTGTTTTCACAAAATGATGGATGAAAGGGAAGAGGGTAAGTTCTTCTTGCCAGGACAGAAGCTAGAATTCTTGACCTGAAGAGACTTAAGCAGTTAGTATGAGGGCTGTGTGCCACTCTGAAGACAACAATAGGTGAACGTGGAAAGTGACAAGATGGCCTCCAGCCAAACGCAGCAGAACATGTGCTCGTTAAGGCTAGCCGTGGTCAGGTTGGTCCCGGTAAAAACTCCTCTAATGGCTCCAGAGAGGAATGGAGGTGCAAGTTCCTACTTCTGGCAGATGGATGGGGGATGGATCTGAAGAGGTTTAAAAACTGAAGCTCTAAAAATGAGGCTTTGGCATTCTTCAGCTGAAAATTTCCTGGGCTGGACATGGCACTGGAACACCGCAGTGTTTAAAATGATTAAATGATTAATCCCGTGGACTCCCTTGATTAAAA
The DNA here is from genome assembly GCA_026776725.1 of Gnathonemus echidnorhynchus. Taxonomy (NCBI): domain Eukaryota; kingdom Metazoa; phylum Chordata; class Actinopteri; order Osteoglossiformes; family Mormyridae; genus Gnathonemus; species Gnathonemus echidnorhynchus. Next base: position 24,593,250 of record JAODJU010000108.1, read on the forward strand.
AAAAAAAAATAAACGGTTGAACTGTCCTAGTGTCAGAGATGGGCAGTATTTCAATGAAAGGTATTTAAAATATGTATTTAAATCCTTCTAATTTAAATACTCCTTCATCCATATACACCTTCTCGGTCTCTCAGGTCGGCTGACCAGCTCCTTCTGAGTGTACCCAGGACTAGTCTGAAGCTCAGAGGGGATTGGGCCTTTGCGGTCGTAGCACCTAAATTGTGGAATGAGCTGCCCGTATACGTCAGACAAGCATCCTCTATATCTGTCTATAAATCACTTCTTAAAACACATTTGTTCACTTTGGTCTTTAGTACAGCATAACATGTTGACATTCTTAATTTGTTTTATTTTTTATTTTATTCTATTTATTTTTAATGTAATTTTAGTTTTAGTATTTTTGGCTTTTATTCTTATTCTGATACACTTGTAGCACTTTGGTCAACTTCGTTGTGTGTACAGTGCGTTATAAATAAAGTTGCCATTGCCATAATTTGTATTTTCTAATTTGTGTTTTGCTGGACGAAAAACTTCAACTTCGTTACAGGTGCGAGGCAGGGGCACACACTCGCCCAGTCACACTTAAAGACGGTTTGGTAACTCTGACTAACCTCAGCATGTGTTTGGACTGAGGAGGAGAAAGCAGAATACCCGGAGGAAATCCCACGATGACTCGGGGAGAACATGCAAACTCCACACACATGGAGCCACGTCAGGGACTCAAACCCTGTCCCAGAGATGTGAGGCAGCAGTGCCAACCACTGCACCACCATGCCACCAAGTATTTAAAATCCTTAATACAGCATTGCGTTATTTATTTGTTTGTTTGTCTGAATGTTTGTTTATTTGCTGCCTGCCATCAGCTGCCTGGCCTACGCTTCGACACTTAAATCTTAAAATTGGGACAGTGTGAATTGAGACTTTGTCACCTTGCTCATTTGACTTCCTCTGCCGGCCCCTGGAGGATGGGCTCCCCTTTGAGTCTGGTTCCTCCCAAGGTTTCTTCCTTCTAGGGAGTTATTCCTTGCCACTGTCGCCTCTGGCTTGCTCCCAGGGGGCATTGGGCGGGGATAATGTAAAGCGCCTTGAGACAATGTAATGTGATGAAAATGCGCTATACAAATTGAATTGAATTGAATTGAATTGAATTTTAAGAACCTTCATCACCAGCCTTACAGTCTTTTAAATACAGCCTGTCACTGTCTTTGACTAGATGCAAGTACATCACGTGACAACCCCTGTTGGGTCCAGCTTACTCATTGAGAATGCCATTATAGGACAGAAAAATAGAGCAATTATCAAACAGCATTGCCGTGCTCTAGAACTCGTGAATTAACTTGCTAGCCTGCAAGTGGCATTCTAGTTAATTTCAACAGGCATGCTCAGGCAGTGGCATCTTGTGGTTTGTCATATATGGAAGACTTAATTAGCAATAAATCAAATTAGCTACTTTTATTCCTAAGGACAAAATGAATTTCTATCAGCTAAATGTGGGTGGTTTTATAGCCACGGAGTCGGCTTCGTAGGTGAACCGACTGCTGAAAGGTTACGCTAAACAGCGAGAAAAATCAAGGGTTAACCCTAACCCTAACCCTAACCCTAACCCTAAGGCTAACCCTAACCCTAACCCTAACCCTAAGCCTAACCCTAACCCTAAGCCTAACCCTAAGCCTAAGCCTAAGCCTAACCCTAAGCCTAACCCTAACCAAAAAATCAAGCAAAAACATGCCAGACAGAATGGCATCAAACTTGCCAGTGTCCCCATTACAATTTTACTACTAATGTTTTACATGTATTGTTGTATTTTCAAATTACAAATTACTTGTATTTTAATTAAATCAACCAGTATTTTATATTTTATTTTGTTACATTTGATGAGCAAGTATTTGTCATTCGTAAGACAGTTTTTGATGTATTTGCGCCCATTGCTGCTCGTCAACCAATAAATGCGTCTTTAATAAATAAAATAAATGAAATAACTCTTTATTATGACTCTGGAAAATTAGTGCAGCAATAGTGATTCATTTTGGTCACGTTGAGGTAGTTTCAGATGAGACACGGCATTCTCCTGTTTGCTGCGTGCAGCTGTCCATAAGTCTGACTGAGGGTTGGGTTTATTAAGAGAACAAAAAGCATCAGTCAAAGAGCAGCTGAAGGAGAGGACAGATTGTTTGCTGCCTCATTTGGTCACAACTGAAGCTGATGGCAAAGTTGAACCACAACTGTCCTGTATGTTAAAAAGGCTTGATTACATGCTTACATGCTTAAAAAGCATATTGAGTTCCATTCAATTCAATTTTATTTGTATAGTGCATTTTCACAACATCACATTGACTCAAAGCGCTTTACATTATCCATTTAGATTACCCCTCATACTCAGCATTGACAGCCACAGCTGAATGTGACTATAATATTTGACACAAACAAACCTTTTAATATCCTCAGTTCAACAGTACTGTATACCACAGGTAAAAGAAAACTACAATGCTCACATCAATCAAACTACATTATTAATGTGATTTAGTGCACATATATTAAGTGCTGGGTTATTTAATATTTGGAGAATGATTTTGCAGACAGTACAGTAGAAAGGTACAAAGGTACTGTGATTGGCCTCATTCTACTCCCATTCCTCCTCCATTATAAAAAAAACCCTTATTTCGAAGGTGTTACCCTTTGACATGAACCCCTTACAGCATGAGGGAAGTTTGTATTGAGCCATTGTCAGGAACAGCATAAAAGACATCACTTTGACTTGGAACTAATTTCCTTTTCACACTATACAGGGTGCAGCTTTTCACTGTTGCACGATGACTGCATTGTTACATTGTTTGGCAAGACCTTTATATTGCCCTCCCAAAGGTAACTGTAATTACTCAATGGTTAAATACATTGTATCTAACACCTTTTTTAGATTCATATACTTTTGGGTGCTTAGCAATAAATAGCGCAATCAAATCCTGAGGTTTTTCTGATTTAGATCTTATCCAATGGACAAGAATTGATCAGATTCAATAGCAATGAATATATATTGGAACTTCGATGGATGTGGTTGGACCTGAGAGGTGAACCCAGGGCTCTGACCCTAAATTTATTCTGGATCAAAGGTGAACTCATGAAGGCAGAATGGCAATTTTGTGCACTCACTACAAACCATTCAGACATATGTTGATGGGTCTTGAACAAATGAAAGTACAGTGCAGCAAATGGGAGACACCATGTGTGGTCAGGGTCCTTCAGGATTGGGCTTCCAGCTGTACTGTGCTCAGCGCTCAAAGAAAACATTACAGAACTGCAGTACTGTGCTCAGTGGGAAACTTGATAACAAACTTTTGCATCTTTAAACGAGCATTATGTCAGACAACTCTCTATCATTTTAGACTGCTTTCAGAAAATCTAAGTTATTAACTAGAGTCTCTCCAATATAAGATATGTATAATCATTATAGAACCCCTGTCAATGCTGCCAAAACCTATACATGTTTTTGCATAAAAATTAAAAATATATAGCTATACCACCCTGATCTATGTCTGCCCTCTGGTGTTAACATACGGAAATTGTCATAACTGGAATTACACTTGTAGTACATGTTTATGAAGGGCACATATGATGTCTGTAAAATGGTTTAGAAACGATCCTGACAGCTGTATGAGAAGACAGTCATGTAGAAAAGACATCATCTTAAATACGTCCCTGACAATTGATTGTTCATATTTACAGAACATAGACAGAGCAGCACAGACTGAGGTCTCTGTTTATTTGTCTCTCCATTTAGCAATTATCTCTAGATCACATTAGAGTCCGTCATATACAGGGCAAAAGGGAGAAGCAGAAAAGCTTTCTGGTCAAAGCTTCAAACTGACCTTTCTGGTCTTTCTGGGTTTTTTTTCTCTCCTTATGTGAAAGCAGGTGTCAGCAGCCATGACTTTAATAAGTCTGCCTGTCCATCACACATGATTCTATAAGAGACTCAGTTTCCAAGACATGCACATGCATCTCAGTGGGAAACATCACACTTATACATCCCTCTTATGGGGGACCTCATGTCTGTTTAACTCACACATTCCTCCGTAGAGTCTCCACCTTGTCTGTATCTGTGTCTGTGTCTATGTCTGTGTCCATCACACTCAATATTATTTCATAGTGACCGTAGCTCCACAATCATGACATTTTATAATGTGACTAGCTGGCTTTCGGCCAGGACTATATTTCCATCTTGCGATTCTCTCATCATTTATGGGCAAAGTGTTTTAGACAAATTTATGGTGGTCGTATAACCCGTATTTAAATACATAAAAAACACACATCAGAATTTCGCTAAACATCAGTGTGAATGTTCATTCAAACTAGAGATTGTTCAATTACATTTTAACATCTCTATCTCTCTAGTAACTTTTGGAAGGGTTAAATTGATGCAGAGAAGTAGCTTGAGCCCAAAATATCTTATATTTGCAGCAAGAGACGCAGTCATGAGATGCAGGCCACCATTTATTCTGAGCCTGACAGTTGTGGGCTATTAATGTAACCCTTAGTAGGGCAACAAGAGACAGAGAAATCCACCCTGTCGTGGCTCAGTGGGCAGTTTGCAGCACACAGGGCAGGTAATTTAGGGTTTCACCTAGCGAGACAATGTGGGTATGAACAAGACCTCAGGAACCATATTCTTCCTTCAGTCCCCGGTTGTTCTCATCTATGTGAGAAGGTAAACCATCCTGCTCTTGTTTTTATCCAGATTTCCGCTTTGTTTTTAGCAGACACTTGAAATATGGCACACAGTGTCTGAATGGAGAGTCCCCACAAAGATATAATTACAAATCTAAGTGTGTGTGTGTGCAAGTGTGTGGTCCAGGTACACCTTACCTTGTGGGGCCCAAATGTCCCCACAATGTGATGAATACCTGTTTTTTTTACCTTATATGGGAAAACTCTATTTTATAAAAATCTGTCACTTCAATTAAAAAACTAAAAATGCCGAAACACTTGTATTTTGTTTGGTTACTTATGGTTAAGGTTAGGGCTGGGTGGGGGTTTAGGGTGTCATAGTTAGCATTAGCATTTTTCCCATAGAAGTGAATGAGAAATGTGAATGTGAAATGCAATAGCATTTTGCTGTGTCCTGTGCTGCCTGGGGTAGCCTCCAGCCCCCCTTTCATTCCAGAGGGTTGGATAAGGAGTTGGAGAATGAATTGATGGATGGATGGATGGATGGATGGATGAGTGATAATTGGTTTTGTTGATGGATAGGTCTTTCACCTGGATCACTTTCTCTTGCATTTCTAGGCCACATGACTTTATAACTATCTGATATACAATAAATTGAATAGCAATGGAACCATTTTTATAATCCTGGCATATTTTCCTGAAGTCACAGCAATATGAACATTACCTATAAACGAGATTATCTGGGTTGGTCTTGGATTTATATTTATTTTTATCATATTTTAGCCTCGCTTATACTCTACTTTCTGTCCATCTGATTAATCTATGCCACTGAAGCATTTACCATAAACTTGCACCTTATTTCCATTCGCGATTACCTGGTTAACTCCATAGATCAATTAGGGAAATGAAAAAATTGTACTCAGAGTTATGACAGCCAGCAGAACAAACTGGTCTACTGTCCATTGCAACAAAACTGTGATTCAGGACCATGTACAATGAGTTGCCTCACCCAGACCTCCACATCTGTGTTGGGTCATGCAAAGTCAACTGTCCCTAAACTGCTTATGAGTCCAGGTGAAAAACCTCAGGAAGACAACTGAGCAAAATGAATACCTGCCAATCCAATACAGGGTCGCTTCCAGATTGGATCCCACCCCAGGAAGCATTTGGCCAAACCTAAATGACATACCAGTCCATCACAAGGCACACGCACAAACACACACAGAAAAGGGCCTTTTAGAGTCACAAATTCACCTCTGTGTCAATGGACTGCAGAAACCTAAGCGAATGCAGAAAGAACGTGAAAACTCCAAACACAGACTCATAAAGAGCGAGACCAAGGTTCAAACCAACAATGCCCTTTTCAAGGACAGTGGAAATTAGTACTTCCACTGAAGTTACAGTATTCTTTAGCTGTATTTAGAAATGTTCATGCAGAAGATCATCTTTGCTTTAAGACAAAATCTAAAAATATAATAGAATAATTTGGAATGATTCTCAGTGTATTATGGTAATTTCTCAGGGCAAATCCATGTAATACTGGCATGAATAAAGGAAACATAAATACCATCTGCTATGTGTATTACCCAGTTTGACAAGACTGGATTTTATACCCATTATTTTTTAATCACCTAGGGCCCATATTTTCTTTTTATAATAACTTTATAAAATGGACTGGCATCCCATCCATGACGTACCCAAAGCAGGAGCAGCTGCCTAAAGCTGGATGGAAAAATCTTATTATTGTTGTTGTTGTCTGCTAAATAAAAATTAAGTAAGTAAAACAAAGTAACATAAAATGTTCATTTGGACACAAAATGTAAGTATTCTATATGACTGAGAGTGTGTAGAAAATGCCGCAGAAAACTTTATTTCTGGTATCAACTAAATTCTCTGGCAGTCTTGCTCTTATTGGTGATTCAACTCACAAGTGCTCATAAGCTCATTAGGATGCTACTTAGGTAAGGCCTGTCCTGATAGAGGTCCATCCGTGATACATGCAATCTGTGTGAATCAGATGATAAAAACAGTAATTTAATCAGCTTCCATTCCATCTGTGCATCCATGGCATGCACATTTTCTGTGGTGCAAAGACCTATAGTTTGAGTAATTAATGTCGCTTAATTGCTGCTAGTGTATAAGTACGGGCCAGTACATGCCATATGAACGTCTGGCATCCCGTTCTGGGTGCACCCTTGGCTTGTGCCCTATGCTGCCTGAATTAGCTTTCACCCCCACCCTGTTCAGCATAGCACTTAGAAGATGGAGGGATTAGGAATTATTAAAAGTTGTCATACAAATATGTGGTGACTTGGAACTAAAATAGAAACTGTAGCCTCATACCTCCAGAACAAACCATGTGCTTTCATGAACTAATGTCTCTATTTAGCGTGTGTGTGTGTGTGTGTGTGTGTGTGTGTGTGTGAACGTTTGCCCTGGAATGGACTGGAATCCTGTTCTCATGCCTGTTAATTTCTGCAATAGGATCCAGACTCACCATGATCCAGTAACTGGATTAACAGGGTTAGGGTTAGGGTTAGGGCTTATAAAAAAATGATGGATGGATGGACAAATGGAGGGACACTTGTGACCTTAATGTTAGCTTTAACGAGTCTGGCCCTTCTCATTAAAAAGGTGTTTTCACCCACAGAACTGCCACTTATTGGATAATTCTTGTTCATCATGAAATTCTGTACAAACTACACTGTAGTGCACGGAAATCCCAGAAGAATGGCTTTTGTTGAGGTGCTGGTACCATTTTAAGAATCACTCAGATCACTAAGAGATTCTAATGCTTCTCCAAATAATGACGGATCCTATTGACCCTGTTAAACACCTGCCCAAGTATTGCATGTATTTCGTTGAAGGTGATTTTCTGTTTGGATAAGTAGGCCACTTGCATAACAAATAAACCAGCCAGGGAATATTTATATAATAATTTGTACTTGTAATGTCGGAGCTTTGAATAACAGAAGAGAAATTTACAAAGCTCACTTTGTCCATGGTATATGTTTTGGAGAAAACTTTTGTGGAGATAGTTTTGGAAATTTCTTTGTTCTTCATTGGATTTCATGAGGACTGAGTGAGTAGGATGAGGAAGCCATGCGTTTGCTCATTAGCGGTCTCATCTCAAAAACAACAGAAAAAGGACTGAGTGCGTCTTGAAAACTTGCTATTCAATTGCTGGTGCTATAATCACAAGAATTTTCAGCAGTGCTCCCCCGGGGTTACCCAAGAAAAGGTGCGAATCTTCCAGGATAGAGTGAAGTCAGGTGAGAAGGCCTTTGTTCACCTGCAGCCATTTCATTAATCATGCAGAAGTTATCAGTTTGAGCCATCCTACCCCAGACAGAGCAGACCGCAACATGTCACTACATATGTCCTGTTCTTCCTCATCATCCCCTAAAGCTGAACTGGGTTCTTTCCCCCCAGTTGTGGTCCTTCCTTCCTCTCCCAGACCCCTAATAAAATGCCTGGACCAGCCTTCCTCTCCTGTGTAACATGAATTGTTTATCAGGCGATGCAAGCAAATCTTAAATCACGTTTTATGTTGTGGAACTTTATTTTTGAATACTTCAGTCTTTAATATACAGCACATTCTATATTCAAGGTGCTTCTGGTTAATAAACTAAAAAGACACAGTGTCTCATTGTTAAGGATGCTGCACAATCTGCTGGAAAATACATTATTTAGCATTGCTAATATTCATTTATAGGTCTAATATTAATATTTCTCTGTTGAGTGTGTATGTGTATATACACTGCCCGGCCAAAAAAAAAGATGCCATTTGAATTTTTCGTTGGGCCGCCTTTAGCTTTGATTATGGCGCACATTTGTCATGGCATTGTTTCTACAAGCTTATGCAACATCTCACCCTTTATTTTTTTCATCCAGATTTGCATTCATTTCTCACAGAGATCCTATATCGACAAGTGAGTTGAACCTCCATAAAGCCTCCTTCATCACATCCCAAAGACCTTCAATGAGGTTAAGGTCACAACTCTGTGGGGACCAAGTCATGCGTGAAAATGATTCCTCATGCTCCCCGAACCACTCTTTGACAATTCAAACCCAATGAATCCTGGCATTCTTGTCCTGGAATATACCCATTCCAACAGGAAAGAAAGAATCCATTGATTATGGTGTAACCTGGCCATTCAGTACATTCAGGGTCTCAGCTGACTTTATTGCTGTATAACATTGCTGAGCTGTGATAATGATCTAGTCATTGGCTCTTAAGTATTTGATGATACAAATTCAAATGGCAACTTTTTTTTTGCCCGGGCAGGGTGTTTGTGTGTGTGTGTGTGTGTGTGTGTGTAATCAAACGATTACAATTTTTAGTCAGATTAATCACAGGGTTGCTATGGATTAATTTCTATTAATCACGATTAAATATCATTCATTTTTAATCTATATTAATCGCATTTCATTTTGCATGAGCAAACAGACTCAAG
>JAODJU010000108.1:24608026-24622968 GCA_026776725.1 Gnathonemus echidnorhynchus
AACACCCATGGCAGATCATGGAGCCTCTCAATAGCTCCCAGAAGTTAGAATCAAATACTAGTAGGACAATAGAGTTGTAGGAGAATAAACCATTTGTGATGCACCATAAAAGGGTAAGATGTTTCAAAAAAATCAAATTGCGGTTTTATCAGCAGCTCAGTATCAGATTAACATCTACATTAAAGCATTTAAGTAGATTATCCCCACTAAATTACTAGATTTAGGGAACATTAACACATACTGTAAGGCTGAAATGCTGGATAAAGTTAGCAATACGTAACATTAACCACAAGCAGCATTAACAGCATTTACAGCATTAATTGTAAATACTGTTCTCTTAAGGCTATTTCATTCAATGTCATGGCAACAGAGAAAAAAAGGCTCATAATGTGATTTATTTTCTTCTTTTTTGCAGGATGGAAGGAACAAAATTAGTCAAATATAATATTGGAGCAGGGTTTTGCAAGCCATTCCCTGTTGGTTATTCTTAATAAACCAAACAGAAGCTTCTCACCGGTGTAATCTTTGTGAAAATATGTAAATGCAGTGTTTGAATATGATTAACAGACAAACTGCTTGGGATGTTATTAGTGATTATGTCAGCACAGGATTACTGAAATCACCATGAATTAAAGAAATGTTAAATCATTTAATCTGATTATTCCCTCCTCTTCCTCTAAATATATCAGTAAACATTAGCATATGGTTGCTCTTGACTACCATGCAGATTTAAGAACATAATAATTCAAAACAATAAACGACAGCAGCATACTCTTTAACCAAGGTAAGCCTAGCCTTTAATAAAGTCAATTTTTACTTTTAAAAAACATAGATGTAAATACATACACGACAGCGTGCTACATGAAAATTGTAAATGCACGTATCACTTTTAAAAGTGAATGCGTACTTGCGTTCCAGTTATGTGCATCTGTGTGTGTGTGTGTGTGTGTGTGTGTGAGAGAGAGAGAGAGAGAGAGAGAGAGAAAGATTAAAATTCTCCACATGGCTTTTTCCCCTTATGGACACAATAAAGAACAAGTAACACTACTCATCCAGTGGAATGCAGTTCAGCCTGATAATAACAGCAATGAGGGAATTATCCTATCATATATGGGGCTTTAAGAACAGACATTACTGTATGTGTTGTCCATGTGACATTAAGGTACTTATAGGTATGAATGACCAAAAAATTCTTTATTAGCTTTGCATGACCAGTAATTCTGCATTCTCTAAGTTCAACTACTGTTATTCCTCTGGTAAGGGACTCCCATACCTGCTAGTTCCAGATTCTGTCTGAAAAATGCACTACAGAATGAAAGAACTGATTCTCTGAATGGATATGAACATCCATAGCTTTTCAAACCAGAGCTTCTTTCTGTAAAATATTTAAAACACCTCTAGCTACAGTATATACACGTTATTTTCTATTTGGCAAGGAGACCGAACATAAATTAAAGTGCAACAAATCAGCTCAAGGACTACATTATAGAAAAAACATTCCCTCAAGCCAAAATAACCTGTCACAACTGTGGATGCATTTCAGAAAGCACATTTTTTTCACAGCACCTACATTTTGAAGGACTGATTATGTGAACCTTTGATAAGCAGCATATGCTGGTTAGCGATTGATAGTGTGCTAGGTGACAGATTCTGTGTATTTCTTGAGTCGGCTGCTGCACAGCAGAGGTCAATATGTTCCCTGAGACTAATCAAGATACATCCCTGTGCAACATCCTAACAGAGGCCCGCAAACAACAGCCTCACTGAAACACTGTAATCCTGACTGATCCAGGAAAACATCTAACTGTATTTGTCACATAAAATACTGGGAAAACTGTAATAATATTAAAGCCTAAAGCAACAATTGTTGTAATTATGGCTTTATGTTAGACATCTGTGAAGTGCAAATTAACCTTTCTTATGTATGTGTCCATTAGCCCATTAACTTCAGCTTGCTGTTAGACTTTATGAGTGCCGGCCAGTGGAAGGATTATTGCAATTAATGCACCCACATTAGCGCAGCATGCTTAAATATAGCTTCATATTTTAGAGCGAGAGACCCATGCAGCAGACAGGCTGCTTCAGGAAATAAAGCAGCAATAACATCAACGTTGCACTGATTCTATACAGTGAATTCTGAAAGTGTTTATTCCACTGTTCCGATCAATATTTCATATGCAATATATTAACATTACATTCTCATTAATCTATCTAAAACAAAGTGGTACTAGCTGCATTTTTCACGGGGTGCAACATAATGGCTTTTGTTAAAGCTAACATATAATTGCCAAGACTAAGGATAAACAGGTGTGGCAACACAGAGGATTTCAGAATATTTTTGACGTGCATGTTAATAGTACGCCAGGAGATTTCTTGAAAGTGCGCCAAATATTGTTCTGGTTTGTCTAGCTGGTTATTGCAGTTACCCTGACTGCAATGTTTTTTTTTTCTGTTACCTAAGCAGGTAACACTTTACTTGATGGGCCACAAATACTTAGTAGCAACTACTGAAGTACAAATCATGAACAAATATTAGCCACATATACTCAAGATAAAAAATGCACCATGATTCATTAATCATGAACAAACATGAGATCAATATTTGTGTTATTCATTACTTGTTCCTTCAGCAGTTCACTAAGGTTTGCAGAATTAACAGATATAGTAACAAATAGTAACTGCTTGACATAAAAGATGAGTCACGATTCATTAATGATGAACAAACATATCAGTATGTAACTTACACTTAGTTTGTGGTCAATTAATACATAAGTAGTAGCTTAACGCTACATTATTTGTGCCCCCTCAAGTAAAGTGTTACCCATAAGCACTCTCACTAAGAGTGAAGCAACCTAAGTCATAAGAAAACAGTCACTGCGATCATTAGCATTACCTGGATATCAATAACAAGGATACACTATTGTATAATCATTCTGAAATCCTTGGAAGCTGGTGGTTTTCAATTACACTCTTGAAAGGCCAAGAAGACAAACTCCCTAGCTCTCATTCCACCATTAACAGCTCAAAATAGTGACATGAAATCAGCCAAGCCAGTTTCTTCAGCTGTTTGGTTTAGTGTCTGCTGGTACAAAAACGACCCAGGGTTCAGCTCATAAGAAAATGTAATTGAATGTGGCTTGGTGTGGATGACAGACTTAATGAGATGGGTTTCTTTAGACAGGTTTCTGTAGACAGAATAGTTGGAATGGCAGATGAAAGGCTCACAATTAGTTGTTGCTTTGGTTTTTCCTCAAAACAGAGCAATGTCCTGTTCAAAGGATTGTGTAGAGTAGACCAGTTGGAGCTGGTTAAGCAGACCAGACTGGATTTACCACTACTGTACGTTGTGTTGAAAGAGTATGTAAAGAGGGGACAGATTATTGCTTAAACACATCCATTCCCATCCAGAAGAAGCTGCTGTTTTGTGAAATTTAGTTATACATATTTTTTAGAAAGATACACTTTACAGAATACCTATAGGATCTTTCTAAAAAACAAGTCTACTATTTTGTAATGATTATACAATAGTGTATCCTTGTTATTGATATCCTAGAAAGGTATTCTTACATAGTAATGGCTGTTCAATATACGTATCTTAGAACCTTTATTCATTGCAGATGTCGCTAATGACAAGCAGTCTAATCCTAATGACAAAATCAGCATTTAAGGAAAAAAAAACCTCACACTAGAACAATTATATTTCAGTTTATATTCATGGAGCGTCACCCATGTTGTTAACCAACTACATAAATCAACAGGCAGATTTTTTAAATCTAGAAAATCTTTTAAAGGCCATACTATTATTAGTGCAATATTACATTATCTTCATTTTTTATAAAATCCTATCAAATGGAGAGTTCATAAACAGTATGCCTTGAATTGCCTTGAAACAAAATGATCATCTAACTACTGTCATAAATGAACCAAGTCTCCAAGGTCCAGAATGGTTTGTTTCACTTGTTACTTGTAAATCCACATTAGACACACAGAGACTCTCCCCATTAATGACAATGATTTCAGTCATACAATCATTAAAATGATCATAATTTTAACCCTCTAGAGCTGGAGTCATCCCCAATGGAGGGAGTCCCAATCAGTGCTTTTATAGGTAGGCCTTCAACCCAAAACCAGTCTCCCCAGTGACGGGGTTATCTATCATTAAGTGTCTTCGGCCGGCATGTCATCTGTATGTGACTCATCCTTTTCCATGTAGGACTGCGCCTCCAGTTTTCCTTCCAGTTCTCTGCCATTCTCCTCTTCATTGCACATCTCCTTGGCGCTCATATTCACAGCTACCTCCTGCTCCTCCTTCCGCTTTTCCTCCCTATCCAGCATCCTGTAGTTGTAGAAGTTCATGATGAAGAGGAATATTCCCGAGACCAGCACCATAACCCCACATGCGTAGTACATATATTTGTAGTCCTTGAACACGTCCACTAGGGCTCCTGAATGACAGCAGAAAAACAATGATGAAACAAATTAAAATTCCATTAATAATGTTTTCCGCCACAATGACAATGGTTTGGGAATCTGTGTTGATAATGCATCCCATCAGGAGGTCTACTAGTGAGTGCTGCGGTCAATTGATAATAAATTATTATAGTAATATATATTATTTATAAAATTGTATAATGAACTATTCTTTGTCCAATAGGGCAAGGACCATAAGAACATGGAGCAGTAGTTAATGGGAGAGATGGTAGTCAGGCTTAGTCCCTGAAAGTATCCAGATAATATATTCTTCTCCGAGACATTCAAGGTAAATTAGATATCAAAATAAGGCCATATCCATTGTTCTTTATTTAGAGGTTATTACATTATCTTGTCCATCCTTTATAGACTTGAATCTCTCTTATAATTGCTCACAGACATGAACCACCAAATGGCAATTAATTTATTTGTAAAAAATATTGTGCATCTCAGTAACTTTCCTCTAGGTAGATGTGTACAACACTGTTACAGTTTCATTGCTCCAGTTAGGTTGACCCCTCGGAGCAGCATGCCATGTTGAGCATTTCTAGCAATCGTCCAGGGCACCTTTTACAATATTCTACAGTCCTTCAAAGACTATTTTTAATCATTAAACTACTGTTCAGTCTTGTCTTCAGTAACATGTATGCATTTTTTGCCCGTTATAACCTACCTGATATCGGAGGTCCTAGAAGCACAGGACCACATTCAATAATGGTGACCAGACCAACTGCGCTGGAGAAACGATGAGCACCAACAAGGTCCATCAACACCTCGAAGAGCAAGGCGCACACCATGCCGAAAGCCACCCCGAAAAAGATGGCATAAATGACCAGTCCCACAAATCCTGTGGCCTGGGGGCACAGGATATGGCAGATGCCACTGTAGGCTACAGAGAAGCTGAAGAAATACTGAATCCTAGGCCTGATATACTTGGTGTTGGCGACTAAGCCGGTGCCAGGCCGTGCCACCATATCAACAATGGCAAATATAGATAGCAGTAATGCAGCTGAGTACTCGTCAACACCAAGGTGCTTGGCATAGGGAGCAAGGAAGACAACTGGGGCAAAGAAGCCAAAGAACATGACCACATTGCCGACAAGGTAGATGATGAAGCCTCTGTGCTTGAAGAGTGAGAGATCGATGAAAGTGTTAATTCTGCCACAGCAGCCAGACTTCCTTTGCTGCTCCTGTCCACTCAACAGACCAGCCGCAGGACTGCAGCTGCCATCTTCTGCATTTGATTTGTCACAATCCTCTGCACATTTAACTTGAGGCTTTACCTGAATGGGCCTCATCAGGGCTCCTGCTACACAACAATTAAGGATTATAGCTCCCAGGATTAAAAACGCTCCTCTCCATCCAAAGCTGTCAAACAGAAATTGATTCAGGGGCGCCAAGGTAGAAAGGAAGACTGGACTTCCTGCCATAGCCAGGCCATTTGCTATAGGCCTCCGGACTAGGAAGTATTTCCCAATGATCGTCAGGGCTGGTTGAAGATTGAAAGCAAGGCCAAATCCTAAAATGTTAAATAAGCAACTGTTAATGTGATGCATCATCCAAATACATGTAAGAGGCATATTTTTCCCCTGCATTGCATCTACATGTAAAACATTTTTCTGAAAAGTTAAACTGTTAATCCTTGCCAGAAATCAGGAGTAGCCTGTCCTATAAATTTAGGCAGAGGTGGCAAGGAATGAGTAAACAAGGGATTGAACTGAGTTCAAACCATGGCACAGATCAAAGTGCCTTTTTCTGCTAAGCGCTGGACAAATATACCTTAGTCGCTGCTAAATGTTGGACCTGCTTTTTAGCTCATATTTTACACACGGTTATTTTTTCCACTGCAATCAATTTTTCTCCCCTCTGGAATAATATGCATAAGATACATAAACACTTTCGAAAGTGAATCATGATTAGTGTCATTCAGAATCACCCAGAGTGCATGTGCTCAACTACTGACATCACAGCCTGTCCAGGGTCATATCTGAAGGGACATAAGGCCATGCAAACAAGGGGTTACCATTTACTCAGCATAAAAGTGACCAGCACAGAGGTTAAAACAGCAGACTTCTGTCTGAAGATATTCCTTTAATGTATTGTCCCAGAAACTTCTCGTCCCTCTCAAACCTCTAGAGCGTGAGCAGAATAAAAGCAGTGCATTGTGACTGAGCTTGCTGTCCTCATGCCAGTGGTCACCCCACTGCTCTGCCGACGAGGCAGAGAGGACATCAACCCCACTAGGCTGCTGGTAAATAAGCAGGCAGGAAATATGCCTGCTTAAATTTTACTACATGCTAACTCCAGTCCAAGTGTCGCAACCCTATCAAAACCAAAATGAGCAAAGCTGTAGGCTTCTTTCCAAGAATGATATACTGTAGCACTCGTGGAAATTAGAACAAAAGTCAGAAAGCAATAAATTAAATCAATCAGTGATTAAATTGTAAATTAAATTGCTCATAAGTACCAAAATTTTTGGACCGTTTTTTTTTTTTGGAAAATCAATATAGATTTACTTGTATTTTGCCCAACATTAGTGGAAGAAATTTTTCATGAAAGTTATGCCGCCCAAGGTGGCCCCTGCCGTATACCCTATGGTGTCCATGGTAGGCTTCAGGCCTCCCTGTGACCCTCTACTGAACAGGTGGATGGATGGATGGATGGATGGATGGATGGATCTCTCACAAAAGTTCTAATCTGAGAACAACTGCTGAAAATTGCACTACAAATTACATCATTAATAAATTAATAAATACCTCCAATGACTCCAATGCACAAATACAAATGCATAATGGTACTGCCGAAAGAAGCAGCTACCATAGCGATCCCACACATTATCCCACCAGCTATGACCACAGGTCTGCTGCCATAGCGATTGACTAGTATACTGCTTACAGGTCCTGAAACAAGAAACAGATTGTGGACATTAGTCAATACATTGAATGATTATACAAACCATTTATGGTGGATTTAGACAATACGTCTTTGCAGTGACAAATATTCTGAGTCCAGGGTCTAAAGTGGAAAAGAAACTTCCATCACTACTATTATCAAATAGGGTAAATGGTAGAAGGAAAGGTGATATGAAAACTCCCTGTTATCACCTAGACAACAAACCAGTTTGCAGTCACAATGGCCTTGACATACCAAACCAACAAACTGAGTATCATTTTTATCCTGGTTAAAATTAGTTGTTAAATTTTGAATAGATACTAGTCTAAAAAAAAACAAATAATACAAAAACTGGGCAAAATTTCAATCCATAATTCTTTTCTGAAACAATAACTGAAATTATCTGAAATTAGTTCCTCACAAGTTTTATCGATCCATTAAAACAAAAGTGTTAATTTCCAAAACTCACCTCCTGCGTACATAGTTGCTAGCATGATAGAGGACACCCAAGCAATCTCACTGTAGGATATGGAAAAGTATTCCTGGATCTCCTTAAAGTAGATGGTGAGGGCCTTGGGAAAGGCGTAGGAGAAGCCTATAGAGATGAAGGATCCAAACACCACTGCCCAGCCCCACCCACCATCTGGGGGGGGGTACCCAAGGTCCATGGCAGTCGCTGGAGGCATGCTGACTCAATGGCTGTGTAGAAAATAACATGCTTCTGGGTGTCAAACAGCTGGTGACAGCTAATTCCCACTCTGCCTCGGTCGGGGGGCGCTGGCAGTGACACTCACCTAGAGTCCCATACTGGCTAGGACCAATTCTGCTTGAGGCTATTCCACGAATCACAGGTTATGCCCTGGCCAGTTTACCCCCTGCTTATCCTACTAAGGTCGTTTCTGGATACAAATGCGCTTAAGCCAAAAGCACAAAGACAAGGACCAGGAGTAAATCCAATGGACGTAGAGGTCTAGGCTGTGAGTTAGTGCCACCGAAGAGGAGCTGTTTTCCTAATCAGAATCTATCAGAATGATTCAAATTCAAAGTACAAGCATATAATCTTTCTTTCAACCTATTCCAAAAGTGACCTATGTAGTAAACCTTTAGAAATATTGAAACAGAATTACTTTCAAGCAATATCATCAATCTATAATCGGTCATATTTTAACTTTTAAACACATTTATGAACAAGGTGAAACAGAAGATACTGGGAATGATCAAAAACCAGCCAGGTAGAGGGCGGAAGCGACTTTCTGATATCAGAGATGACTGTCAACTTATCTAACAGTTTATCATGAATTGTAGTATGACATCAAGAACCTTCAAAAAAGAATAGAAAAATTAAGTGCAGGTCTGAAGTGCACTGCTAGGACAGTTTGTATCAGGATCGTATCAGAAGCCCCATAAAGCAAGGAAGAAGCCCTTTATTAATAAGAAACAGAGAAGAACCAGATGACAGTTTGCAAAAAATATGTATATTATTCCCAGACACACACCCATAAATTGAGAAATGAATGAAACAAAAAATTGTGTGGCGGTCTCTTAAATTTTCCAGAGCTGTAAATGCACATAGAGAGAGAGAGAGAGAGAGAGAGAGAGAGAGAGAATTTTTAAACAGTAAACTATCCTTCACTTCCAAGAGGTGGAATAAATCGGGTTGTACTTCATGTATTTGATTTTCTCCCAAAACTACGATTATAGTGCAGGTTATAAACTACGCAGGCCCATAGTCGGTTAGACATACGTATAACTGTAAGTACATACGATAGAAGGCATTGCGCTGTTTCCCGGACAACCCTAAACATCCATATTTGCTCTTGTAGTGAAGGTGGACCTACGTGTCTAACGCGCAAAAAAGTACGATAGTAAATTTATGGTGCCTATTGCTTAATAATAATAATAATAATAATAATAATAAGTAAATAATAAACCCTCTGGATGCTCATTCACTACTTGTAGAGGTGACCAATCAATGAATATGCGGTATTTAAAAATTACTTTCAAAATTACAGGCAGATCTATCTTAACGTTGTATTATTTTACTTTTAATAATAAAAAAAAAAAGAAATCCCACCCTATGGAGCATGACAGAATAGATGCTTACCTCTGTTTCAGCTCACTTTCTAACAATGCACTATCCCAAATGCCGCTTCGAAATGGGCTCCAACGAGGATGGAACAACATCCAAGTTTTTCATGGGAATCACGTGGCGGCCAAGGATTCGATCGATCGGCTTTGGCATGCAGCAGGACAGGCTACTGCTGAATTGGTAAATTTGTTCTTTACTATAATTTCATATATAGATATACGTATAGGTATGTTTATTATTAGTAGTAGCAGTAGTAGTAGTAGATGCTGATTAGTAGTAGTAGTGTAATAATAATAATAATAATAATAATCTCCCTGAAATAACAACTTTTGTGGTTTATGTATTGCAAATCCACAGCGTCAGTAACATATCGACCAGAGGCAGACAGACATTATAAGGGGCAGGTGCTCGAACGCGGGGGGGCGTTGTTTTCGTACATTTTTGTAAATTTGGCAGGGCGGAGGGGGTTTAAAGTTTGCGTGACCGAATAGGGGTTGGTCTGACCGCAGAAGAGAGACGCTTTCAGTCGTTCTTGTAAAAGGAGCAGGTGCTGTGGCAGCCGAGGCCTCGACCCCACGCTCTGCACGTACAGTAACATAGGTCACAAAAACGTGGGTTAGAATATAGTTCACGTAATAAATAAAAACATTTAAAGGATACAACTTGCTTTTTATTATCAAAATATGCGCAATGCGGATTTCACATTACAGCTTCATCACTGTATTACAAACCTTCTCAGACCTTGAAAACAAGTTACATGAAAAACATGATTTAAAAATGCTGGCAATTGGATCTTTCTGTAAGGATCGTGTAATGGGTCTATTAGAGTTTTTTTCTGGATTGCTAAAACATTCAACCCCATTCCCAGAACACAACTATCAATTACTGAATGAATCACTTGTTTGTGAAAGCCTTCAGCAATGATCACAATGTTATTCGCAATTTGCAATCTGATTCACTCCATCTGAAAAACTATAAACACATCCATCCATCCATCCAAACTCTGTACCTGCTTCCCCAGTGCACATTCTAATTCACCACAAATACATAAGATGGAAAACAGAGACACACAGCAAACACAGCAAAAAACACAACCACCACATGGTAATTATCATAAATAGTTGATTTTGCAAGGTGAGTCAAAGTTTTGTGAATGAAGTTTGAAAATTGAGTTTTATGTTTATTGTTATGAAAAAACGATGGATGAAAAAAATAAGTTGTCATTAATGTTTTACAATGTTAGTGGTACTGCAGAGACAATATTCATTTAAGATGTTAAGGTTATTTCAAAAGGGCAGAATCATTTAGCAGCTAAATGGTTATATACGCTTAATGTACAGTATATAATAGAGAGATCAAGCAATAGTTGAAAAAATTTCAAGTTTAAGAATTCTGTAAAACAGTGGAAGTACGGCAGACATAGTGGAGAAAAGCATATTACCAAAACAAACACTGTGCTGTGTATTGACAGCGTTGTGCAATTTTGTTCCTACAATTCAGTTGTTCAGACTAGTCAGTGTATTTCAAGTCCTTTGGGGGGGGGTTAAACTCACCCATCCATCCTGATTTATGTACAAAATAAGCAGTTACCATCCCATCCAGGGTGTGCCCCAGCCTTCTGCCCTCTCCTGCCTGGTATAGGCTCCAGGCCCCACTGGTTATAAGGCAGATGGATGGATATAATCAGCTATAAAAACAGCCACTGTGAAACTTCACTACCTCTGAGGACGATGGTTTCTTGCTTTATATTGGTAATACAGATTACAAAATTCTCTCACAGAGCATGAGAGTAAGATTCTGTATGCTAGCTTTATGTTTCTGGTAGTTAGTGTTAGTTAGTATGACAGAGTTCAGGGTGATGAGATTATGTCAGTGAGACTTTAAGAATTCGCCTCCTCGAGTGACCAACCAAAGTAGCACATTGAGCTTGTAATGGATGATGTTTATTAACTGAAGATAATCATGCATCCATTTCTCATATATTACTGCATTCAGAAATCCAAACTAATACCAAACGTGTTACAGGTTCAAACACCTGAAAGGGTACTAATGCTGTAGCTGACAATCAAAAATGTATATAAAGTGTAAGGAGGATGTACAAGTCTGCTTGGAGAAGGATATTAAAGCCCAAATGGACACGTTTCCAGCTGTGCAGAAAGCCGGGAAAGTTGAACATAACTTTAAAAGCTTATGTTTAGAGCAACATGGAGAATGAAGTCCAGATTTTCAGAGTGAAACAGAGGATACTGGAAGTACAGCTGATTAACCCTCTATTAAGCCAAAATTCCAAGCATGTATGTTACACATTCTCTTTTACGTTTTCAGAAAGACTCCTTGCACAGTGTAAGTATAAACCTCCAGAATCCTCTAGTAATTAGACTACAAATCAATCAGTTTGACTTATATTTCAGTAAGACTGAGCCACCTTGCATTCAGAATGGATCACCAAGCCACAATTGTCATTTTCGTTCAGCTTGGGATACTTCACTCCATGTTTTGTCATGCAAACATTAAAAAGAAAATATCAGAGCCAGTCTAAGTCCTCATTTGTTTAAGCGTTGTTTGTTTGTTGAGGCTTCCTGTCAGTACAGTACTGAATAACACTGATCAACACAAACCTAAGACAGTAACTTTTGAGTTCTTGTACTATCAATCAGCACCAGCACAACAACTGTACTAATATGTGGAGGGCCTTAGCCCCCCATGACGACTGTACTAATATGTGGAGGGCCTTAGCCCCCCATGACGACTGGTTGGAAAACAGGCAGATAGAGGACAATAAACACTGTGGGTTTTAAAGGCCCCCATTGTATCAATAATGATTCTTTAATACTCTTAAGGCTCTTAATGTCCTCTCGTCTATGGCATGTTAAGCAAGGTACGGTAAGATATACGTCATTGTTCCCAAGGGGACAATGGGCTCTTGGGCTCCAAGCTATTGTATTCCATAACATACACTGCATTCAACAGAATCACACCATACAATATACACAACCTACATACCTAGTACATTATACATTCATACATATACTGTCCTCCAGACCATAACAAAAGCCATAAATAATAAACAATCAATAATAATGTGTGTGTGTGTGTGTGTGTGTGTGAGGCCTAGGTCCCAGAGGCAGTGCAGAGTGTCATAGACATTGGTCCAGTTGTCTGCCTCCTCGTCGTACTGGTAGAGCGAGTTTTTGCGGCTGCTCCTGAAAATACACTCCTCCATGGTCACCTGCGTGGTCTGAACGAACACGCGAAGCCTCTGCCAGCAGCAAGGCCAGCTTCGATGCTGGGACCGCTGTCTTGCTCAAAGGGTAGGTCTTTCTTGCGTGTCCAGGTCTTTTGCCCCATGTCGTAGGCTTCCACTGTGAAGGTGCACTGGTGATCCCTGCAGATGTCCGCATTGTAATAAATGCTGTTCTTGTGCAGAGCTGCCACTCCCTGACTCCTAGGCAGGCGCATGAGGTCAGGTAACCCCTGAAGTCTTTGTGAGGATCAAAGCAGGAAAAATATTCACCTGCAGCAAAACAAGACAGCCACAAGTCACTATTTATGCACTTTTACCAAAACACACAATCCATTATGTCATCCGGGATAGGTTCAGCTAATAAGACTTACATACCTGGGTTCTTAAATCACTATATGATTTAATCACGTTACAATTTATCAAAGTAATTTCTCATCTTTTTACAAATGAGTGATGCCTAGGAGGAAATATGGGGTAACAAGACCCTCGTTCCAATAATTATTAATGTTATCTGAGACATACAGCTCCAATCTGCAGGCGTTACCTGGAGAATAAGAGCATGATTTAAAAAATGCTGACATTTTTATAAAATTCGCTCAGTTATTTTAGAGATCCCCATCAGAGCAGTCAAATTTTATTTTCTAAGAATTATGCATTATAACTACAATCACCCCTGTGACCCAGATGGATAAAGCAGTATAGATAATGGATGGATGGAACTACAATCACATTACTATTCTGCATTATATAAAATACAAATGAATTGGCACTGAATGTAAATTTACGTCAGAATAAGCAAGATACTGTGAATATAGTTCTAAGATGCTTGGATGTAAAATCAGTTATGATACAGTAATATTACGTAACAGTTTGCTATCTGTTCCCGCAGTCTTGGAGCAGGCTAGCTTTTTCACTGCACATTGTACCTGTATAACTGTGTGTGTGAAGAAGAAAAGGGATGAATGATTGCTGGAAAGCTACCACAGTAAACAGATTCACCTTGGAGGACATACATTTGGTTTCTATATTCCACAGTGCTGTGAAACTCCATGGCAACAGACTACTGTCCAGTAATTATCTCTGGTGTCATAGCACTCCAGTGACTTCAGTGAGTTACACCCATTAGCCTCATTCACGCAGCCGCCCAAGGCATACAGCTTCCCGCAGCAGTGGACCAGCTGACCTCCCTCAGGTCGTTAGGCGGCTTGGCTAAGATTTTCCCAGAGGCCACATTTAGGCAAAGCAATGTTTGTTTCTTCCCTGAGTGTTTGTGCGCCACATCGAAGACGATGACCATCTCGGACGCAGTCATGCCCAGATGTTGCAGGCAGTCACCACTGCCAAACAACGTCCCATTCTCTGCCCAGACTCGGACCAGCACCTCTCCAAACAAGAGTGGAATCTTCCCGAGAAAGGCCTCATCCAGAAGAGGTAGGGGAATACACTGAATAGATCGGATTCCCTCCATGCCCGGTCGTGCTCGTGTACAAGACAGATTTCCCCTTGGATATAATGAAGTATACCTTAGCACAGTGTTTCCAAACCCAGTCCCCGGGGAACCCCGGACTGTCCACATTTTTACTTCCTCTCAGCTCCCAGTTCACCTGTACCACGTATTCAGTGCTTCTGATTGGCTGGGAGCTGAGAGGAAGCAAAAACGTGGACTGTCCGGTGTTCCCCGAGGACTGGGTTGGGAAACCCTGCCTTAGCATACCTTATCTGACATGACATACAGGAGAGGGCATAGAACCTTAACGTAATTACCATTAGGAAATGCCTCCATGGGAAAGAATGTAATGACTCGGTTCAGAGTGAAGCTATATCCACGAAAAATGAAAACAAAATAGGAAGATGGAAGGACGATTCTGAAGTGACATACCTCTAACATACAGCATTAATCAAACACACGGTCACTAGGGGGAGCCGTCATTATGGCTGTGGGCTTCCACAGTTGCTGCCACTCTTTGGGGGAACTCCAAATAAGAGGATAATAAAAGGATAAAGAATACGGAAGCCACTACGGGACACTGTCGATATCGTTTCATTTTAGTTATTTAGTTATCATCACTTCCTTTAAGTTTGTGGGGGAACAAAATACAAAAATAAGGTTAAGAGAAAAACAGGGGTGCCACTAGGTGGCGCCATCATCATAGGCCCCCACCAGCCCTTTCAGGGTATTCATCCTCCCCATGAAGGGTACCTAGAAAAATGATAAATACACAATAGAGAGGAGGGTCAACGGGGGGG
>JAODJU010000108.1:24647721-24666129 GCA_026776725.1 Gnathonemus echidnorhynchus
ACCACTGAAAGTGTTCTGAACAAGTGTTCTGGGAACTGCAACGTCTCTGACTCGAAGACCCTACGACGGATAATCAACGCAGCTGGAAAATTTTCCAGGGCCCCTCTACCCTCCATCTTCCTTGAGTGCTGCATCCCCCAGGCCTCCAGCACTGCGGAGGACCCCTCCCATCCTTCACATTCTCTCTCTGTCCCCCTCCAAGCTGCCAGAAGGTACAGGAGCATTTAAATGTTCTGCAACAGCTTCTTCCCCAAAGCTATTAGGACTCTGAACTCTTTACTGCCGCCGTTATAAACCTGGCATACCATCAACACTAGCCACCTTATCCAGTGGACTTGCCCAGCACTTCACATGTTCCTACATCTGTGTCATATCCGTCATTTTGTTACATCTGTTGTCTGTATTATTTCTGCAGTAACCACCATATCTGTTATATTGTGTGGGCACCCCTAGCACCCCTGTGCCTCAGTGTCTGTACATTGTCTATCATTTTTATTTATTAGCTATTATTCTCCTTTTTTCTTCTCCCCCATGTGTTGCACTTGTCCTGTTTGCAGTCTCTGCACTTTATGAATATATACTGCACCGTGGTCCTAGGAAATGTTATTTCGTGCGACTGTATGCTGTGGGTTGTATATAGATGGCATGACAATAAAGACCCACTTGACTTGACTTGATTTACCTTCAGATTGTGTCTTTAAGTTCTCACAACATTGAGTTTGCTATTTGAAAACCCGAAGATGCAGAAAGAAGACAGAATGTTCTGAAGGAATGTCGTATATATGGTTGCCATCAGTTTACATAATTTTTATGGAACCTAATAATAATAATAATAATAATCACAATTTTTATGTTCTAGATTATTAAAATATTTACATGAACACACTAATGTTCTATTTTGTAATCTTTCAGTGTCCCTTTAAGCACAGGCTGAAATTAAAACTGTGCTCAGCTATTTTTTAATCTTTAATGACGTTCCTTTTGTTAGTGTTCAGCATTATTTTCCCCAATTCTAGGTTTTAGGCCTTTTAGTGATTAGGCAGGACTGACTGGTGCCTCTAATGCATATATGCAACAATTAGTATTATGCACCTTAGAATGTCTCTGTGCGCTGACTTGCCTATTGTCCTGTTTGGGCTTAACTCTCAGGGTGGGCTTTTGTGCCATATTGCTCTGGGAAACAAAAATCTCTTTGAACACAAATTAAGAAAAAATCCTTTTCCTCTTAAAGTGATCTTTAGAAGCTTGTTTAAGCCTGCATTTAAAGTCTTCTGTGTGTAGGGTGTTTAAAACAGAGAAAACTGGACATCGCCTTATCCTTCAAGGAATTTATGTTATGCAGTGTTTACATACAGGGAAATCTCATCAATCCCATGAAAACCTCTTGGAAACATTATATTCACATTAGTCATGGAAATGTAACCTGGGCTGTACTTGGTTCAGTCGAGAACAAGGCAATACTTTCCAGCAGAGCACTTGATTGACTGGAAACACTAGGCCCAAGAAGCTGGGAAGTTATTTGTCTATAAAATATATACCAAAATAAGAAAAGGAATGGGCTCTAGTGAAAGGGCTTGTTAGTTAAGGGTATTGGCATAAAAATATATATAATTTTTAAAAATGTAAATATGAAAAGGAGACAGCAAAAATGAAAATAATAAAACTGATAAAATGTGAATCAGAATATTATCTCAAACAATTACTTATGTCTGATTCTTATTAAATTTTCTTTTCCAGACTGAGTTAAGTGCAACATCTCCAGGGTTAATTTGCTACAGGGGAAAAACAGGGAATAACCCAGGATGGGGTGCCAACCCATTCACATGGCGCAGACACACACACATACACACACACACACACAGTCATGTAATCATATCTTTTTGGGCACCGCTCATTCATTTCTATGGGAAAAATGCTAATGCTAACTATGACAATCTTAACCCCTACCCAGCCCTAACCTTAACCATAAGTAACCAAACAAAATACAAGAGTTTTTGCATTTTTTGTTTTTGCAAACTTCATGATGTGAATCTCTCATTCCACCACACCCATAGGTGTTCCGTTGGATTGAGATGTGATGACTATGGAGGCCATTTGAGTACAGTGAACTCATGTTCAAGAAACCAGCCTGAGATGATATGACCTTTATGACATTCTGCGTTATCCTGCTGGAGTAGCCATTAGGAACTGGGTACACTGTGGTCATAATGGGATGGGCATGTGGTCCCTACAGTATAATATAAACATAATCCACACTCACACACATTCACACACTATTCACACCTACAGACATATGACACTCCAATTCATATTTTATACATTTACAATTAACTTTTCTCTTTTGGCTCCTACTAAGGGTAGCGCATGGAAGAACTAGCTTTGGGGGAGTGGAGGAAGAAAAGAGAATAAAAATAGTTTGAGAATAAATAGCACCGTTTTTTTTTATTAATAAGTAACTTATAAGTAGAAAGCGAAACTGCACACATTAGAGGGGTCAGCCGATTGGATCCATTTTCCCTCCACGGCGCTGTCTACATGAATTGTTTCAGGAAATCATGGACAAGGGGGGTGTCTTTTTATTGAAGGAAGCAGATACAAATCATGACCTGGCTTTTGTGCATTCATTTTTAGAACAGTCTGTGAGCTGCGTCTTGACAAGCTTTGCATTAAGAGAGTAATGCTTGTCTAATGGCCATCTGTGTCTAGTCTAAAACAGGGAATATTTTCAGGATTTTTTTTTTCTAGAAGATGTGTACAGAAGACGAAAATCCAAAATAAACAAATGTTGATTAAAGTCATATATTCAGAATATGGCTTCATATTACTTTTTATTCCAAGAAATGTAATAGTTTAAGTGGGGGTCTGGGGGGTGGTGCATTAATGGCTGGGTGCCCACATTTTGGCCTGCACCCCATCACCCCCCCCCCATACCCCCACCAAGCCCCCCACTCCTTCACAAGGCTGCCATGAGTCCATCACCCCATGTTCCCTCTCTCTGCTCCCTGAATTACAATGAGACATAAGGCGTCTGTTTCCCAAGTACTGCAGTGCTTTTGGGAAATACCACTGCAGCAGTTAATGTTGGGACAGCTTCTATGCAACCGAGTCGGCTCATATCTGCATACGGGTCGGACGAGACTTGCCATGATAATTGGCGTGAATCCTTACAGGAGGCAAGAAAATGCAGAATAACTTGTGGCTTAATATGTTTTGTGAGGCGATATTCAGCATATGCAGGCCGCCACAGGGCACTGTCACAGCTTCCCTCAGTCTAACAGCAGTGTGGAGTCACTGCAAGCGCATGTCTTTGCCCTGTGGTAAGAAACTGGAGCAACCTGAGAAGCCCCTTAAGACACATCAGAAAATGTGAAATAAGCACAGGTGATATTAATGAGGTTTAACCCACAGCCCTGGAAAAATGCAGTGACAATGCTTACTGCTGAGTGACTGTAACATCCTCCAAAAGGCAGCCATGTACATCCATAACCAGGTGTCTAACTGGACCGTGATTAAGACAACTGCTCTTCCTGTTGGACTACCTAACACTAATTTTCACCATTTTAGTAGCACAGCAGTTAATTTTTTTTTGTTG
Source organism: Gnathonemus echidnorhynchus (assembly GCA_026776725.1). NCBI lineage: Eukaryota > Metazoa > Chordata > Actinopteri > Osteoglossiformes > Mormyridae > Gnathonemus > Gnathonemus echidnorhynchus. Next base: position 24,651,314 of record JAODJU010000108.1, read on the forward strand.
AGGTTCTAGCATCTCACAGCAGGTTTTAACATTGGCACAGTATTAGTAATTCTAATGATCAGAGAATTATTTTAATTTCCATGCCCAACATCTGATCGCAGCATATTTATTTCCTCAGCAGGATCTCTTCCTAACAGCCAGCTTTGAGATAAACGGAAAGCATGTATAACGCAATGTTTCTGCTTCCGACCTTTGTAAGTGAGGTCAGCAGTGTTCCTTCCTGTCAGACAAAGCTCATTCATGAAAAGAACAGCACTGTTTACAACTCTTAATTTCCTGTGCAAGGCACAGGTAGAATGGTGGAGTGCTGTTGAAGGGTTTTTCCTGACAAAATTCTCATTATTAGTGTGATGAAAATCATACATTTCAATGAGTTATTATAATTACAACAAAGGATGTTAGTCTCCTGGATTCAATGTACATGTGTATCTCAGGAAAATGCGGAGATTAAAAACCTACAATAACCAATAATTCTGTCAGTTTTTAATCTAATTGGAAAATGTGAAAAGCACAGTAAGCACACTTATGTTCAGCTTCATAAATAGGTTGGAACATATTATGTGCCCTTTTAAACTTTCCAGACTTGCCAGGGTGCTTGTAATACATTTTATAATATGTTTAAAGGATGTTCTGCAATTGATCCAGAATGCAGCTGCCCAACTCATTTTCCACCTTCCCCAGTTCTCCCACACCAGCAGCATTGCTATGGTCCCTCCACTGGCTTCCTCTAGTTGCCCGCATCAGATTCAAAACACTGATGCTTGCCTACAAAGCCAAAAATAGACCAGCACCCTCCTCACTTAAAGAACCTATCTCACTCCGCACTGCATTACACTGCGATCCTCCAGCACCAATCAACTGGTCCCACCATCTCTCAAGGCACAAGCAGACATGCACTGAGGGTCTTCTCTGTTTTGACACCTATGTGGTGGAATGAACTTCCACTAGATGTCCGAACAGCTGAGTTGGACAAAAAACCTACCTCTTTCGGAAGTACTTGGATTAGCACTTCCAGGATTATACTCTTATTATTAAATAAAAATAAATTGTATTACTTGCCAACAGAGTTTTTAGAGTGATAGTATACTTAGCTGGGTTCTACTGAACCAGTATCAAAATGTATTCGTTGATGAGACTTCTAAGCACCTATGTCTAAGGACATCTGCCAAATGCTGTAAATGTAAATGTATAGGAAAGTATTAGACAGAAAATGTATATCTGGCAGAAATATACTGCAATCATGCTTTTTTTCTCAGATTCAAATATACTGTTGTATGTACTGACTAACCAATGTATTATTCTTATTTAGATCTAAGGCATATGAAATAAGAATGTAATAATGGTTGCACTCCATTCAGAACTGTATTGAAAATGGCCCTGAAATTCTAATTCATTCAGAACTCAGAACTCACTTTATTGCCAGTATGTATGAACAGACCAGCATTTTTGTGGTTTAGTGCCAGACATTCAATTTGTGAATTTAAGTTGAATTTGAATTCCAATTCAAATTTATGGAAGTAGAAGTGAAATGGAATTGAAGTTATATAAATTAATACACATAGTGTGGGTGCCCCTTTTCATAATACAGCTTAACATTTCAATATGAATTACACATTAACATGTTCAGATACGGTAATGTTATTGAGAAGGACAGGATGCACCTATAAAGTAAACAGTTTAGCTGTCATCTTTTCACAGTTGGGGGTTATGCTTCTGATCGCAAGGTTGCAGCTTAGAGTCTCAGCAGAATGTTCATGTCTGTCAGCCCTTGAGCAAGATCCTTAACCCCCAGCTCCATGGGCGCTGCTGCAGGTGGCTGCCTTTCGCTGCCAAGCTCGCTCTCACCTACAAATGTGCGACTGCGTGTCATGGAGAGCAAGCTGGGCTAGGCGAAAAGAGAATTTCCTCTCATGGATCAATAAAGTGTCATTTAAAAGCTGAGTATCTCCCCCCAAAACTCAGTGCTGGCTATGATGTCAGCAGAGGGGGGCAACTAAAGAAATGTTCCAAAATCTTTTCCTACACTGATAGTGAAACTAGTCTCTCACTTGTTGCCAAAGCTTCACATGATGTCACTGTTTACAGGAGTCAACATCCCGTTGGCCAACTGGAGAGGAAACTAAACCAGCTTTCCTGAGGTGGCACTGGTTACCTGCAAATATCTTGCTATACCTGCTTCCTTTGCATCTTTTGGGAGAATCTTCAGTGTAGCTGGCCAAAATGTTGTATTTCACATGATAAAACCTTTGAAGATCTTAAGATGAATCATTTGTATTGGAATAAAGCATAATTGCATTTGCCTTGATGTTTTGCTTTCTGTATAGTGCTAAGCAGGAATTATCAACCTGTCTGCATATGAACAAATAAGTCTGTAGTAAAAAGAAATCTATGTAGGGTAAAAATTGCATTTTGATCACAATGTCCATCAATATTTTTTTGTCATGGTGTTGACCCCTGGTTCTGTTGCTCTACACATAAGGAAATACTATGTGAAATTACCACAGTAATTCTTTTTGCCAAGTATACTTTCATTTGCTCATACACAAAAAGGCTAATACATATTAAGAGTTAAATATGCAAAAACAATAAATATATGTCCATGGAAATGCACTTAATGGGCCAACATAAAGCAAATGTATATTGATGGAATCGCTTAAACTTTATGCACAATTTTTCTCTTAGAATCACGCAAATATAAAGTACACTTTACCATTCACACATACACTAGCGCAGTATATACATCATTCATCATGAAAGCAAAACTATTATGTAATTATTTATGTTTTGCTACATTAAATGACATCCTTGTGTTGTGTGATTGGCATATGTGAGCACTGAAGTTCTTTGAATTGAAATAAATTAAATTCTTCTTTCCTCCTTCCAGTTCAGATTCATAATCAGTTTTCTTTGGGGTGTGGCTAATTCAATTCTAATTCCAGTTCATAAATGAAATGGGACACAACTCATAATTTCTGTATTCTGCACAACCTTGGCAATAATCCACTCATCTCCTAACTGTTTATCTTGGTCAGGGTCTGGGGACTGGAGCCTATCCCAGACAGCAAAGGGCACATAGCATGGGACACTCTGGATGGGATTATAATGGGGTACACAATTCTACTTTACAGGGAATTTAGAGAAGAATTAATTAATTAATTGAGTTAAATGAGTTAAATGAGTGTCTATGGACTGCAGGAGGAAACAAGAGAACCCAGAGGAAGTCCATACAAAATGCAATACAAGGAGAACCCATGTTATTCAAGGAGAACATGCAAGTTCCATATACACAGAGTGTAGGTGGGATTCAAATTCCCAACCCTGAAGGTATGAACTAAATGAAAACAACCAATCCCATAAGAACCCTGTGAGACATATGATTAATTATAGACAATATGCGGTCAAAGCATGTAACACTGAGTCATTTTTAAATGTAAAGTAAACAGTGTATGACCACTGGACACATTCACTCAGCAATATGCCTGAGCTCAGGAGCAATGAAAGCAAAGTAGTATTTTTAAGTTTTTATAAATCACCTCAGAATGTATTTTACATCCTATCTCCTCTCTGCATAATTATACAACATAATTCTGGTTCTGTGAGGGGTGTGATTATCTCCTGAAATCCTTGAATGATGGTCACTTGTGTAGTCTGAGAAAAAAGGTGGAGTATTAAATTACAGTACAAACAGAGCTGGATATAAAAATGTATACGTTTTGACATGGAATGTTGGATTCTTTGTTTTAGAAGAGCACCAGCGCAACCTTAATATACGACGATGTGCTTGAAAAGCTATGCTTCTTGTAATCACTAAATGTACTAGTCCTTGGAATTAATCCCTTAGCATAGTCAGTATATAATACAATGAAATACGTTTGCAATCTGAAATTAGTTTTCATCACTTTTATGTTCAATTAAGCTGCTTATCCACCATTTTATTCTCCAGGCAATTCTCCGCAGATTGTTTTGAAACAATAGCAGTACTGTGTGGCTGTCAGTAAACTCCTGGGGGAGTCTCCAGTCTCCGTAAACACCAGTCATGGTGCCCCTTGCAGTTGTGACCTTATGTTCTAGAAGGCGTCCATGGCAGTCAGAAAAAAAATCCCCCAAATACGGACATGGTAAATGCCGCAGTGATACTGCTGTGGAACCTCTATAGAACTCCTATGTTGGGGGAATTACATAATACGAGGAGAATTACATAATACTTGGTTTATGCCCCCCTCCCCTCCCCCCGCCCAAAGTCAGCAACAGAATTATTTTTCAGCTTTTCCTCCCCCTATTCTCCCAATACTTACTATGCTCTTCAGAACCATTCACTGGGCCACCATGCTCAAAACGTCAGATAATTAGGCCGACTTTGTGCTTGGTTTCCTCTCCCCAGCAATAGGAGCTGCATACATTTGATTACCAGAGCATTTGATGAAAGACTATGAGGCATTACAGAGCTGAAAAGCATAGACTTCAGATGTGTGAAAGTTGTTTCCACGTTGCTTGCTTTCTCAGTAAATGATTAAGAGCTTAAAAAAACAACCCCTGAATTTCCCGGTCCTTTTGCAATCAATAAAAGTATACTGATCTCCAACCTGTATCTTCTGGTGAAGCCACAGTTTGAACTTCAATACTTCTGCAGGTCAGAATTGTATGGTGTTAAAACATCAGCATGTAAAACTAGAGTGTATTTTGGAATATTTTTCAATCATATACTGTTCATTGATACTCAATCTCTAGATAGTAAGTGCAGAAAAACAGAAAAAATACTCTTCCATGGAGACTTACTGTTTAATTTTTTTCTACTTCAAGAATTTGCAAAACAACATACCAAAATGTTATAGTGAAATTACTTAGTGGGTGCTACTTTCCTTGTGATATTCTATCACCTGCTGCTGTTACCTATCGCCTTTCAGTATAGATGCATGGGAAACGTGAAATTTAATCAATGATTGACAGAGCAAAACTGGCAATGTGTACTATAATTACTGAGGAAGTGGTGTGGTTTAAAGGAGTCATTTTCACAGCATTTCTATCTCCAGTTTCATATTTGCAAGTTAGAACTCATTTTTTTAAATAAGAATGGAAGCTTTGACAATAATATATGCCAATTGCTATATTGTATGTGTGAGTGTGTGTATGTGTATATATAAAATCCTTTTTCATATTACAAATAGATAGCAGATGAACAACAATAATAATCATATCATTATTATTTTTATTATATAAAATATAAAATAATAATAATCATCACATCACAATAATAATAATAATAATTGTCGTTATTATTATTATTATGACGGAGGGCCTAACCATGACAAGTGGTTGCAAAAGGGATGGATTATTACTTTTATTATTATTATTATTATTATTATTATTGTCAGTGTGAATCGATTTACTTTCGCTTCTAATAATTTTATAATTTAGAAGTGAAAATTCTGCTTTTGCTAAGTATTCTCTGCTCCTCTTGTGAGACAGAATGAATCCGAGGACGTGCACGTACTGCGCTGCTGGATCGAGACTGGAGCGTTAGGACCCAGTGAAAGGTGAAGCCCTGGATCTGCTCCAGGGCCCCGGGAGCGCAGCAGGGCGCATGCGTCCCCTTCACTATCAGTTAATCCCAATTTCAGGAACCAGCGGAGCACAATGAACTCTAACATAACAGACAGCGCTGTACCTGCTTAAAGGAGCCGCTATCGGCGGAGAGCCTTGACCCAGCCGAGCGCACAGGTGAAATCTGCAGGTATTTTATAAGAGAAAGAACTGAAAGTCTTCGTCTGCGGTAGAAAAGGGAATACTTTGGAAGTACATAAAAAGTCAACGTTAACGACAGAAAACCAAAGAGGCGTAAACTGGATTAAGATCACTTTGATGAAACAACCAGTATGTTAAATTTGAGAAACAAAAATTCCAAACATGTGGTTTTGATCTGGAAGTCAGTGCACTTTTTAAAGTGGACCGTCGGAGTATGACTGCCTTCTTTTTGATTAATAAGTGAGAAGTAACGTTTTATGTTTTCCCGTTTTCCCGCTGGGCCATTTGCTTTGTACAAAGATTCTTCTGACCATGTCCAAAGAAATACAGAAGAAAAGCCATTGGACCTGCAGGCTTAGGGAGTGCCTGGTAGCCAGGGACGTTCACGGGAAGTATAACGTGGAACTGAGCGGCGGAGCTGAGATCGGCGAGTTTCCATACATTGTGGAAGTTGATGAAGACAATGTGCTTTACCAGCATGGTCGGCTGGCTGAGGGAGATTTAATACTGGAAGTTGAGGGTCTCCTGGTGCCTGGATTGCCCCTATATGACGTATTGGCAATGATGAAAAATTGCAAGCACCATGTGGAGTTCAGAACTGTCAGACAAGGTAGGGGATGTGGCTTTATTCTCTATGCTTAACTCTTGCTTTTTTTGTATCTCCGAAAGAGCTCTGAGCACTTGAGATGTCAGGTTTCCACAATTAGTGTTTGTGGTTTGTGACACTCGAAGTGTTGTATCTGGTGTATGAACGCAAAATGTGTTTTGTGATTGAACCAAACTTGTGTGCTTTAATTGATAGGTTTCTGTTGATACGACTGGTGTCTGATTCAGGAAATGCAGGCATTAGGCTTTTTCTTTATCTTTATAATCGCCTCCCTTTTTATAATCTGTTTCTAAATGACAATGTACAGTTTGCTAAACCGGCTCCCCCTCAGAAGATGACGCCCTAGGCCGTCGCCTACATCGTCTAATAGGTTGACTACTAGCAAGTTTGAGTAAGACTTGCTTATATTTAACTGTATGAAATAATATTTTTTCTGTAAAATAGCGGGTAGGTCAGTGGCAGTAATTGAAAGTCGTTTGAACCTTCAGAAAGGAATAGCCTACAGGTGACGTGAGGAATATGACTGTCAGCAATCATCTGTCATTCATAAATAGCAAACAGTTTGACATAAACCAGACTTGACAGTCCTCACTATTGTTGTGCCTTATGGGTCTGTTATTGCACATTGTGACGGTATATAACGAAAGTAACTGCAGATTCAGGGTTTGTGTGATTTCGCAGTGGAGACTGTTCCAGCTTGTTCCATTGTAGAGCCCAAATTAAACATGGGGGCATTAGGATGGAAGTCTGAATTTCTAAGACATTTCAGTTTCTTTTCCCTTGAATAACAACCACGTGCAAAGCGGATGGGCGTTTAGCGGACTTGAAGCGTTTATTTATGACGACTGTGATTATTAATAACATGAAGTTAGTTTTTTCTTACTATTAGCGTTTTAACACTCAGAGCACTAATATTCGCCACTGCACAATACATAGTGTAGCTTTCCTTTCACATGGAGCACAGCATGAAGGTAAGTGTTTGACGGGGCGCAAATACTTAGTAATTACTCAGTTACTACTGAAGTGCAAATCATGAACAAATATAGTGACTGCTTGAGATAAAAGATGCATCACGATTCATTATGATGAACAAACATATGAGATCAGTGTTTAACTTGTGTTATTATTTGTTCTGTCAGTAGTTCCTTACTTGTTAATAACAATAGTTCATAAAGGTTTACAGAATTTACAGATATAGTAAATGTACAGTGTCCTCCAGAATTAATGGCGCCCTTTATAAAGATTGATAAAAACGGTTAGAAAAAAATCCACCCTTTGGTGAAGTAGCTTCATCTCACAGTGAAAAATGCAACCTTTCATTGAAATAAATTTAATCACAGAAAAAAGAAATGCGTCATCAAGAAATTATTTTTGACAAAAACACGTGCCACAATTATTGGCACCCCTGGAAATTATAGTGAACACAATGTTACTGAAGCTTGTTTCCCATGTAAATTGTGCATCATTGAGTTGATTGGAGTGTGTAGGAATGTTCAAGCTGTAATCCTTGACTTCTTTATTAACTGGGGTACAAACGTGAGGTGACATAGGGGCCAAATTCCCTAAGTCATCCATCAACCTGGGAAAGATAAGAGAACACACACGAGAAGAGGGAGAAGTGTGTTGACCTTCATAAGTCTGGGAATGGGTTTAAAAAATAGCTACTCACCTGAATATGCCCATTTCTACTGTTGGGGCAATAAAAAAAAAAGTGGACAACAACTGGAACTGTTACAAACCTGCCTGGAAGAGGGCCCAAGTTTATCTTGGCCCCATGTACAGGGAGGAGGATCATAAGAGAGACAAAAAATCCCCAAGGATGACTGTTGGTGAATTACAAGAGAAAGTAAAATTTTGGGGTTACCACACCTCCGAAAAAACCATTAGATGCCACCTTCATGCTAACAGATTATTTGGAAGATATGCCAGAAATAATAATAATTGACACTTTATTGATCCTTCAACTTGCTCTTTGTAGAGTAAGTTGTCCGCGAAGGGCAGCCACCCTGCTCTGTGTTCTCCAACCTTATGAAATGTTGTAGGAGAAGACTCAGTGCTGTTATACTGACAAAGGGAAGCTGTGCAAAGTATTAAATGCTGGGGTGCCAATAAGTGTGGTTTTGTTGAAAATAATTATTTCTTGATGAAGGATTTGTTTTTATTTGATTAAATTTATTCCATTGAACGGGTGGATTTTTCTCATTTTTTCAGTGTGAGATGAAGCTACTTCACTAAAAGGTGGATTTTTATTTATTTATTTTTTTTTAACAAAGGTTCTTTACAAAGGTTGCCAATAATTGTTGAGATCAAGCATGTATCATGATTCATTGATGATGAATGAACATGCAATCAGTATATAAGTAAGACTTAGCTTGTGGTTAATTAAACCACAAGCTATTAGCATAATAATATATTATGCTAATTTTATTATTACACCCAACATTTTACCTGCTTACACTACAGTACTGGTATTTTTTAATGACATAAAACCTGAATTCAAAGAGTGTTTAAAAATTAATTAAATCAAAACTATCATTTATTACCCACACCTTTTTGTCTGATTAGGTCATAATATCATTACATGACTGCATAGTTTCAGTTTAATAATACCTGCGGTGTAGATCTAGCTGTCATTTCTCTAAACCTGTGAAATATGTTTAACTCTACACTCCTCTGTTAAGCTGAGAGTGCTTTGTGGGCATTAAAAATGTTAAATGAGGTGTTTTATTTGGCTTTGGTCATTTCTATCAGTTCAGGTGCTTTATCCCGAAGGCCCGGGAAACACACGTACCAGTGGGACTGAATACACATTAGAAAAATGGAACGCAAACTTCTGCCTGTTTAAAATCCATGTTAAACATAAGAAGGTCCCTAAAAGGGGACCGGTGAGTGACTTTCAGCTCTGGCACTGGTGTTCACATGCAGTGCTCACTGCCCTTTATACTGTTTGATTTCTCACTGGCAGAGTGGTCTTTCATTGACTGGTTGAGTCTTTTGTTATCAGGTGCTGCATTGAATGTGTGCTCCTTCTGTTTCATGTACTTACATTAAATTGAGTTTAATTTTAAAAATCGAAACAGCATTTTTAAATGTGGCATTAGCATTTATGTTGAGATGCAATGTGTGTGCTTTAAAATTTCTTTAAATCATTAGAATGTTTTATTTTTGTTGGTTTTCAAAAAAAGTTTACAGTTACAGTTTTTTCTGACTCCTTTACTTTTTAAATTAAATCTTGAAGAATATGGTGTGTTTTGTGCGTTGATGAAGATTTGTAATTGAAATTTAGGTTCCTGAATGTGCCCTGCGGTGTGTTGCTGACTGCCCAGGGTTGGTTCCCGCCTGCGCCCATTGTTCCTGGGATAGGCTCTGGTCCCCCCCACGACCCTGGTTGGGATTCTGCGGTTTCAGGAAATGGTTGGATGGTTCCTGAATGCTAAATTAGAATATGGATATGCTAAATTAGAATCACAGACATTTTATGTTTAAGACACCAGTCAGAGAGGTAACCCTTTATGAAATGCTACATTTAGCTTAGGAAGGCATGTTGTAAAGTAGATGTGATGTAGGTGCTGGACATTTGCTTTGGGCCGAAGCACAGCTGTTTCCTGAGATGAGGACACTCCTCTCTTGACCTGCATAGATGGAGTGAGTGGACTGTATCCATGGAAGCAGATCAGGCCTCCGATGGCTACCATGCATTTGTTGACACCCTCACCCTAACCCTCTGGAGAGGGTGTGCGTGTGCGGACTCAGTGGAATACTGCAGTTGTCACGGGATTTTTTCTGTCCTCATTATTGGGTATTTCTTGATTGACTCTTTATTGAGGTATATTATTCTGGTTCATCAGCATTCAGGAAACAGACCCTAGGTGTACCGTCCACAGTTAGCGTACTGCAGGTGTAATGAGTGCTCACATTAGCTTTGGTAGGGCGTAGCCAACCCCAGCTTCAGCGTACACACTATATGTTTGACGCTAATTGTGGGCCAAGTGCGCACAAGATAAAGGGGGAAATGTTGGGGTAAATCGAGTAGAACCAATGCTAACTACAGTATTCAACTGCTGTACTCAATACCATTGATGGAACTAGTGTGAACTTGTTAAACCACTGAAGGAGGATAAGATCAAACAAAGAGTGCAGGACACCTGAAGCAGTGGTTGTCAACCCAAGACCCATTTACTGTATATAGGCTAATTCTAGGACGCGGGCTGGGAAATCTGATCGTGGATCAGCACAAGAGCTCGCTGGTTTTAAAAATGCTTACATTTCCAACTCTGCTTCGCAATCCTTTCAGAACTTGCTGTGACCCAAATTTGGGTTGCGGACCCACATGTCTCTGACCTAAAGCTTTGTTATGAGATGTGCGGCTCTTTGCATGCTTCTTCACCAGGTAGAAATCATGTACTACTGAATGATTGATTGTGATTTTCTTGATATTTTGCTTTGTCCCAAGGATTATGTTTTCCTTTTTATCCACAGTAAATAATGTTTACATATTTTAGTGATGAAAATAATATGATCCTCTTCAACAATTTTTTTTTCCATTCTCTCTTTTTTTTTCCCCTTCTGTCACTGAAGTTTGTAGACTAGTGTGCATTAAATGAAGTTCTCACTTTTCAGTTCCTAAATAACAGAGTAATTGAGCAACATAATTTAAACCAGGGGTGGCCAGTCTTAGCCTCAAAGGGCCGCTGTGTATGCTGGTTTTCGCTGCAGCTCCCTAATTATATTCCTAATTAGGGGACTGATTGGCTGAAGAGTCCTTGCCCCTGGGTTTGAACAGCTGACCTAAAGTTATCCCAAAAACCTGCATACACACTGGCCCTTCATGGATGAGACCGGCCACCCCTGATTCAAACTAATAGCTGTTCTTTAGAAAACAGCATTGTGCTATATCTGTGCTCTCTACCTGAAATGCGTTTCTTTTATTTTAAGGACATCCATGTTATGCAGCTGTTTATAAAGAACACTCACGATTTTTTTTTTCTAAAGTCATCTTAGTCATCTCTTTGTTTTATGCTGTAAAGCAAAAGATGCCTATTTCTTGCAGTAAAATTTTATGGTCACAAATAATGGGGACGCAAATAATGTAGTAGTACACACTAGTGCATTAATTAACCTGTAACTAATTGTTAGTTGGGCATTGATCCCATGTTTTTTCGTCATTGATCTATCATGACGGTTCATGTATTCAATTCAGGAACTATATTAAAGTTAACTAATTAGTTAAGTAATATAGTTCCTGCATGGAATACATGAATTGTCATAATTGATTAATGATGAGCTAACACTTAATTAATGATTTATTAATGTATTAAGTGTGTAGTATTACATTATGTCCCCTCAAGTGAAGTGTTACCAATTTTATTTACTTGTTTGTTAATGACAGCAGCCGCTTTAAAGAAATCATGCAATAGTGCAGTTCCTTATGGTAATAATGCATGAAAAACATATGTTTGAAACATATGTCGATGGTTTCTAAAAGGAAAAACCTCCGGACATTGTGACAGGCAGTCAGTTTAAATTGCCTGACTAAATTAATTGCTTCTTTAGTGACATTCCCGCAGAAAGTGATAGTGGAAAAATTATACTATTTTTGTCAGTTTAATGGTAAATTGCATATCACCTCATAATCCACCCATCTAACAACTGGGCAGTTTGGCACTGTGGCCAGCAGCCCTCCCAGGTGGCACAGGGCACAAGGCTGGGCTGCACCCTGGGTGAAATGGCGGTTAATTGCAGGGCACGTAACTATAGTCACAAAATCATACACTATGGGCACATTAAAGATGCCAGTTTTAGCTTCACTGTGTGTCTTTGGACTACAGAAGGAAACCTGCACAAGGAAGGGGGAATATGCAAGCTCTACACACATAAAGCGGAGATGCAAACCCCCAGTCATGGAGGTGTGACTAGTCCATTGCGGGGGAGGGGGGCAGTTCATGCAGATGACTCAAGGCCATTGATGATGTCATGGTAAACCAGGAAAAATTTAAGAAAAATAGTACCAAATCTTCCCTGCTATCTGTGTGATCCTCCCATTCAGTTATCAGTCTGTATTCCAAAAACTTTTATCACATTGTGCTAATGTTTACCTCTGAAAGACCCGATACAGGCTTCTTGTCAACTGAATTATCTGGACTGTTTCATAGTCTTTAAAGCAATGGAAAAATTGTCATCATTTAACCCTCTAGAGTCAGCAGACCCATCCACAGAACCAAACTGAGGCTGGAAGCAGAGATGATTGCTCACCCATCTGCAAATAGAGCTATTCATATGATAACGATATGATAATCCCGCGGATGTTATTGGGTCAAGAAAACACATAAATACTCCCGTAAACAAGAGCACATGCCTGTGTTTTGTTTACACTGATTGAGGAGCTGCAACCATTTATTTTGTGATCTGAGAGAGTTTTTACTGAGGACAGCTAAGCAGAAGCATTTAATTTAGTAAAAAGAATCAAGGTAAAGCAGATATCTCCTGCGCTGGATTTGATCTTGAGTTTTGAACCCAGAGTTTTGTTTACACATAAACTACTCATGCTCTTAGATCCACTTTCAAAGCAACCAGAAGGGCCTGCTTTTTGAATTATTTAAAATTTTAAGATCGGAAGGAAACATTTATCTTTTTTGAAAAAGCTTTCTGTGGAAAGGTAGAAATAATATGTTTTATTTTTAAAGATATAAAAGTTTTATTTTTTAACCCATAGCAAAGTCAGCAGTAAACTCTGATAATTGGTTCTTTCCAAACAACACATAGGAACCAAAATATGAAACAATAGCAACAAATTCTCTTCAAATATGTGTCAATAAAAAGTCATCAGTGTTTGAATAAGAACAGACATTCTTCTTTTTATGCTAAATAGAATCATTTCATCACATTTCCTGTGTGAGGTTTTTTTTTAAAAAACTATTTTGTTGGTATTCTTACATTTTATAAATGGAGGAACCAAGGATGCATAAAATGAATAGAACTAATAACATTTTGCTGGTTGTAAACGTGTTGGTGGCTGTAATCTGAAGACTTCAGAGGTCTTTTCTAGCCTAATGAGTTGAAGTTACAAATCCTACTAGATTTTTTGAAAACCTCTTTGAAAACAAAAAAAAATCTTTTTGTAGGTTTTCAAATTTGGCAGGAACCATCTAAATCTTTCAAACTACTTATTCATTTCTAAACATTAAACACTTCACGTTCTACAAGTTTAAATGTTTTTTGTGCAAATTTAAGATCTCCAACAGCTTTCCATCTAGCTGACAAATCTGGATTTTTTTTTTCTCAAATTCATCACTAAAGGCAAATATTGCATAATGATAATACATTTTTGTCTGATTGACAGAAAATAAAATTGAAAGGTATCTGAAAATATAAGATATCAATGGAAAATGTGAGTTCCTGGTGAGAATCTGTGAGCATTTCCTGGCCTCCCCCACATAAATACCTATACTTCTTCCAGATGTGAAATGATATTCACCCTGGAATGCTTCTCCTCAGCAGATGTGTCAATGTAAACTAACGTTACCAGGAAGATCAAAGAATTATGCCATTGTTCTTCTGTTGGCCGTATCCAAGCTCATATGATCTCCGATCAGTCTTGAGGCCACAAATGAAATGAATTAGGATTTTTTTCAAGAGGTAAAATAAATGTGAAAATTTATTTCCCCAGTTTTTTCCTCATCAGTCATCATAGGTCCTCATCAGATCCTTTGGAATTTCACATAGCTGATGGTATTTTATTGATTCATCATATTGCACGACTCATTAGCGGTACTGGAGAATCCTGTTGCGATATTTGTCTTTGTGGCATTTGGATTGTTGATGTTTGCTTTGTTTTTTGTGCTGCATCTGTTTATCTTCATGAGTAATTTAGTAAGTTTTTAGATTTTTAGCAAAGTTGTTTTTATTATCTACATACAGCTCTTGTGAAATAATTTGTATTAGGTTTCTCATGCTTTAACTTTCTGAGTTTTTTTATGACGCCGATTGATTTATTTAAAAAATTATTCCATTTTATTTAAAATAATTGAAGACAGTATACCCTTTACCCTAAAGCTGAAATTCAGCTGATTTTCTTCTTTTTTGGTGTAGAATTTTCAGGAGTAGATCTGTCATTTACATAATTCCAAAAGAGAATTTAGGGGCAGTATCACAAAGGCAGCCATGCTGTTGCCTTGGCACTGCAGAGTGCCTGAATGGGCCCTTACGCACTGAGTGTTACACACTGACACACATGCTTTATAGCGCTTACTGAAGGTGCTGCAGAGTGCCTGAATGGGCCCTTACGCACTGAGTGTTACGCACTGACACGTATATGCTTTATAGCACTTACTGAAGGTGCTGCAGAGTGCCTGAATGGGCCCTTACGCACTGAGTGTTACGCACTGACACATATGCTTTATAGCGCTTACTGAAGGTGCTGCAGAGTGCCTGAATGGGCCCTTACGCACTGAGTGTTACGCACTGACAC
>JAODJU010000108.1:24666229-24679220 GCA_026776725.1 Gnathonemus echidnorhynchus
TGCTTTATAGCACTTACTGAAGGTGCTGCAGAGTGCCTGAATGGGCCCTTACGCACTGAGTGTTACGCACTGACACACATGCTTTATAGCGCTTACTGAAGGTGCTGCAGAGTGCCTGAATGGGTCCTTACGCACTAAGTGTTACGCACTGACACACATGCTTTATAGCACTTACTGAAGGTGCTGCAGAGTGTCACACAGTTTCTTTGCATTCCTTCTTTGGAGATCTTGTGTTCCTCTTAGTGTCTGTGGACTTCAGGTTTAGGACGGTGAAAGATCACTTGTAATTCTTATGTTCTTTTGTCCTGATTTTGCAATTACTCTCAGATAGTTAAAGCCTTGTGTATAAAGCATTATGAATTATATAGTTCCAAAAGTGTTTTCATTGTGGTGTCCCAATTTAAAACATATATGTCTTATCTCATCTAACAGCTTTTCTTCATTCTAGGAACGTTTATTAAATATTACGATTATGGTATGTTCAGTTTTCCTGATAATCCCAGAATGTTATTTCACTATTACAGCTACTACTAGCTGGGATTAGTCTGTGGTGTCTTGTTAATGTTCTCTCTATTTTATTGGGTAGAAGTTCTCTACTCTTTTCTCACCATTAGAATGGCATACGGGTACCTGTATTCCTCTCTGTCTATAAGGTTCTAAAGACCTTATGATTTTCCCCTCAGCCGACGCTTGGTCTTCTAAATGGTACATTCCTTCTCAGTGTGTGGCAACGCTCTACTTACCATGGTTAAAGTAAACTTTGTACTGTTTATTTAAACATTTCTTGGTCTTGGTGCTGATCTTCTGCTGCCGTGGTGTCACTCAGGGCAGCTAATTGCAGCACCCTAATAGGACTGGATGTCCTTTGTTGTGTTTTTAGTGTTTTTTCACTGCACAAAGCTAATCAGATCAAGCTAATGATTTCTCTCATTCTCCCTGCAAACTTTACAGCACTGGATTGAAACTAGGGCTGCACAATTATTCTAAAAAACTCAATTCATCCATTTCTAAATTCTTCATTTTATTACCAAAACAAGCGCTCCTACTTTTCCCCAGAGTCTCTCAAGCGTTCCGTAATTTGGCATTCTCTTTACAGGGCGCGTTTCCACTGCACCAGGTACCTTACTTTTGGTACTTCAGGGTGGTTTTCCACTGGTGTAAAAACCAGTACTGCATGACATCACAGCGAGAGGTGGGGTATTTTGTATTGAATTTGAAAAATGGCTGTAGTATATTATAGGGCTGGCCAATGTGCAACATTATTAAATATAAATATCAAATTCTGCTATTTTAATTATTATTCCTTTGCAAGATTATCTAGTATATGTTTAAAAATCAGTTTAAAGTTTACCTCTGCTGCTTTTTATTTTGTATTGTGTATTTGTGTTGCATGTGGGCAGTTATTAGACAGTAGCTTTTTAGGCATGACATACACAAGCAGAATGATCATGTGCGAGACAATGGAATGACTGTTTTCAGCTGATCTTTTGTTTACACAGACTGTCTCACACGATTTTATCTTTACTCAATCATAATCTACCGTGAGGAGGTAAATCTAAGTAGAACAATGGCATAGTTCCCATTATCTGGTAATTACTGGACTTTGACCAGCAAAATCTGCTGAAATCTGACACATTCAAATCTCTCTGGTCATAATGTCTGGTGAAAATAATTCCCTCTAAACACAATTTGAATTATATTAAAATAGGTTAAAACATATCTTTCTATTTTAAAAAACAAATTTTTAATGAAATATTTATGCTACAGATTTGCCTATATGTGGAACAAAACAACCGTTGTTTGTTTCGTTTCACTCTGATAAAGCGTGCACGTCATAACATTAAACAGTAATGAGAGCAAGAGAGATCGAACATGGCCAGAGAAGCCAGAGAAGTATTTTCTGAAACCAAGCAAGTCTAATGACAACAATGAGTCTTGGATACAGTCTGAAATCATGGACACCACTGATCTGAAATTATTTGTGTTTGTGGATTACAAAGGAGACTTGAATAATATGTATTGATTTATTTTTGCATCATTCCCTTGAGTCTATTGATGGGACTTAGCCTACTTTTCAATAAAAATATTATAAATCTACATGCCTTGATGATGTCATTATTTCTATGGCCTGCTTATCAATTGTTTTTGAGCTCAATAATAAGCATAGATAGTATTTGACCAGCATTTCTCCCAATTGTCCAGGACATTGAAATCTTCTCAGCAGGGGTTAATATGGAATTTGTGAGGGGGGCGGGGGGGGGGGGGCAATCTAAGATCCGGTGTAGAGGTATATCTAGCAAAAATGACACCTCAAAATAACTCCCAAATTGACTAAGGCTACCTCTCACACGGCTATGGTTTCATTTAAATATCCATTGCCACAAGTGTATAAATTCAAGCACCAAGCTATGCAGCCAGGTTTACAAAAGAATGGGTTTGTGAAAGAATGGGCCATTCTGAAGAACTCTGTGAAGTCAAGCATTCAAGTCATGGGATGCCACCTTTGCAATAAGTCAGTTTATGAAATTTCATCTCTGCTAGATATTCCGCTGTCAACTTTAAGTGGTATTATTGCAACGCGAAAACATTTAGGAACAATAAAAACTCAGCCATGAAATGGCAGACCAGTAACAGAGCGGGATCACCAAGTGCTGAGGTGCATAGTGTGTAAAACTCACCAACACCCTCTTGACTCAATAACTGCAGAGTTCAAACTTCATCTGGCATTAACTCCAGCACAAAAACTGTGCGCCGGGAGCTTCATGGAATGGGCTTCCATGGCTGTGCAGCTGCTTGCAGGCCTTGCATCACTAAGTGCAATACAAAGTGTCAGATGAAGTGATGTAAAGGAGTCTGGGTTTAGCTGATGCCAGGAAAACATTACCTTCCTGACTGCAATGTGCAACTGTAAAGTTTGGTGGAGGAGGGATAATGGTATGGGGTTGTTTTTCAGGGGTTGGTCTAGGCCCCTTAGATCCAGTGAAGGGAACTCTTGATGCTTCAGCATACCAGGACATCTTGGACAAATCTATGCTTCTAAATTTGTGGGGACGGTTTGGGGACGACCCTTTTCTGTTCCAGCAGTGGGAGCTAATGTCACCCTAGGCTAGTTGGCAAAAGTGTCAGCTACTGTACTGGTCACTCGCAAGATAGATTGCACATAAAACAGCTTGTATGTTTGTGATATTTGTTGTACTCTGTTAAATGTTGTATTTGACATTACCTACCACTTCAGAAAAAATTCAAATAATTTTATGCTCGCTTCCCTTCTATAGCTAGCTAGTACTGCTGCCACAAGTTCATCTGCATACATGAAGTCACTGAAGTGATACGTTGTGACTTGAGTATCTCAATAGCATCAGCTAGAAGGAATGCCAGGTTGCACACAAAAAATCAACTTGCTTGACATTATGATGTATGAAACTGCCTCGCAGATTAATTAATTTATTAATTGAAGGTGTCAGTATGTCGTTCCGGATCGTCCCAACCCACTTTAACCCCTGCAACTTGGACACGTTGATCGACACTCTTCTTTTGTCACGGAACCGCTGAGCAACACCATAGAATCTTTCCTGTTTTTGTCAGGCAGCCTTTTCTACCGTCACATGACGCAACCTTGAGGTACTTTGCTTGAAACTACAAATTATATAGACATCAGCAATGCAGAAATTCTTTAATTCGGAAATCAAGGTAGCCCAACAGCTCAATGTTTGCAAAGTCACCCTATCGAGAGAAGGTAGCAACAGAGTGTCTTTGAATACATCATATCTAATTAGGCACCTGCAGAAACATAGTAAGAATCGCGAGGCTTACTCAGATGAAGAATGCACCGACACTTACTGTTTGTATACATATTTAAATATTTATTAAAATATTGGTTAGGGACATGGAATTGGCATATATAAATACTGAATGGATTGGATTGGGGAAAAGCTATATTGTAAGTAAAAAGTGTCAAAACTAACTGAACTATACAGAAAAAAATCAATCACATCAAGGAAGCACTACTTGATGGGGGGGCATGGAAAATGGCAATCGTCATTATTTTAGTAGCTATGATTTTATTTCTGATGGCGCTAACGTAGAATATTGATATCAGCCAAGACTGACGCATCAAACTGGTGCTGATATCTTGATTTTTATTGAATATTGACTGATAAGACACATTAACTAATATAAGGTGCATCTCAAAGATTAACATTACTTTTTACTTAGCTAGCTAATTAGCTACTACATAGACTTGACTATTGCTACCATAGCTAACAAAAAAAAAAAAACCATAGCTACAAAAGAGAAGCGTTTCCCAAAAGCATCATGAACCCATTGAAGAGATTAACTTAACCATTACGGAGATCATTACGTGCTACGAGATGGGGGCGAGTTTCCCAAAAGTGTTACAGCACATCATCACCGTAGCATAAACATCATCAGGTATTGCTTCCTTCATAAATATTAATGAACCTTACCCTGTCACCGTACCTTTCAGGAAATTGTTTGCCCTGGCTGCTGCATTGCTCATCTACCTGCAGCACATGAACACAAGAATGTACAGTCTGGAAGTTTGAGTATCTTTAAGGAGGATTTTGCCCCCAAAATCAATTCTGATATTATGGAACGTTGCAGTTGAATCACCACCTATATAATCAGTTCATCACAATGCAATGATGCATCTTTACACCTCTAATAGAGCTGGGTGTTTTATCAGATTTTCAGTTTATATTCTGTACATTTTTACATACAAAACAGCTTGGGAAAGTCTCGCTGTATTGATTTTTTTTTAGCCAAGTGTATTATTCCTCCTCCTGCCCCTGTCTGTAATGAAGTCCAAGCCCCTGACGCACTTTCATATTTCACCCCTCACCCACACTCATTGTTTGCAATAGTGCAAATTGATGAGAGAATTGAGCAAGTTAATGGAGATTCGGAGAGCACAAATGAAGAAATAATCGGTAGCAACGGATCTATTATGTGGGTATGATTTGGCTTCAAAAGATCAGGAGATTAGCAAAGCACAGTCATGTGTAAACTATGCCTGGAAAATATCTCAAATTCTATCAATGCAGCCAATCTATTCCACCATCTCAAAATATGATACACCATTCAGTATGAAGAATGCATCAAACTACAGCCCAGTCTTCCTCTCCCGCTGCCAAAAACCAATGTGGTATCCCAAAGCAAAGAGATTAGCGGCTTCATTTTCACACGATATATTTAACAAAAGGGACTATGCTAAGTGAAAAGAGATTATGACTGTGGTTGCGTACCACATGGCGAAGAATATGATCCCCGTCAATACGGTGCAGAAAACAGGATTTAATAATAATGACTCTTTATTGACCACCATCGGGAAATTCTCTTTTCCATCTACCTCATCTTGCTTCCCATGACACACATGTAGGTGAGAGCAAACCTGGCAGCAAAAAGGGCAGCAGCACTCATGCAGCTGGGGGTTAAGGGTCTTGCCCAAGGACCCACAGACGTGGCTATTCTGCTAAGGCAGGGCTTGAGGCGGTGACCTTCTGATCACAGGCACAGAAGTTTAGCCCACTGAGCTGTGTACCACCCCTAACTGGCAGCATAAAACCATTAATCGCAGATGAGTTGCCCAACCATAAGTTCTTTTCCAGCAAAGTAATATCTATGTTATGCGTTGAATTATTAAGAATTTATTTTTGTGTTTTATGTGATTTTGTTGTGCTTTTTATGATTTCCAGTTGAAAAACATCAATGTGACTAAATAAAACCTTACAGGCGTTTCCCAGGTTACGAACATGCCTTGCATGATTTTACAAATTGCCTGTTGTGTGCATGTATGTGCCCTGCAGTGGACTGAGATCCTGTCCATGGTGGACCTGGTACCATATGTTGCCTGGGAAAGACTCCATGGTCCCCCTAAGGCCAAGAACAGGATTAGTAGGAGGAAGGTGGATAGATGGAGTTCAAGGTGCATGTTGTACAAATGCCTTTGGATAGTTGATTTTAAATAGGAAACTAAATTATCAGTATTTATGTGGATGTTACATATTTGTTTCCATCCATCCTTTTTCTATGGAGCCTATATCCTGATGCAGGGGACGCCTTAGACAGGATGCAAGTGCAGTGCAGTGCATTCATACTCACACATACCAAATTGCCTAACTGCACGTCATTGGACCATTTAAGGAAACTCATCACACACAGAGCCAGTGGCTAAAATCCAAGGTTCAGCCCTGCAGGTGTTGCTCCACACTGAGGTACCACTAACCATCCAGGCATCCAGATTGACCTCAAGACCATTATCGGCACTCAGCTGCTCTACTGCCAGACAACAAACTGCACATATTTTAATAATTAAACTTTTTTGTGATATTTTCCATATGGCTTTATGTCCAGATGAGAATAGCAGACAGCATTAAAATGCATTTAATGATATTTAACAACTTGATATAGATTTATTTTTGTAAATTTAGGGCCACATTTTAAAATTACAGTGCATTTATAATGATACCATGAAGCTGGATTTGCATTGAAGTAATGCTCTTGGTTGGCCTTATCACTGATCCTCGGATGCCTTTACTAAAGACGAAAGAGTCTTTGCTAGCCTAAGGTGATGACTTGCTTTATAGCAGTGGCATTATGAAGACATGGAGGCATTGGTGTAAAACAAAACTCATCTCGAGAGGCTCCTGTTACCTCTGAATTGTATAGTACCTGCATTGTACAGTGTAAGGACTGGCAATTCGCAGGTCTGTGATGAAGGAAAAAAATATCCTGAAGAGTGCTGTTGCATGTTTACCAACAAAGAGGAGAATTGCTTAATGTGGTATTTTAATGTTTTGAACACTAGTTTCAGTGTTTGAACACACAAGTACAGGAATGGATCTGATGCCATTGAACTTTGGTACTCAAAGATTTTGCAAACCTGCACCCTGGAGAAGAATGAGAACAGTTTGATCGTATCTTTGGGAAGCTGGGAGACCTGTATGAATGTATACAGGAGACTGTATGGTCTATATGGTTGCTAGGAGCCACAATTACTTGACAGACATCTAATAGTTATTATTGTACATTAATGCAATAGTGAGGCACTATGACCTCATGATTCGGTGTTACAGTGATATTTGTTTGCTGTTCCGATGTGTATTATAATTTCGAAAGTTTTATTTTTTTATTTTGCTGAACGTAAGTTAATCTTGCTTAAAATGTTTGCTGCTTTTAAATTGATTCCTCCATCACTGAGGTCTACCTATGAAGTAGACTATATCTTCTTAAATTAAAGAGCCTTTATTGAGCTCTGCTCAACAAATAAGCCTTTCAACAAAAAAGATCACCATAAAACAGTACCTACAGCAGTAGCTGCTTTTTAGCAATTAATGAATCAAAAGTAAAAATATTGCAACTGACATGCTCACCAAAATTACCACCCTTACAGCATACATGCGGTATATATGCTACTGAGAACAAGCAAGGTATACACATTTAATCTGAACTGCTTGAAGTAGTGAACTGAAAAATATCTTGCTAAAGTTGGCCACATACTTCAAATGACTACCAGTCAAATGAAATCACACGTGTACGTTGGTGAGAACAATCTGTCGCATAATTATGATGTTGCCGTCAACTCTATCAATTTCGGTTAAAGTGTACGTCCACCATTAGTAGTCTTAGGTGGTATTACAGTAAAATACATACCACCTTAGGCATGTTGCTTTCACCGAGGTAGAAATTTGTCAACTGGGAGGGGCAGGGGTGCTGGTAAAATTTGCTGACTTCAGCGGGGGATACTGTACATCTTGCGAGTTGCAAATTTTACCAGTGCTTAATTGTGGAATGACAAATTTCTGGGATATTCCACAACATTTTCAGAAGGTACCGTTAATCTTGGAGAGAGGTGGGATGTCTGTGCTAATAAGGTGTACCGTGGTATTTTGGGTACAGTACAGTATTCTGAAATCTTGGGGATAAAATTATCAGTTTAGTGAAACTTATGTAGGAATCTCTCGAGAGCCCCCCAGCTTGGCAAGAAGACACCATGTGAATATAATTGTCAAGATTGGTTTTGAAAATACTGTCAAAGTACCATATATCGTAGTATAATGTCTGGACAGTGTGATGGTAGGAAAAATTACACTAAATCTGAGTGAAATTCTCTCCAGAATATCTTGTAAACAAACAATTCCATACTACACTAGTTTTGGGGAGCATTGAGGTTTTTTTTGCAAAAATGACAGATGGTCTACATGCTCTGGGGTATTAGAATGTTTCTTTAGGCAGATGCATGTTTTGGCCGTTCAGCCCGGGGCGGTATCTGAGTAAGTTGTGCGAATGCTAATGGTATTGCCACAATATTTAAGTTTATCGTGGTAAATCTTGCAGGTGGCTGTCTGTTTGCTTTGTAGACTAAAAGGTTTGCCCAAATTCTGGATTTAAACTAAGGCAGCACTGAAGTAGTCACTGCGCATGCTTGGTCAGTCATAACATTGTGCCAGACTCATGATCCAGGTTAATGCGCCCCCCTAGCTCCTGTCCGGGTCCCTGAGGACCGCTTTGAGACACACCACCATAGCCAAATTGGGCCATGTGCAGCTGGCCAAATATATTAGAAGTAACAAATGCTGACCCACACAAATACAGTAACTTACATTTCAATTTTATATTTAAGAATCAATTTTTAACTCATGTGGCGGTCTTAAAATCCCCACCCTAAAGAATCGTGATTTGTAGGCAAACTGATTTTCCCCCATCCCTATAGTTATGTTCCAGTCTGCGGGCACCTGTTCTCATACTCGCCAGATTCTACAGTCTCCAGTTATCTACAGTATTTTACTTGTGTCCTCTTCATTTTATAATTGTGTCTGTGTGTGTGTGTGTGTATAAAATATATGGTATACTGCTGGTCTGGTCAGCTTCTCCACTTGTATTTCCAGTTATGCAGGGATACATAACGTTTGCGTCTTTTAACAGACGTCTGCATGTGGAAATCCTTTGGAGCGTAACCTGGCTTCCTCTTCCCTCTTCCATTTTATCTTTATTAGGTTGTGAGTCTGCACTGTTGTATATACAGAAGCGCCACCTGACAGCTGCTGACTGCACTGACCTCCAGTACGGTTTCAGTTCCTCTACCTTGTGAGCTGGGCTGTTTATTTCAATAGAGAAATAAAACAGCGCTAAACAGTGGAAAGATGTATGCCTGATCCTAGGCTCTCATGCTGCTGATGTCATAGACTGTTTTGATATTGGCGCTGTGTGCTGGCCATACCTGTTAAGCAGGTACTTCCTGACAGATGGCTTAGGGAAGACATCATGCTGTGAATACCACTATTGAACCCTATGGACCACATTGTGCAGGTCAGCGTCCAGGTGCCCTTTCTTTCGTGTGTTGCTTGTATTCTGGCCTGCCTGTTACACATTATCCCTGGTGCACAAGCACCCAGATCAGTGTAATGTGCAAAAAGGTAATGCCATCTAGGTGGTCCTGTACCCATGTAAAGCTGGAATAGTTTCATCTGCTTGAACTGACTTGACTAACAAACAAGGGTCTTATTACCTTTACTACTCATAAATCTGTTTTTTTTTCTTTTCTTTTTACTGATCATACATCATTCAGATCTGTTTTTTACTTTTCAAAGCATGAATCATAATCGAGTAAGCAGTCATTCATCAAACTATCTGCTGTATATATGATGTAAAATTCTTTTCATTATCCAACTTTTTTCATTTAGCAAACTACTGATGTTAGTAACTGTCACCTGGACCATAAGCCTTACACTCTTTTTAATTCTTCTGTTTGAGGCCATTCAAGAGATTTGAATTTCTGTCCTTGTCATTATCCACTGAAGCCAATGGGGGGGTCTGGTTTATAGGAAGCTGGTTATTTGATGTACATTGTTGATACCTTTATCATCAGACAAAGTAGCATGTACCTAGAAGGATGAAAATATTATGATCATGTATGCTATAGTTCTGCAGTGATCCACAATAAACCCAGGAAGTACTGTATTAGGCTGAATCTGTTAGGACTACGTTCGGGGAAGCAGACGGAGTATCGGGAAACAGGGTTTATTGAGGGAAAACAGTGGGGAACACAACGCAACACAGGTAACGACATACTAACTTCAATGACAGGACTGGGGAAACGTGCTCGAATGCGGACTGAAATACACAGGAATTAATGGAAATAACAGGAGAGAGCTGGTAACAATTGGGATTTCACACTGGGTAAATGAGGGGGCATGGCACACAGGAAGATCAGACGAGCAGGGTGTGACAGAACCCCCCCCCCCCCCCCCAAAGGGGAATGAAGAGACGGGACCGGGACACGAGACCTGGAAAACAAAACAAGACCATTACCGGGGCACCAGGAACAGGACGGACACACAGAACAGGCATAAAGGCAGTAACTAAGACACCAGCCGGCTGATCATGGGGGACTCAGACAAGCACAGGGGCACCAAGAAGGGAGACACTGGGGTAACACTAACTGAAGGAACAAAGGGGCCAGGAGTAAACAATGGAGGGATGAGGCGCAGACACAGGGGACACAAAACCAAGCGGCAGGAAGGCAATGGGGGGGGGGGGACAGGGAGCCCGAGGGAACCCCAGTGGGTGAGAGGTGGACACCGTAGGGGTAGCAGGCGACCTCGAGGCTGGAGCCGGAGGGACCCTCAGCGTGTGCGAGGTAGGAGCAGGAGGGGACCTCGTAGGGGGCAAGGAGACAGGTGAAGGGACAGGCAGAGGAGGCGAGGAGGAAGTCAGAGGGGACCTTAGCGCAGGCGAGGAGGGAGGCGAAGCTGCGGTAGGCAACAGTGCAGCCACAGCCGGCGAAGGTGCCGCCGACCGACGAGTCGGAGTGGGGGGACCCACAGGCGACCGATGAGGTGTCGGAGGCAGGACCGAAGGCGGCCGACGAGTCATTGGAGGGGGACCCGAAGGCAACCACCGAGCAGGAGCCGGAGGACCTGCAGGCGGCCCTCGAGCCACCGCCAAAGAGACAGAGGGCGAGCCAGGGGGCAGGGAGGGCGAGCAAAGGGTGTCCCCTCCCTATCCGGGAGACAGAGAGGCGGGAACATGGCCGGGATCTGTCCTACTGTGGTGGCGGAGGAGGCCATCAGGGAAATCCCCGAGGGGTTCGGGCTCCTCCTCCCCCAAGGGGGAAGGAGTGGTGGTCGAGCAGTCCGGGACCTCCTCAGGGACAGGAACTGGGGGCCTGGGAGCTGGTGCTGCGGGAGCAGGGTCAGGAACCAGGGGGTCAGAAGCCAAAGGCATGGGATCAGGAACAGGCGGAGCAGGAATCATGGGCACAGGGGCAGGAACAGGCAGAGCAGGGACATCAGGGGTCAGAGCAGAAGTCACAGGAGGCAGAGCCGGTGCAGGAACTACTGGGGGCGAAGCATCGACTACTGGTGCCGGAACCTGGGGGGGGGGGCGGAGCATCGATTGTGGCAGCAGGGACCTCAGGCGGCGGCGCAGCAGGGACTGCTGCACTGGAACCTCAGACGGAGCAGGAAATGCAGGCACAGGAACCTTGGGCGGAGAAGGAACCGCCGGCACAGGAACCTCGGGCAGAGCAGGAACCACCAGCACAGGAACCGCGGGGTGTGGAGCCGGGGTTTGTACCTCCGCAGCAGGCGTTGCCCCTGTATGGACCTTAGGGTTCCACAGGATGGCATCCCACACAGACCTGGCCCCTTTAAGAGCCAGGCACGTCCCAACAAAGGGGTGCGCTGCTGGTGCCAGCAGCGAAGCCCCAGGAAACTACTCTGAGGCAGTGGAAGCGGCTGCCGGCGCAAACATCGCTGGGAGTGGCTCCTCCCAACACCCGGCGGGGGGAGAAGCGGAGGTAGAGACAGCCCCCAGGAAGATCACCGGCTCTTCTTCCCACCTCCGATCTTAACATTAAATTTGCAGTTCAGTTTATTATGCAAAACATTTCTTTATGTGCTGGCTGCTTTTGTTAATTAATGTCTTGCAAAGGCACTCTTGCTATATCATAATGGTAGTTAGCCTCATATTCAATGTTCAGTTGTCTGGCTGTATATGTTTTAACAAAAGCAAACCTGGTGTTTTTTAATCTCAGATTCTTGATCTCCAGCACACAGACAACGATGTACACAGATTTTTTTTGGTTCAAGCCCTTGCACTGTTTGTGTTTAATCTTGTTAATAGCGATGAATGAAAGCCACCCTTTGCTGTAAGGAGATGTTGGTTCAGCATTTAGAGTTAATTGCAGCTCTTACACACCCCTTGTATTTCCAGATTTCTTATTCATTTTAATTATTTTTGTTGACGTGTATTTCACATTCACTAAGGGTATGTTTACACTAGGGAAGCCAAAAAATATGCAATGAAAAGCACAAACCGTTGTACCGTGTGTAAAAAATGTTTGCATGTGTTTTTCTGTGTTTCTTATTGCCTTTGTTCACATTCTTGTGTGTCCATACGTTTTTGAAGTTGCATTGTATTAGCCGTTTTTGTAATTGTACATGATTGTCCCTAGTGTTTGTGTGGAAAAAGAGGAAGTAAAAAAACGCATACAAACAAGCACTTTGGAATGCATTTGTATCAATTTTTCATTGTCATCAATGGGAGCCAACTGTTGTTATAACTCTAAAACAACAAGAGACAGAGACATGTAGTAAAGTGTACTATGAATATTTGACTGTGGGAAACAATGCACACTCCTTTACAGATTATGTATTTCCATATATAATTATTACTAATTACAAACTGTACATTCAGTGTGCATTGGAATAAATAAATGGGCTAATAACTCTAAAACTAAATAAGATATGTCAAGTATATTGTGCTTTAAAGTTTAGCTGATTTCTTGTGTGAACAAGATGGAAATGGAAATTAAATTAAGCCATCATTTTTATTTTTATTAATGTAGGATTAATTAGGATATTAGCCTAAACTGGTGTGTGTGTGTGTGTGTATTACACTGAACAAAAATATAAACGCAACACTTTCGATTTTGCTCCCATTTTGCATGAGCTGAACTCAAAGATCTGAA
>JAODJU010000108.1:24688810-24721202 GCA_026776725.1 Gnathonemus echidnorhynchus
TTTCACCGCACAAATGTCAAATGTCGGAAAATTAGAGTTCCTGCACTTATTTTTTCCCACTTCAAGCACTGATTATAGGTGGAAATAATGTCTGATTACTCACTGTATATATGGGCAAAATGCAAAAATCCGATAAGTTAATCCTGCATGCAGGATGTCCTCCATGTGCTGTGCTGCCAGAGAGGTTCCAGGCTCGAACTAACCCTTTGCTGGATAAGCAGATACCAAACATGGATGTGTGTATGATAATCAAGCCGTAAATGCCTTGTGGATGAAGCTTCTGCTGTGAAACCAAATAATGATAAATAGTATAAAAGCTACTTTTGCACAGAGATATTAGGTATCTCTGCTACTGTTCTAGAAAGTTTATTGTGAAAAATTAGGCATTTAATGGGCAGAGCCAGCCAGGCTTGGCCTTGGCCCTCTCTTGCTTCATGCTGAGTGAACTCCTGCAGTTTGATAACAGGGGTAAATGAAGGTGATTGACACTGATTATCTGCTGGGGTGATCTTCCAGCCACACGCGCTAAACACCACTGACTCCACTAACAGAAACCAGAGCCGCTACTATACCTCTACTAACTTAGTTCTAACAGCATACACATTTAATTTATTTCTTTTATGTTTTTACAGGGAGTTACAAACACTGTTATGAATGTTCATGATGTTCTTCTTAATTTAATTTTTGCCACTGCTTCAATCTCATTACGTGTCTTGGTGCACCAGTGTTGAAAAGGGAAAACGATATATATGATGAGTATAAAAAATGTCCATGATTGCTTGGGGGTTGTCCTGCTCCACTACAGGCTTAATACTGCACGTATGCTCCTCTATACCTCAGTCTGCCTCTCATATGGGTCGTTTTCGGCTTCAAGTTCCATCCTGCTAAATTTAGAGAGAAGACCCCTCGTCTCACTCTGTCTCTTGGCACTGAATACCAGGCCGCCTGCTCAGGGAGTCTATGACTCCATCACAGCTACACGGAGTCAGGGCTGGGGGTCCTTCTACAAAAGCAGGTAGGACAGAAGAGTCCTTGGTCATAGAGCTGATGGATGTGCGGAGTGAGTGAATGTTGAGGTAGGGTAGCCATTATGAGCTGTTGAGCAGTAGGAAACTCCAGCAAAGTGGGTGGAGGAACAGACCTGGGGTAGGAGCTAGTGTAGGCCGAGACCTGGATTTCAGTGCTTCTTCCCAGTTAAACACGAAGATTTACACAGCTATACTGGTAATGCACAAGGAAAGGAGAATAATTGTCTCCTGAATAAGTGTGATGTTAATAATGTTAATTTGAGGAAGTAAGCATTTATTGAGAGTAAATATGCAGTGATGGTCACAGGCAGACAGAAGCATGGATACTCTTTACATTCAGCCAAGGAGAATGTGCCAGGGGGCAGCTGCTGTTTCGACTGGTTGACAGCAAACCCTGGAGGTGATTCTCAAGGTGCCGCGAGCTACAGAGCTGCCATGAACTTTAACAGTATATATTTACCTTAATATTGGCAGAGCAATCTAAGGTCCCATGGTGTGCTCAGGAGTCTTCTGCGTGACTGAAGTGAGTCCTTTCATACACAGGACTCACATGGAGTCAAACTTAGCCAGTAGGCTGAATTAGTGTCAGTCTGACAGCGGAACCCTTTGCCCCAGTGTATGACCATGTTCAACTAGGACATCCATGTTCATCTAGGACATCCATGTTCACCTAGGACATCCATGTTCACCTAGGACATCCTCTGGCTCTTTATTCCCAGACCTGTTTTAATATGCAGAGCTTTGGGGCCGTATGGAGTCCTGTGATCCTCCAAAGTCCTTCTGCCCAAGAGGGAGGGATGGTTGCCTTTACAGTTCTTGCCATTTCTAATGGGAGATGTGGCCATTTGCCAGGTAGTCAGGAGCACTTGGAGTAACACAGCCTTCAGATGACGAGCATCTGAGAAATTTTTTAGCATTGCCTTCCTTTGCTTTGTACTCTGAATCCTGTCGGACAGTCCAGGGTTTCTTCTTCATCTCCTCTTCAGAGGGAAGGCGCTTGATTCAGATCCTGTGTATTTCATGTCAGTTCAGGAAAATGAATAATTCTTATGAAATGTGTGGTATTTGGTGCTTCTGGTACTACCTGTATCACAGTAGGTCTTTTTGCAGCATTGGCCTATCAATATGAAGTGGGATCTGTAATATGTGCTGATGTTAGGCTTCCAGGACTTAATACTTGATCTATCTCCAGAACAAATGCACAGTAGTGTGCTACTGCTTACAACTGAGACAAACTGAGGCAAAACAATGAATCATCTGACCAACGCTAGCACACTAAGTTATATGTGATTTTGATGACTTTCCGCTATATATTGCACTGTTTTTGTTATTTACGCACTGGTTAAATCCTTATATGCTTATTTTGATCTTTGTGGCTACAAATCAATACAAGCAATCTGCACAGCATATGTTGTTCCAGTTGCTTTGGGTACTCAGAACAAATACTTACAGAAATTTGTTTGGATGGATGGGTCTTTTTATTGATCATTGCCAGCAGACGCAGAAGTTACGGTACAGTCCTTTCGAAGATGACGTCATTTATTTAGCTATGAAGTGTTTTTTTTCCAAAAATATCTTGCGTTATGTTCTTTAAAAAAGAAAAATAAATTAATAAAAAAGTATTAATAAAAAAATTAAAAATGTTTTTTTTCGTATTTGATTTTATATGGCAGAATAGTAATTTACTTGACACATAGTGCTGCTTGTGTTAATGCACAAATAGAACTGCCAGTAGGGGGCAGCACTAATGCCTGAAATGTATTGATATACTGAGGCTGGTAATGCTTGGTTGCCGTGGTGATGTGAGCCGTGACGCAGACCCAGCCCAGTGAAGAGGAACGCAGAGGGCAGTGTTGAGCCAGCTTGGAATCTCAATCAGCAACAGGCACACCTCCCCCCCCCGTCGAGAGAGAGGCACGCATGGCTGGGGTCTCACGCCCCCCCACACCCCAGCTGCAGCTCTGGTGCTGCCTCTCAGCAGGCGCAGGTCGGCTGCCTTAGCAGCTTCTGCTCGAAGGCAACTATGTGTTGCTGTGCAGTATCAGAATGATTATGCTTTGCTGCTCTCAAATGTGAAAACAGTAAATCAGCCTTCCTGCCTGCCAGTCTGCTTTTTCTTCTTTTTGTATGTGTATTGAATGGTGCTGCATATGTACAGTAGCACTGTGCTGCCTTGGTAATCCATTCATTTTCCTGACTATAGCATGCGCTCTTTGAGCAGTTGTCCACGTGTCTCATCAAAAAATGTCCCCCTCAGAAAGCCAGGATGCGAAGATAACTTTATACGGTGAATTCCTTCAGGGAAACGTCACTAATCAGCTTAGTTTTGGCCCATTTTCCTGAATTGGCCCCGAATCATTTACATTTACAGCATTTGGCAGATACCCTTAGCCAGAGTGACTTACTTAAGTGCTTAGAAGTCTGATCAGTGAATACATTCTGATTATAGTTCAGTAGAACCCAGATAAGAATACTACCACTCTAAAAAACTCTGTTGGCAAGTAATACATTTAATACACCCAATGACCTGGCTGTTCGGACATCTAGTGGAAGTTCATTCCACCCCATAGGTGTCAAAATAGAGAAGAGTCTGGATGCATGTCTTCCTTGTGCCTTGAGAGATGGTGGCACCGGTCGAGCAGTACTGGTGGATTAGAGAGAACGTGGTGCAGTGCGAGAATTTGTTTTAGGTAGGAGGTCATTTTTGGCTTTGTCGGCAAGTATCAGTGTTTTGAATCTGATGCGGGCAACTACAGGAAGCCAGTGGAGGGACTATAGCAGTGGTATGGTGTGGGAGAACTTGGGGAGGTTGAAAATGAGTCGGTCAGCTACATTCTGGATCAGTTGCAGAGGACGAATGGTGCTCAGAGGCAGACTTGCTAGGAGCGAGTTACACTAGTCTAGTCTCGAGATGTCGAGAGATTGAACAAGTATCTGAGTGGCCTGTGTGGAAAGAAATGGACGAACCCTTTTGATGTTGAAGAGGAGAAATCTACATGAGCAGGAAAGATTAGCAAGATAAGGGATCTAAAGAATACATGACTATTAAGGATGTAAAAAAATCAACTGATGTCACTGTTGAAATCAGCACTACCCATGTGCTCGGATCCTGGAGTGTGTCCTGGGAAACAAAGGGCATAAGGTAGGGGATGCCCCAAAAAGGATGCCAGTCCATCAAAGGGAACAAGGCAGGGGATGCCCCAAAAAGGATGCCAGTCCATCAAAGGGAACAAGGCAGGGGATGCCCCCAAAAGGATGCCAGTCCATCAAAGGGAACAAGGCAGGGGATGCCCCAAAAAGGATGCCAGTCCATCAAAGGGCACAAGGCAGGGGATGCCCCAAG
The DNA here is from genome assembly GCA_026776725.1 of Gnathonemus echidnorhynchus. Lineage (NCBI taxonomy): Eukaryota > Metazoa > Chordata > Actinopteri > Osteoglossiformes > Mormyridae > Gnathonemus > Gnathonemus echidnorhynchus. Next base: position 24,693,182 of record JAODJU010000108.1, read on the forward strand.
AAGGATACCAGTCCATCAAAGGGAACAAGGCAGGGGATGCCCCAAAAAGGATGCCAGTCCATCAAAGGCCACAAGGCAGGGGATGCCCCAAAAAGGATACCAGTCCATCAATGGGCATAAGGCAGGGGATGCCCCCAAAAGGATGCCAGTCCATCAAAGGGAACAGATTATAATCAAATACGGCCTTATGTCTGTTGTCTGAGAGAGAAATCGCACAGAAACCCAAGAAGAACATGCAGACTTCACACATACAGAACTGGGGGCATGAGTCACATCCATGATTACACAGTGCTGGCTTAGAAACTTAAATTATGCCGTACTTACAATTTTCTAGAGTTGCACATTTGTAATAAGGAGTGTATGCTTTATTAGGGCCTAGATATTTACAGCATTTTAATTATTCTAGAGCTCACTTGACGAAAAAACTAGCTCTCTAGGAAAAAAATGCAGGCAAGTTAAGGCAACATAGGCAACTTACCTAATAGACTTAATCTCCATCTATTGACTGACAGGTCGGTGATTTTGGTTCCTGATGGATCGAGTATTAGGGCTAGAAACTGGAAAGAGGGCTGCTCTTGATGTGCTCTGTTGCATCTATCACATAAAAGCGATGTTCAGGGTTATTGGGCCTCAGCTCCTTCTCTCTGTAATGGCCTGTAAATTTCTGTCTTCATTTGTGTGGCACTCAGTTCCCACTTTTCCCCGCAGGCGAAAATAACCCTCATTACATTTGTGATAGGAAGCAGAAATACATAGGAAGCAGAAATACATAGGAAGCAGAAATACAAATGAGCCCCAGCCGATTATGAGGCCCCATATTTTAGTAGCTTTTATCAATAATCCATCAAATTTGGGAATTCGCTGGTGTGGCTGTGACGTACATGCCCCTCCCTGTTCCCTGTTACTGCTATCAGAATGTAAATTATAACAGCATTGGCCGAGCAATGAAATTATGGGAAGCGAATTCTAGTTTTTTCTTGGATGTTTTGCTGCAGAAATTTAAGTCCCTTTTTCAAGGATGCAAAAGTTCTGTCGAATCAGATGGCTTCTGGTGTCCTCCTCCATACAACCTTCTGCCCAAAAACCTCATCGGGGCTCTGTTCTGACCTTGTCTGTGATCTTATGGCAGATCCTTACTAATTGCTCTCAGTGCTCACAGTTCACCAACATGAGGTTTATTACAGATGAAGAAGAAGCCATCAATCTATATGTGATTAAACTAGGTAGTTTAACAGTGAGTCTTGCTGTTGTACCCTTTCCATACGTTTTTTTTCTACCTGCATAATTAATTTGGTGTTAAAAAGAAAAACATGCCACTTTGGATAGCAGCATCTGAAAATCAACACCCAGCAAACAAGTCACAGATCAATAAAAGAGAACTCAATCCTGCACTCTCACACTTTGCTAATAATGTGTTTAGTTTCACAATTTGTGTTTTTTACACCTGCCCTGTTACAATTCACCCCACCTCCATGGTCAGAGCATCTAATAGGCCGTTTTCCTGGGAGAAGGTCCAACATCAGGTTATGAAAGATGCCCCACACAGTCTCTAATGCGTTTGCCTCCCCATTTGCCTTCCTCAGTAAAGGGACCAGTCGTTCACAGATTTCTCCAATTTGCAAATGGGCCATGGGGCACAATGCTTCTTTAGGTACATCGTTCTTTGGACTGCTTTCATTTCACGACTGTGTCAACTTGACCACAAAATACTACTTCAAGGATGAAGCCTAATAAGTCATATGTCTGCTTGTTTTGTAAAATTGTGTGTGTGTGTGTATATATATATATATATATATATATATAATATTAAAAAAATATGCGCGATAACATCCTCTCCCATTACCCTGAGTGCAGGGCCATGTAGCTATAACTGTTATGTAATTTTTGAAGCATTAAATAGTCTGGCCTTATTTGGGTTAAATCCATCATCTCTCTGGATGGAACAGGCCATCCTGTGCATCATTCTGCTTCCACAGTTGACATTTTATATCTCTCCCCCGAAATTCATCATTGACTTGCATGCCTTCTGCATTATAGACAACATTTCATATGAATCTGACAAAAACTCTGAGTGGTTCTAAAATGGAAAATAATATTGTCAAGAGTCTTAGACGGAGTACAGTGACATTTTAATGAAAGCTCTGCAGCTGCTTGTACTGTCCTTGGACTACTTCAGACAGCCAGAGTTGGGTAATTCAGGTCCAGAGAGTAAAAGTCCAGACTAGGATTTTGTTTCAACCAACCAGTTGAATATTCTGTGACTGTGATTCTTTATGCTCAACTGGTTGGTTGAAACAAAATCTTGGTCTGGACTCTTACTCTCTGGATCTGAATTTCCCAACTCTGCAGACAGCTGTCTTCGTTCTGAAGACAATACATGCAACACATACTCCTGTTGCCTCTGAAGAGAAAACAGTCACCTCTCTCTTCCACCTGTCGCCATAGTCCGTGGCCCGGTTGTTTAATTGTGGTGTTTAATCTTATGTAGGTTCTTCTGTGTTTAATTGGTCTAACTACATTTACCTGTCAAGCCTACTCCATAGTCTGTGGTTGTAATTAAGCGTTCAACCACTGGGTACAAAACACTCAGCAGATTAGTGAGCTGTTGCAGGTGTTGAAAACTTAGTAAAAATTGTTCGTATTCTTTTGCTTTTTCATAACTGTTTTCTTTTGCTCTTGGTGCGTTTTGGCTTTAAATGTGTTGTATGTATTCAATACTTTCCTCCTACTGTATGAGAACTTAAATAACCGAACAGATGCTAGCAGAAGATTTAATTGACTCCCTTTTCATTATGGCATATCAACACAAAATATTAAATCATGTTATTAAAAGTTTGCTACCTTAAATGCTGTATCATCTTCCTGCTGATATTTCAAACGGCCATGACTATCTGATTGTTGCGTAATCAAATAAAGGAAAAAGGTTGAAAATGTAAAGTTTTGCTTTTACTTTGGTGGCACCATAGTGGTTCTTGACACTGATAAATATTTAATGTCTTTTCTCATTCAGTGTTTTTTATTATTTTATTTTATTTTTAATCAGTAGTGCTGCTTTTTAATGAAAATGGATATGGGGGACAGACAAAAAATTACAAATTACAATGACTGTGCCCTAGGATTTAGATTGAACATAATGGCTTATATAATAAGGTATAAAACTGTAAATTGTATAAATTATCTAGATAAGAACACCTGCCATATTTATTGTGAATATTGTATCATTTTAATAGTATAACATTACCCACGATATGGAAGGAGTATTGGGCCTGCTTTTGACCTGAGAGTAAATACCCTTTTTCAGTCTGTACATTTGTCCACCGGGGCCTTAACAATGGCTGTCAGCACTGACTGGTTGCTAGGTAACAGTTACCTGATTGCTTGCCTTTCACAAAATTGCGCAGAGCAGGTGCTGGTTACGAATAAAAAATGGAATGGCTCATAATAACGACAAACTGATTGCTTTCATTAAAGGAAACTGACTTCAGCTTCTCTTTGTAGTCCTTGTATAGACTGTATTGTTTGTTAGATTGTTTTCTGGATTATTAGGTGGAATTCATTTGTTATTGTTTTAGTCCTGCCAAAGCATACATTACTTGTCCTGCTTTATTAAATAACATTGCAGTGATCCCCGCTATATCGCGGTTCAGCTATCGCGCCCTCGCTATATCGCAGATTTTATCCCGACGCGTCACAGTTCTCTGCATACCGCGTACCTTACTTGTGATCAGATTGTTTTCGTTTTGTTTTAAGCCCTACGATGGCTCCCAAGCGTCCTGCATCTTTTAAGTCCCCCCTATTCAAAGCTGGCCCTCGATTCCAAATCCAGACCTTGTTTTCAAGTCTCCCAGGTAGTTAGCTTAATAATTTCTGGCACTAGTTGGCTTCACAACTGGCTCTCAGGTAAAGGAAAGCTGGAAATACAGCAGTGCTCGGCCCTTGAGGACCGTGATTTGAAAAGCCCTGTTCTAAGCCTTCTGGTAGTAGTGAGCCTAAGCACCAGAGGAAGACCTTGACCATTCAGGAGAAGGTAAAACTCCTGGATTACGCTTCGGGAAGGAAAGCATTACGCTCACATCGCTCGCCATTATGGCTTCAATGAATCGACGGTACGATACATCAAGAATGAAAAGAATATAAGAGCCACAGCACTTTCCTTTAGCCAAACAGGAAAGAGGGTGGCATGTCCTCGGAATAAGGCCATCGTTAAAATGGAATCACATACAAATGTTTATTTATATGGTATTTATATATCACGGATTTTCACCCATCGCTGATGGGTCTGGAATGCATCTTCCGCGTTAGCTGGGGGATCATTGTATTGCTAATAGTGTGTGATTAAGGCTGATCTGAGATCTCGCATATGACAAGATAGCTGCTCAAGTGGAGGAAAATATGTATAACATGACCAAAGAATGTATATTAAACAAAGGTCTTGGATTGTGACTAGAGCACTGGGTGCTCCCATCAAAACCCTGACAACACATTGCTGTTGGGCTGTTTTAAAGACAGCCTCTTTCCACCAGTAAAGGTCCCCCCAGAGACAGGGTCTAAATTTGTCTTTTTCATTTTGCTGTCATAGTTCTTATGCTCTGATGCACTTTTGAAGTATTTCCTTTAAGGATGATGCTGTCTGTAATTATTTTCAATCCTTTATTGTAAGCTATTATACACACTTTATGATTCCCCACTCCATCCATCCATCCATCCATCTTTCCACTGATTATCCAGGAAAAGGTCACGTAGTGTCCCTCCCTGGAAGGACAGAGCAGACTTCAGGAGACAATTCTGGATGAGATTCCACTCTGCAACCCGATACCATCAAGATAAATCTTACTCTTCAAAGCACTATTTTTAATACAATTTTATAAATGTGTTTATTTAATGGTGTTTAACTCAATTTATAATGAATATATAAGGCATTCAGGAATCAAATGGACTTGATAAAATGGCCTGTTTAAAAAGTCCAGATAAATGAGCCAGATGAAATGCAAGTTGATTTCAACCACATATTTTACATGTGCACGCAGTACCGGTTACTGCTGACCTCATAATGACCATACAACAGAAATATGCGCCAGAGAGCATCTTCAGCAAGATCCTTCACGCCGTGTAACTGAGCTGTTTCCTCAGTATCAGGGATAGAATCTATCACTGTCAGTTTGAGTGTGTGCCTCAGATTGTAGTGTAATGAAAATTGCTGTGACAGATTGTACACTTCACTCTTTTTTCATGTCTGTCTAATGCAGGGGTGGCCAATCTTATTCGCAAAGGGCCAGTGTATGTGCAGGATTTTGAGATATCATTTAAGTCAGTGTGAGGACTTTTCAGCCAAATCAGTTCTTTAATTATTTAATCTAATTATATGTGTAGCATTTATTCGATATTACACTATATGGACAAAAGTATTGGGACATCTGGCCATTACACCTACAGGAACTTTAATAACATCCCATTCTAAATCCATAGGCCTCAATATGGAGTTGGTCCCCCCTTTGCAGCTATAACAGCTGACACTCCTCTGGGAAGGATTTCCTCAAGATTTTGGAGTATGTCTGTGGTCGTTTTTGCCCGTTCATCCAGAAGAGCGTTTGTGAGGTCAGGCACAGATGTTGGGTGTGAAGGCCGTTCTAGTTCATCCCAAAGGTGTTTGATGGGGTTGAGGTCAGGGCTCTGTGTGGGCCAGTCAAGTTCTTCCACATCACACTCACCCAACCATGTCTTTATGGACCTTGCTTTGTGCACTGGGGCACAGTCATGCTGGAACAGAAAAGGACCTTCCCAAAACTGTTCCCATAAAGTTGGAAGCATAGAATTGTCAAAGATGTCTTGCTGTGCTGAAGCATTGAGTTACCCTCACTGGAACTAAGGCGCCCAGCCAAACCCCTGAAAAACATCCCCATTCCATTATCCCCCCTCCACTAGACTTTACAGTTGGCGCACTGCAGTCAGACAGATAGCATTCACCTGGCATCCACCAAAGCCAGACTCATCCATCAGACTGCCATACAGACAAGGGTGATTCGTCACTCCGGAGAACATGTTTCTCCTGCTCCAGAGTCCAGTGGCAGTGTGCTTTACACCACTCCATCTGACGCTTGGCATTGCACTTAGTGATGTGAGGCTTGCATGCAGCTACTCGACCATGGAAGCCCATTTCATGAAGCTCCCAGAGCACAGATTTTGTGTTGGGATGAACGCCAAAGGAAGTTTGTAAGTCTGCAGAACTATAAGGTAACAGAGCATTGGCAACTTTTACACAATTTACGCCTCAGCGCTCGGCGACCCCGCTGTCTTACTTTATGTGGTCTGCCACTTTATGACTGAGTTACTGTTTTTCTTTAAATGCTTCCACTTTGCAATAATGCCACTTGCAATTGACCATGGAATATCCAGCAGGGAAAGAATTTGTACATGAACTGACTTATTGCAAAGGTGGCATCCTATGACAGTACCATGCTTGAATGCACTCAGCTCTGCAGAACGACCCATTCTTGCACAAATGTTTACAAACCTGACTGCATGGCTAGGTGCTTGGTTTTATACACCTGTGGGAATACGTCCGAATGAAACACTTGAATTCAATGATTAAGAGGTGTGTCCCAATACGCTTCTGCATATAGTGTATATGATTACATGAGGTAAAAAAAACTACCATCCATCCATCCATCCATCCATCCATCCATCCATCCATTTATCCATTTTCTGTGACTACTTATTCTATTCAGTGTCGTGGGGGGTCCGGAACCTATCCCGGAGTCAACAGGCGCAAGGCAAGGAACAACATTAACTACAACAATTTGAAATAAAAAAAATAAAGTCAAGCAGTTCTCCTCTTCTTTTTGATGCCGTTTTCTCTTCACAGATTTAGAATATAAGTCCAGCTTCTTGCTCCCAGGTCTTTCTCTTTCCATCTCGTCTTGGGTCTCAGCAACACAAATTTGACAGAAGCAGGCGGTTTTAAAACTGCTGCAGGTGGACGAAAAATAAGCAACAGGTCCAGGGATTTATCTAGCACTAACCACAAGATGCTCACAACACCCGCAGCACTCTGGGGGGTGGGGTGCCAGGTTATCAGGGGGGTAGCAGGGGCATGTGTGTGTGTGTGTGTGTGTGTGTGCGTGTATAGACAATAAGATAATAAACACAAGTATATCTGTATTTAAAATCTAAATATTAGCACTGTATACACTTGCAGGTGTAAACTCAGAATCTGTCTGTTGTGGCTTTCAGGAATTATAGAAAATAGTCCTTGTAATGAAAGAGTTCCAAGACCCAAGGGTAGAGCAAGCAGTTTTTTAATGATTCATGCCGAGAAATGACAAGTACAAAAACGGAATCTGAAAAACCAGGGTCAAAACGAGCTGAGCTGTGAAGTGAGAACAGTGACGAAGTACCAGGTGCAAGTCACATGCAGAAAACGGGGAAGGATTCCAGAACAGACAGACAGGCACCCGCATGAACAGTCCTGTAAGGAGCAGACTGAATCCTTCAACAAAGCCGCTGTCAGAGAAGGATCTCATGCAGTGCCTGGTCACCAGTGTGCCGAGTATGGTGGTGAGCCAAGGTGAGGTCTGGCCAGGCGCGGCTGCAGGGACTGCTGACGAGAGGCAGCTGTTACAAGCTGTTACAAGTTTTCACGAAACCTAATGTAGCTCAGTACTAAGTAATGAAGTCTTTGTCGTGAGCTGGCAGAATGCAAGTGTTCATGAATCTGTAATGCCACTTTATTAAGACTCAGTGGAGGAGTTCATTTAAAGAAAATCCTGAAAACTGACTATTTTTAGGCATGTAAAATTAACCCTGAAATGCAAAAAAGTGCTTGTAATGTGCTTTTGTCTCCTCATCTCTTCACTTTTGGATAGGGTAGCGAATTAAGGAGCTCAATAATAAATAAAGCATTGATTTACAACCATTCCCACAAACCTCCCGGACAGATCCAGCAGGACTGTTCTACCAGAGCTTTAAAAGGAGCACTTAATGACAGTAATCCATCAACTCACCCCCACCCCCCCATCTGAGGGAAACATATTACGACAGGTTACAAATACAGCATGAATATAGTCACCATCACAGCTGGACCCCAGACGTTACTCCTTGCTGGATCAGCAACTGCAATATCAGAACTTCTCATATTTTGTAAAATTCAGTAACTCAGAAGGCCTGAGGCAGGCGTCAGTTTATCAACAAGGACTTTTATGTCTTTCCGTTGGCATTGTTTCACTTTTACAGTATGTAAGATCTTTAACATTTGGAATTATCTAGAGGTGGGATGTGGGGTATTGTTACTTTTAATATCGGCATGTAAAATGAATCTTCCTAACTCTCACAAGACCCAGAATCTACACGGTTTTCTGGGAGCACGGAATCTGATTCATTCAAAGACTGATCCTCGCGCATCAAATCAGCATTCATTTACAAAGCGGTGATACATCACCTAAAGTGTTTTCTCCACGCGGCATAGTGATGATTGTAAATTCACAGGCTACACACTCACTGAGTCCTGACACCTGGTTTTTTCTTCCCTGTGTTTATCTGTTTTTTTTTTTCCTGCATGGAAACTAACGATGCATCTGCCTGATATTTTGTCTTAGAGGTTATAATTCTGGTGGCTTGCAGGGTTGGGGGCTTGAATCTCACCCTCTCTCTCTGTTTGTGGAGTTTGCATGTTCTTCTTGTGCAGTGCAGGTTCCCTCTCCTTTTTGTGGAGCTTGCATGTTCGTCTTGTGCAGTGCAGGTTCTCTCTGTTTGTGGAGTTTGCATGTTCTTCTTGTGCAGTGCAGGTTCTCTCTCCTTTTTGTGGAGTTTGTATGTTCTTGTGCAGAGCAGGTTCTCTCTGTGGAGTTTGCATGTTCTTCTTGTGCAGTGCAGGTTCTCTCTCCTTTTTGCGGAGTTTGCATGTTCTTCTTGTGCAGTGCAGGTTCTCTCTCCTTTTTGTGGAGTTTGCATGTTCGTCTTGTGCAGTGCAGGTTCTCTCTGTTAGTGGAGTTTGCATGTTCTTCTTGTGCAGTGCAGGTATCTTTGACTTTCCTCTGAAGTCTATGTGGGTGTGATCCCTGTTACCGACAGTCATCACATCCCGGGTCTTCTCTTGCCTTGTGCCTTGGCTGAGCTCCTGGGGGTTGGAAGATGCTTGGGATGGAAATGTTAATTTTATAGAATTTGTAATCGAGTTGTGATAAGTAGTTAAAATGAGTAGTTTTTTCCAGTTAAGACAGGAACTATTGTAATTCTGCTTAAGTGTGTTGATGTATATAAATATAGCACTTACGTAAAATGCTAAAACAAAATAGTGCTTGTTTAATAAGTAGCAACATAATTTACGTCATTAGACTGATTTGTGCTAGGTTATGCATTTCTATGTTTGGTGAACTTCAAGTAGGCTTAGAGAAACTATGTGTATCTGGAGAAGTTCTTTCCATCCAGTTCTTTTCAATAATCAGGTTTACGAAAATGCTTTCTGTTAGTCCTTTGCCTGATAGTGCACTCTGTTGATGAATCTGTTGTTTTGCCTTTTATGCAGAAAATAGAACTTCAGATTTTTTTCAGTTCAGTCTGCATTATTAGTGTAAATCTTTTTAATGGACCTTTTTAATTAAATAGTAATAGTGAGAAAAGGCTCACTCAATTAAAAAGGACAGATATATTTTTGGGATTAATTATTTATGTTTCCATTTAATTATTGGACTGCTGACCTCGAGATGGGGGGCTGGGGGTGGAGCATGCAGTCCTGTGTCTGGGTAACTTAAGGAGTGTCATTTAAAAATTACAAATTATTTTATGCAAAACTTTATTAATAAAAGCCTGAATAATATTAGAGTTTTTTTTTTAAAAACCAAAAGTTATATCTGAGTCTTTCTCAAGCACACAGACTCAGACCTGTGGACATGACTTTGTCCAGACTCACAGAATCACTAGACCAACATTGCTGGACTCATTGTTACCAAAATGTAAGCACATCCTGCCCAATGGGCTATCAGAAATGATCTCTTAAGTAGAAAAAAATCCCTCCTTTATGAGCCTCTTCTGCTCTTTTGACTTGTTATTTGGAGGAAAAAGTTTCACCACTGAGTTGTTGATCATAAACATGGTTTTCTTCACTAGGAAGTGTACACTTAAAGTAGGGCTAGGAGACTATGAAGTTTTATCTTTTATTCAACACATTTTTACATATGAAATGGCTTGATATTGTATCATTCAATTGATTTTATTTATTTGTAAATGTAGTAAAATATGGTTTGGTGAGAGGTCGAAATCAGGCAGATAGTTTCACCACTTGATCTGTACCCCTTGCCCAATTTGTACTTCATGTTTGCCCATGTGCCTGCATTTTCAAGCATGCATGCACCCTGTTAAATTTTCTAGCATTGCCCAATCCATTCATCCTGCCATGTAAAAGATATCTCATTTTACAGCAAACCATACTGTCTTCGTTTATGACGTGCTACAGTGTTCTCAGAAACGAAAGCAGCATAAATGAAAATTTCAACGGCAGAAATTCAATACAAACAGCACAAATGACAGAAACTGGTTTGATTCGAATTGGACACGGGGGGGGCAACTTCATGGTGGCGATGTCAGCATGTAGACAAACATATGTATCTCAGAAACAAAAGCAGCACCAGCAAAAATTTCACACAAAAGACAAAAACAATCAAGACCGGTTTGGTTAAAATCTGAAATGGGGCCAACTTCACGTGGTAGGGTTGGGGTTTTAACCTAGGCTTGGCCGGTATGATGGTATTACGGTATACCCCAGTATTTAGAAATTTGGAAGGTATAATCTTTAATACCATCAAAAATACAGACATTTCTTTCTGTTAAATCGATATGCAGATGCTGCATTGAGGTGATGTATTGTAGTGCACAGGACATACCACCAGAGGTCAATCTACTGGTGAGGAAGACAGCGACTGCCAGTGGTAGCAATGACACATGATGAGTAAAAAAGAAAAATGTTTCCGCCCGTTTGAAAGCATTTTGTATTTCTTCCCAATGATAAAGGTGAGCCAGTCAGTTTTTCACGTTTCATTTTTATTGTACCTTGAGAATATTTGTGAACATTGTGCATGTGAATATAGTAATCTGTAACATAGAAGCTGCAATTTTTTCAATACACATCTAAAATGAAATTGATCTATTGCAATTTATTAGAACTTAGCCAGCAGAAATAATTTGCTTGTGGTGACCATTTTCATGCAGGACTAATATTTAATATAATTCTCAGTGATTTTGCCCAAGTTCTTATGATGTATGAATGCATTCACGCTGCTGTCAGTAGATTGGATATAGTTTCCCATGCACCCTATGGGGTGGTTACGTGGTGGGTTCTGCAACAACGAAGTGGAGTGGTGTCAATAAATGAAGGGTAGTGTTTTAAACGTTTTAACTCCTCAATGGGAGGTGTCTCCTTGTTTCCCCAGCGCTTAACTTCCCGTTTTTGCTTTCTCTGATTCTGGAGTTTACAGTAGCCTACATGATTTATGTTTTTATTATAATTATTTATTTTAATACAGTCATATACATATATCGGGGTGAAATGTCTAGAAGGTGTGACAGTATGAAAAAACAGGTACCACCCAAACCTAGTTTAGCCCCAACTCTGCTTTCTGTATGCAGTCTTTGTATGTTCTCCCTGTGTTGCATGGATTTCCTCCAAGTACTGCTCTTTCTGCATACAGTTATGTGAATGAGTGTTTCTGTATAATGCCCATATTTTTTTGGAAGTGTGTGTGTGTGTGTGTCTGTGTGTGTGTGTGTGTGTGTACCCTACGATCGACTGGCATCCTGTCCAGGGTGTACCCCTGCCCTGTGCCCTGTGATGGACTGGCATCCTGTCCAGGGTGTACCCCTGCCCTGTGCCCTGTGATGGACTGGCATCCTGTCCAGGGTGTACCCCTGCCCTGTGCCGAGGGTTAGCCTGGGATAGACTTTGTCTCCCTTCATGATGCTGTGCTGGATAAGTGGCTGGACACAGATGGGTGAATACAGTATTTAAAATTATTGACTTGCAATTCCAGAATTCCATTCAGAATTTTGCCACAGAGCAGTTTGCATTTTCCCTGGACTCATCTGAGTTTGCTCCAGTTACGCTGCTCTCTTCCTAAAATTCCTATTTATCCATGGATCTCAGAGGCTTATTATGGAAGATATCTCACTCGGGATATATGCAGCATTGTGGCCCCGGGTTTTCAGGGATTGGTTTTGGACCGCTACACACACAAGCGGAGCAGTACTGGAAGGAAATAGGCTGTTAAGGATGTTTCCTGCTTCTGCGATTGAAGTCTCAGAATTCCATGGGTGGCTGGAGTTGACCAGACACCAGTCTCTATTTTTAAGTCATTCAGCCCCGTTGAAGCGGTAACTGATGTGAAATGAAGGCAGTGGATATTTGAGAGCATTGTTAACAGATTCTTATCTAGTTCTGCATCAGTTCTCTTTCATGTAACGAGCATTTAACTGCGAAGAACTTGTTTGAAGAGATGGTGCTGTCACATACACTCAGCGTGCAGTTTATTAGGTATACTTGCTTGTTAATACACACAGTCACTCCAACAGCATAACATGTCCCTGCAACAAGGTCAAGAGGTTCAATGTGGCTAAGCATCAGAAAGTGATTCTGAATGTGCTGTGACTGTTGGCGACTGACAGTGGTTCCAGAATCTCAGAAATAGCCACTTTCCTGGGATTCTCCCAAGGCACAGTGTCTGGGGTTTACAGAGAATGATGCAATAAACAAAAAATCATCCAGTAAGTAGCAGTTCTGTGGGTGAAAACACCTTGTTAATGAGAGGGGTTAAAGGATAATGGCCAGACTTGTTAACAGGAAAGCCGCGAGGCTTACTGAGTAAGTACTGAGTAACAACTCAGTACACCGGTGATCTACATTCGGGCTCCTCTGAAGGCACAACTCATCTACCACTGACAGGGCTTTTCAGGCAAAAGCAGGTCCTTCCTGGCACTCGTGAGCTTAATAAGGTAGCTACTAAGTGTAAATTGAAAATATATCTTGAAATTGAATTTGTATTTTACTCAGGTATTAATATCTATCATTTTCCCAAACCACTAATGTGCCTGGATCCCATCCCAAGAAGTGCAGTGTACAGAGTCTTGGAAAGATGCACAGCAGCACACAAAGGGAGTTTCTGTCACTGCAATTTATGTAACTGCACGTTTTTGGACTGTGGGAGAAAACTGGACTACCTGTAAACATTCATATTTGAAATATGCTACTTCAAATATTCTCTTCTCCCTCTACGTGAGAGTAAATCTTGGTATTATTTCTTAATACAGTATGTAAAAAAAAAAAAAAAAAGCCCATGAAACTGAACTAAAGTATTTTGGGTCCACCAAAATGTTGGCATTATGTCCAGAAGAAATGATTTGTTGTTTCCTTGTAACATCACCAGTACTTCTTCTCGTTTGTTCCTGCAGGAAACAAGTTAAATAAGGATCTGAAACACTATCTGAGCCTGAGCTTTCATAAAATGTCCCCAGACCACGCTCTTCAGCAGACCATCAGAGACAACCTGTATCGCCACGCTGTGCCTTGTAAGTCCTTCTCCTCTACTGTCATCTACTGCTGAGGCAGATCATTGGTGTGTTTATATCAAAGTCCCTCGTCATGGTACTGCAGTTAATTGGTAGGTTAGAAGTCAGGGTATGCAATAGGATCAGCTAAATGAATCATGAAGATTGATTGGTGGCATTTAACAATATATAAATTACTGTATGTGTGTAACATGCCAAGTCATCAAATTAAATTTATCAGACTGTATTTCCTTGTTTGATCCTGCTTTTGAAAGGCAATTTGAATTTATGAAATATATATCCGCTTGGTACTCATAATTTCAAGTCAAAGCAACAAATAAACAAAAGTATATCCATCCATCCATCCATCCATCTACAGTACCCTATTCCGAGGCAGCACAGTATACAAGGCTGGGATACATCATATATGGGATGCCAGTCCAACACAGGGTGGGCACACACACACACACACACACACACACACACACATATGTTTATATGCATATATTTTTGGGGATCGTCCATTAATTTCTATATGCAAAACCCCAATCCCAGCTATGACAACCTTAACCCCCACCTAGTCCTAACCTTAATAATTAACCAAACAAAATACAAAGACTTATGGCTATTTTAGTTTTTTATTGCAATCACAGATATTTATTAAATTTGAGTTTCTCCTTCTGTGCACCAGAAGAAAAATGTCCCCACAAGGTCAAAATAGCACATAATTATCATTTTGTGGGGATATTTGGTCTCCACAGTGTAATATATAAAGAACCCACCCACACGTACACACACGTAAACATATCACGCACTATGGGCAATTTAGAGACATCACATAGCCAAAATGCATGTTTTAGACTGTAGAAGGGAACTGAAGTATCGAGAGAAAACCTTCGCAAGACTGTGAGGACATGCAAACTTTCCACAAGCAGAGGAGGGTGGGATTCATAAACCCAACCCAGGACATGCGGCAGCTTCAGTGCTATGCATTGAACCATTTTGTTGCAGTATGAATAGCAGCCGAGTATTAATGTTGTAGTTTTTATTTAAATGCAGACTTTTAAGTGCTAACATACTCTACATAATGTCACATTACCCTTATAAGTTTGCACTACAAGTACATAACACTGTGACAGGAGAGATCTCAGATGATGTGATGCTCTAAATTTCATTCTCCTAAAACCGCCCATTGAATTGGGTCTGTCCTTTTTACCCCAAATAATCCTTGGTGGTTCTTAAGCATCAGCAATATGACAGTGAATCAGGGGTTTTTGTGATTAATCAACAAGTTGCCTACCAGCAGTCAATAAAGATGCTGGGATTTACTGAGAGTCACAGAACTCTTCCTGTGGGAGATGATCCGCTCCTGTCCATTTTTACACCCTGCATTGTGACCTCACCATTAGCCATTTGCCTTTAGACCTCCTGCCAGCATTGCTCAGTGAAGATGCATCGGATGGTAGGGGGTCCTAGCTGGTGACTTGTCAGGGATTACATCGTCCACCCCCCCACCCCACCCCACAAGAACAGCACATTGATTTGCATGCTGGAGGCAGCGCAGCAGTCTGCAGCTCAATTTTATTCCCCCAGACGGCTATTGACCTGTGTTTTTCAGGCTGCCTGCATGTGTTGCTTGACCGTATTCCTACATGGTAAATAGCATTCCCTCGCCTTTCTACAGTGAACACGCTAGATGTGTTTTAAAAAGAAAGTCCCTCCATGGTAATACTGCTGAGGCTGTGGACAGCAGGTAAAGGGGACTGATCGGGAATATTTATTGTACAATGGAAACCTTCAGTCAGGACATTATTCTGTAATGTTTGCGTGCCAGAGAATCCCTGTAACATTATTATAATAGGGGAATTAGAAGGATTGCATGATGCTGTGTTTTTTTGTTTTTTTTTGGGGGGGGGGGGGGGGGTTTAACTACAAAGGGCAGGATTTCAGTATAAAGCCACAATGAAGGAAAGGCATTTTCAGATGGTCCTGTCAGATGCCGGGGAGTTGCAAAAATAATATGTGAACTCTTTAAGAATCATATTGCCCAGTGCAAAGGAATACATGGATAAGCTGTAGTAAAGCGGAGATTATTAGTTCTTGGTAGTCTTTATTAGTTCTTGGTAGTCTTTATTAGTTCTTGGTAATACGTGTCACACCTGACCCTCTGCAGTTCTACATCGTTTACAGCTCTGTCTGCTCGATGCTCACACCTACTAAATGGGCCAGTGACATGGCACTAATTTTTTTGTCTGTATAGCTTAGATAAATTTAAAGGTGTTATAATTTGAAGATAAACTTAGAAATTACATGCATACTTTCCTTTTTGGGGATCTAGTCTTACATTTCTGCTTTTAATCAATTTTGAGAAAATATTTGGGGCATGATGGCAAAAATGTCAATGAGGTGTAAGCTGTAAAAACTTGGTACCAAATAATTCACCTTGCTTAAAAATGGTGAAATTCTAAATTAAACACTCTATCAACTAGTTTGGCATAATCTTACATTAGAATTATTTGACAGAGAATAAAAGTAATAGAAAATCATTGTTTTGAATATTATAATTCATTTTGTGATTTACATTAGTTTGGTGAACTTCCTTTAAGTTAATGGCAATGTGGTGTAACCACCATTCAAGGAGCATTATTATGCAGGAAAACCAAGTGATAGTAAATATTACAGAGATGAACCCCTGAAGAGTTGATGCTGCATGCCAAGCTTAGTAACTCAGTAAAATATTATCATTTTGACATTTTTAGGGTGTGGTCAGGTATGCTTAGGTTTACATGTCAAATGGTGTGACCCCAGGAAAACACTGACAGTTCATCATAATTATGAAAATGAGTAATTATTTTAAAATTTATATTTGAAACATTCTTAGAAAGGTCATATGCTTGCATAAGTGTCCATGATAATGCCTGTCAAATTTGATTTTAAATTGAAATGTCAAATGGTGTAACCGGTTAGCTTAAGCCTTTCTGTTAGAAGCCAATTTTGTCAAATATCAGTAGTTTATGATGCTGGTTAAAGATGAAATATGAACTATCTTGCTACGTGGAACTATTTTTAAGTGTTTAATGCTATATTTTTGGAAAAAGCTATTTATCCACAACATTGTTATCAAAGCTCTGTAAGGCTTGGATAATATGATTGTTACATGACCTTGATGTATTACAAATGTTTATCTTCAATGCATATTTGTATTCCATTCATTTGCAATTGTAAAGAATATAAAATGTAATAAATGTAGGTATATGTAATGTAATATATGTAAGTAATTCATAATGTAACAAAATGAAATGGAACAGTGACTGTTCAACAGGGACAGCAGTTTTAAAGGACCTAAATGTCCAGTATTTCAGTAATAGGAGATATTTTACTCAAAGACTGAAGTAGTTAAAAACGGTATATTAAATTTCTGCTATTTTATAATTAGTACAACTAGGGGTGGGCGGTACACTGGTGTCATAGTCATTACCGGTGCGATTGTCCGCCACGATATGCATTTACACAATACTGTTAACACCGCGAGAATTCAGCATTTTAATTATACAACTGCATATTTATAAAAATAAAGCATTTTCTTCAGAGCTTCATTTGTAATCTAAATACTGAATAGTATATGTAACCGGTTTATCTGCATTGTATCAATTTTCTATTAAATGCACTCCGACGAAGTGTAGCAATAGCAAATTAACAAATTCAAAATAAACAGATTTTGTGTAATTATACACAAACAAAATAACCTGGTTACATATATATATATATATATGTATATATATATATATATATATATTTACAATAGTATGCTTTCATGGTTGCCAATTCTCACGTATCTGGTGTGACACTCAGACTTTCAAAATCACGCTCATGCTAGAAATCTTACAGCAAATACATATTTCATTGCAAACCTACAATTGGCGACATCAAAACCAGTGGGGTAGTTTGCAAACCCTATACAGACTACTTAGAAGGTAATAAAATGGTTACATACATGTAAATTCATGTGCATGTGTGTGCAGACTTGTCTCGATTGAAAATCTCACTCCAGCCAGTTGACTGAAGTTGGCAACCCTGCGTTTTATTTGAAATGAACTGTAAAATTGTTCCGACAATTTTAAAACAAATATGAGAAAACATTACCTATGACACATTTTATGTCTTTTTAAAATAAAACCACCCAAACCCATCTTAAAGTGCACTTAATATATTAATATATATATTTTTAATTTACATAAAGCTACATGCTACTTCTCCCAAAACTTGCAAAAAATAACCTCGATATAATACCGTCACCGTCCGAAAAGTGAAAAATACCATGATAATAATTTGCGATCATATCGCCCACCCCTAAGTACAACATAATAGTCTTTTTTCCCCTAATAGTTGCCACTTTTCAAGCAAGTGGCTCATCAAAGAGCACAAGTGAATGCTGGTCCTGCTACTAGGGCCAATTACCTTGCCAGAAGAAGTGAAAGGTAGTTTACACAGACACACACACACACACACACACACTCACACTCTTGGGATCACACTATCACACACAAGCTGACCACTTGTGTTCAGACTTACTGCCTGTGTCAGTTCTGCTAGATGGTCAGATGTCCCCGCACACAGATATTACGTAAGTCTCTGCCACCAGGCAAGCTCCAGATTTTTGTAGTGCAGGCTAGCTAAGACAAGAAAAATTCTCCGTCATGATAGGAGTTGTCAAGTTTTCTAAAATAAGTGTCGTCTAGGTTTGTATCAATTGGTGTAACCAGTATATTTTACATAAAAATATGATAATATATAGGAAAATTAATACGGAATAAAACACAATCCCCTACTACAGTATATTGACATGCTTTTTAACATTTTTACATAATTTGTCAAAGATTGTTTAAATGCTGGTGTTTTCAGCATATGTCCCGCTCAATATTGCAAAAAAAAAAAAACACATTAAATTTAAATTTAGAGATAATACTAATAAAATCTGTTTTTATGTGATATGTTAAAATGAAGTAATTATTTTTATGAGTACACTTGCATACACTCTGTGTAAAATATATTTAATATTTTTCATTCTTTTGTGGTTACACCATTTGACATTTTTAGGTACATTCAGTGTTACCTTTTGTAAAAAAGTGGTGCAAATGTGGATTTCAAATGACATGAAAATAACTCAAATACGAAATGTACATTTTAACAAACCTGATGTATACTTTTGAAATCATTTGTTTTTTTGTTTTTTTTAAAGTTTTTAATTGCTCATCTTGCCAGCCCTTATTTGTCACTGACCCATACATGTGCTCTAGCTCATATTAATGTAGTTATGTATTATTACTATGTTTTCACACAATGGCTGTCACGTTAGATTTTTACTACATGAGTATTGTTGCCAAAAGAACTCGCGATAATGATATTATCATGATATAGAAAATTTTAACAAAATAATTATAATAATGCTACTATTCAAATGCATCTTTAAATGTATTGTGTGTTTTGTTTCTTTCTGGCAAATGAATTGCCACATTCATATTTTGAGTGTGAGGTGGAGAGTCTGTAACCATAACTGTATAAATTGTATAAATAGAACAATTACACTTTTTGCGCTTACTGTTGATTGGCACTTCCTGCATTCTGGGGTGTCTAAAGAAATCCTGTAGTGACATCATTAGTATTCATTTTAACAATATCAGGTTCATTTTATGAATTGTTTGTGAGTGATCCCCACCAGCCCAGAATGAGATATTCAGCCAGATATTACAATTTTTGGATTCTCCGTGTCCTCTGTCTATTTAATAAAGTAAATTTTATTTTATAACAATTTTATTTTTTTAATTTAAGTTCTGCATAGCACCTGCAATTGTGTCTCAGTACATGTTTATGGGATGTCGTTAGGTACCCCAGTCACCATGGGGTGACCGTATATATCCCTGACAGCTACCACAATTATGGTGCACTGAAGTCAGTAGAAGATGATATGTTAAATATGTTAAACTTATATTTCAGTTCAGCGTGAACCAGAGCTATAGGCCTAAGTATACCAAAATACCATGTTGCTGGATAGCAGAAATTGAAACTGAAGGAAATATAAACTAATAATTCAATGTTAATCCAAAAATTGGACATAGACAACTAGAGTGAACACTTAACATGACAAGCAAAGAAAATGGATTTTTTTCACTCAGCAGATTCATAAGCACCAGTTCTCGCTACACAACAAAGCAACCTCTGTAATTTACTGTTATTGTAGACAATATAGTTTACCTTAAAATAGCAGGATATTTTTATAATTTTAGTTTTTCTAATAATAATAGTTATTTGATATGAAAGGGAAAAACCTCACCACTGGCTTGCAAGAAACCACTAAAATAAGACACTCTTCACTTAATGACCATGTTCCATTCCTACGACTATGTGAACTGGTCGATAATTGAGAAGCCAGCCCTTACTGATATTTCAAGCATACTGTACTGGTAGTGGGTTTGTGTCAACCATCTTTAGATACTGTTTTAACGTCACCTTTGCACCATTTATAACATGTTTGGTATATTTATAAATGTTTATACAGCAGTGTACTGTATACTATAATAAACAATAAAGGAAATCAGCTGTAATATAGACTACATTACTTAGGTTTACATATTGTGAATACAGGTAATTGTTTTATTTACTGTGAATAAAGTTAAGATATAAATGAAACCCCAGCTTGATAACTTATCTTGATGATTTCATCAAGTTGGTTATAAAAATTTTCCGCCGCTTCTATATCCGAGCTTGCTGCCTCACTGCTGATACTCTGATTATGCAGTTTGAATCTCAGATGAAACTGTGGAAACCATCAATGACTTTTTATGTAGTCTTGGAGATTGCGAACGCTACTGTAGTCAATATTGAGCAACTGCGCTAACAAGACTGAGACTGAGAAAGGTGATGCAAGATGAGATGCTTGACGCTGAGATGCCTCGCTGCCGTTTCCAGGACCAAAGTTCTCGTACAGCGTACCAAATCGACTGGTCAGAGAGCTGGTCGTAAGTCCGGGCGGTCATTAAACAGATAGATCGTTAACTGAGGTGTGTCTGTATTGCATTGATACATGTTAAAGTAATTAATAGCACATTATCGTTGTATCTGTGGTATCATTCAAAGTCAGTGTGCTCCATCTACTCATATAATGGTGGCCGCAGTTGGTCTCTGTGAAATAGTTAATGGCACTGGATTATTTACGGTATTACCAATACTGTGCTAGTAATACATATACCTGTATGATATTTCATTTTTAAATATAACTGTTACCGCCAAGACCACTATATCACTTTATACCACTGGTGACAACCCTAGTTCACACACACATTCCCATATTTATTGATGCTGCATGGTGGGTCAGTGGATAACACTGTTGCCTCACAGCCAGGTTGTGGTTAGGGTTGGGGTCAGATTCGCACCTCTATGTGTGGGGTTAGTATATTCTCTGAATGTTGCATGGGGTTATTTCAGGTATTCTGGCTCTTTCCTGTTGTTCAAAGAAATGCAGTTAAATTGCTCATGGTATGATTGTATATAGCCTGCACTTCTCAAGATACACCCGGGCCTGTGATCGGCTGCCAGCCCCGCTGTGACCCTGACCAGGGTACGTGGTTAAATGAATGGGTGAATGAATGTCTTTCTGCCAGTGTAATTTATATCGATGCTGCATATCTCACTGTACATGATTTTCCTGTATGTGAGAAAATTGTACCAAGTGCAAATTCGGTTGTGCGGCAATCAACATCTATCCATTATATTATTAACAGAGTTAAATAATAGTAAAAAAAAAAAAAATAATAATAAAAATTACAAGAGAAGCAGGTGTGTAAGGATGTGTCTTTGTACTAGAATATGTGTACAACAATATCTAACATTTGTTTGAAACATTTCTGAACTAAACGAAAGCTGCATATATTTACATAAATATACAAGGAATTCTCTCCATTTTTTGTATTGTAAACCTTTGATATGTATTTTAATTAATCTCATAAATGCAGAATATTATGAAATAATTTTGCAAGAAATGCCAGACAAATCACTTGAACAAATATTTTTGACTGATAGCCCTGTTTGATGAATACAACAGTATCATCAAAACACGATTTTGTTAGTGTGGCAGTGTAACATACCAATTTGCCACAGTCGCATGTGAAGTATAACTAAAAGGCCAGAATAGTCTATGAGGAGGAGAGTACATGTCAGGCAACTAGGCATTTAGACTCGTGTTTTGGTATGTTAGTGGGATGTTGTTTATGTGGACGAATGTGTGTGTGTCTGTGTCTCTGTGAGTTATATATATATCACATTATGGGGACATGTAATAAAAAGCTGTTCGTTTGACGTGGTGGGGACCATTTTTCTAATTTAACTCAATTTTATAAAGATCTGTGAATGCAATCAAAAATGGTCGCTAACATTTTTGTTGCTTATGGTTTAGGGCTGTGTAGGGGTTAAGGTTGTCATTGTTGCGATTAGGGTTATGCCCATAGAAATCAATGGAGAGTCCCCACAAAGATATAGATGCCTAATCTGTGTGTGTGTGTGTGTGTGTGTGTGTGTGTGTTAGAAAGTGACAATGGAGAGCTGGGGAGGCCTGGGTGTCACTCAGTGACACACATTCTGACAGGGGTAGGGTGGGGTGAATGAGAGGGGGGGTTGGCCTCTAGAGGCTTTGTTTCAGTCTGCCAGGAGAGAAACGGTCTCACAACAGGTGTCAGATGCCAGCGACTCCCCAGATGGAATTCAGTAGGAAATTCGGGCCAGTAGGACCTGAGGCCCTTTCCTGTTCCTTTGTGTTTTCTTTTTGCTGTTTTTGTTTAGCGGTAGTTTGAAGTTATCAAAACTGTGCATCTCCACACCTAACCATTAATCTGCAGCTACTCCAGACCTACTGACAGTATAGCAATAGATAGCCAGCAATCACTGTGAAGCATCACTCATTAATATCTTAAGATTTCTTTTTGGGTTTATGGATAAACCATTATTATAATGTTTTTGCTTTTCTCTAATTTTTTTTTATCATCCTCTTCTTTATATATCTGTGACTGTCTTTTTGTGATATTCAATTTTAAGGATTTTTTTTCCCTCATTTTTTATGCCCCGCCCTAACAGGTGTTTATTGGTGGTCTGTCGATTTTAGCCGTACCATCAGGAAGGGGCTGTCCATTTCCGAGTGCCCCTTCCCGCTAGTCCAATCGTAGCCACGGATGGGTTTTTTTTGCCATTTTATGACACTGTCAGAAAAGTGACATTAAATTCTACCATCTGTATTCTCTAGTGAAAGTATTCTCCAGCGTAACTCACACCCCAAGTACCAGCAGCAGTGGCTGCCCCCTCCCCCTACCACTGGCCCGCGTCTGCCTCCCCATTACTTGAGATCTGGCACAGAGTGTCAGCCTCCCTATGGGTGTCGCTCCTCTGCTTTTTCGCACGCTCCTGCCGCTGCCTCTCTCCTCACTCCTGCTTTCCGCTCAGCCCGCCAAAGTCGTCCCTCTGCCAGTCGCACGAAAGGGAGAATCGCCGCACCTGTGCCACATCCCCGGCTGGACCTCGCAGGCAAGTGCAAGTCGCTGCTTCGCTTCGCCTTCCGACGTGAGACTGTTTTAGAGAAGCATTTAATGCATGCGGGGGGTGGCTGGGGGGGGTCGCGTGTGTAAAGGCATAGGGATGGCTTCTCGGGGGAGGGGTGTCACACTTGGTCAGCACATGCAGCCCAGAAGGACAGATGGGCAGTGGTTGTGGTCTTTTTTTTCATCCTGCTGGCTTTGTATTCGGCCTACTGGTACACAGACCCTCCTTTCAGGGCGCATGAGGTGGGGGCACACTGCAGCCGGGGGCTGTTTGGGGCCAGTGGGAGGGCTGTATCTAAGGCCAGAGAGGAGTAGGAGGAGGTGGTTGCTTAGCCACGAATACGCCAAGATCAGGTCCAGATGCCGTCGGGACAAAGGGGCTTTTCTGAGGAGACCGCAGGGGAAAGCATGGCACTTGCCATTGTGAGTGTCGGTCCGCATTGCAGAGTGGAAACAGGCAGCTCTGTTTTAATGAAGCGCATGCCGCCCCGTAAGCTGTGAATGGAAGCATTTCTTTTTTCCATGCCCTTTTCAGTTCGTGGGCTAGATTTTTTTCCCCATCTATTTAATAGCTATGTCACGGACTCTGACGGATGATCAGAAATGTATAATGCGAGTGGGGAAGATGAACGCGCCTCCCTTTCTGTGCGAGGTGCAGAAAAACTGGAAATGAAATGGCAGGCGGCGTGATCCGTAAAGCGTGCTGATGCAGACGGGCAGCTGTCTGGCAGCCTCGTTTGTACGTGTGCGCGCTTAAGATGCTGACACGCACTCTGCTTTCCGGCTTTCGCGCCGACATCACAATACAGCCCCCGTAATCAGCCATGTCCGACACATTCTTTATCAGTCAGCCTGGAGAATTAGACCTCCCTGGTTCCCCAGCTACCGTGGCTCGTAGATCAGTATAACTGATGCTTGTTCAATGGCTGATAACACATGATTCTATCTTAATTTTCAGCCAGACAGTATGGGCTGGGAGGGGTGAGGAAAGTTAAAGCCCTGCATGTATTAACGTAAGCAGAGTGATCCTTCCCTGCGAGGTACTGTGTTGCAGTCGAGTTAATAAGCAGAGACTGTCTGTTTAATGTTTTTTTTTTTTTTTTTAGCTAGCCATTTTTCCTGTCTCTATGGTACCCAGACCGCAGCTTTGGGGACCCTGCGTTAGCGGGCAGTGCTCGCTTCCTCGCCCGCTCCTTGCCTTTGTGTTCCCCGCGATCGTCGGTGTACTTTCGGTCTCCTCCGGTCCTTAAACTCCAGATTTCTATCGGTCGATCGTTGCAGTGTCCCCGCCTCCATTGCACATCGGACAATTTAAAATACTATTAATTTACACGCCTCACGTTTCTCTTGAATGTTACAACGTACGACTGGGTAATTTACATTGACTTTCTTCAGGTAATTTGCATTGACTTTTTTCGGCTTTGTTTCTTAAATAAATATACACTATAGATGCTTATAGTTACGATTCATTCTGTAATTCTTAAGGGTAGAAGAGTATGCTGTTTTAGCATTGTGTTATTTTGATGTGCATCTAGGACTTCATTGGTACTCGCAAGACTGTTGCTTTCAGTTGTCATAATTAAGGTACTTAATTTTAGCCATTAAAAATCGAGGTTAAACACCGATCTAAAGTTCATACTCTGACTATGATTCGTACCTTATTTTGAAGGTCTCTAATATGAGAGTAAAATATATTGTGAGAATGAATTTCTCATAGGCTGTGCCTCTATGAATTCTTGTTCTTTTAATCCTTGTATTCATTACTAAGTAGAGTGTATGGATTTGACATATTGGGGGCACTGCTATTGCAATCAGGTGCAATTATGGGTTTTCGTATATCTGTCGTTGTCCTTCCGTAACTATTTATCTGCTAAAGGCGGGTGCTGAGCCTGGATCACAGGGCAGACACTATCAGCACTCACCTAAACACATGTTTTGGACTATATAAGGAAACCACTTTGTGTTTTTGTATTTCAGTGACACACAGATTCTGTTGGCACACGTCCTATTTTTGCTAGTAAATAGTTACCACTGTATCACCCTGTTTCTGCTTTTGTTGTGTGTGTAACTGCACTTTTACTTATTTTTTTATAGCATAATTATGACCATTCCTGTATAGTATTATAAAGACCATTAGGTGCAAATGACTGTAGGTTGTTGGATACCACAGTCCACCTGAACACAATGCACTCAAATCCCACTGAATATACTAGATCACTGTGGAATGGTTCAGTCTACAGAATAGAACAAACTGAATTACTGTACAAATGGCTCTTTCTGCATTCTGTTCTGCAGTAGGATTCATGGATTAATACATGTTTATGGCAAGATAGCATCTGTTTTTTATAAGTATTAGCTGAAGTTCCCTTCCACACACACACACACACACACACACATACATACACACACTTTAAATTCTTACTGAATTACAAGGCAAGTTAACACTCCCATACAGTGCTATCAATTCTATGTTCCCTGAATTTGAAAATCCCCCAGAGTCCCTAAAGTTCAGCGATATTGAAATTAATTCAGAAACCGTGAGTGTGCTATTATGTGATCCCATACGAGTTGCATTTAGTGTATCTATTCATTATTGTGCAGGTTATTGTCTCATCTGGTTTGATCACCACACCTTAGCACTTTATTTTTAAGCATAATCTCACTATAGCACATCCTAGATAGACTCTCAATTCCATGCCTTCCTCTACATACTGTAATTCTTATCATATACAATATGTGAAATATATGACTGAATATTTATGCGGTTTATAAACAGCATTGATTATAGTTGCAATAAGATGCTTTTTTTTTTGCACATTTTCTAAAGGTTTCAGATGTTCACGGAAGTTAGGTCAGTTGCCAGTGTGGGAATGCAAATAGGATGAACTTTAGTTTACTTATATATTTCTTTATTTATGGAGTGAACAAGTACAATAGTAGGCGTATAAGATATAAGAGGTCATGTATATAGACACAGAATCAGATGGTGCAGTGGAATTTTCTTGCCATTGTTTCCTGTACACTGCTACCAAATGTAGCTATATAATTCTTCATATAATACAAAAATGAGACAGAAGCCTTTAGTATTTCTGGTGGTTTAAAAGACTTTTTTGGGGGGAAGGTTGTTTTGCAGGTTTAGATGTGCAGGAAGGGCCAATGTACCATTTACGGGCCGCAGGAAAACTGAGAGACGGATTTAATTAACGTTTCAAAGACGGTAGGCTGTGGTGGCTTTGGAGTTTACGGACTGTTGCAGTCTTTTGGCTCTGTTACATGAGAATAGCTTACAGCCTTACAGGCATTAGTTGCAGTGTTTTATGCCACAAAATTCAACACACACAGTACAGTTCTGATGTAGAGCTTCACTATCTGGGACAATTTGATTTGCAGATGATGATCACTCATCCAGAGAGAACATGTCAAGGCATCATTTACTGTAGACTGAGAGCTGTTGTCTTCTTGGGAGGAAAGGCAGTAAAGTGTTACCAGCACAATAGTGGTAACAGAAGCCATGAGAAATGAAATGTGGCATATAGAGACAATAACATTGATCCCCATAGTGTCCGAGCAGTAATATCTAAGGTCCAGAGAAGGGGCATCACCAGGTCCTGTATGAAGCCAGTGCTGAACGTATGAAAGCGTGTGAAAAGTTCAGCACCTTCCCCAGTTAGCTAGGGAACTGTAAATATTTTTTCAGTTATATATGAAATAAATGATTTATTAAACAAAGGCAAAGCTTTAAAAGTAAATGGCTTTGCTTATATGTATAACTGAGGGCAGTCAACTGATTTCACTCCACCTCCTTTGGTTATGACCTCAGACGGTTACTACAGCTGTTACCCGGACAGTTGGGTAGAGAGTCCTGGACTGCCGTCAGTGCTATCAGCCTGCAGATTGTTACTTTGAAACTTTTAATTCACAAACATGAAGAAAAGGGTCTTAGGGAAAGTTGTAATCCCTAAACAAAAATTCAGTGATTGCTCAGTTAGGGGTAATTTATTCCCAGTCCTAAAAATAGCAAGCATTTTCTCCATCCTTTCAAGCAGCAGTATATCTCACACTTCAAGCGTATGTGACTGACCTATTTTTTATTTCTTGTTTATTCTAAGGGGACAGAAACGGCCATCCATATGCTCTCTTACACCCTGTGTGTGACCCTGCGTGACACTCAGCGTCGCCTTCTGAATAGTCATGAATGGTCATAAGGTCATGACTCCACTAATGAAATCATGCATTCTGTAAAATCCCACACAGTTAAATGCAGAGGCATAAAGACTACTAACATGCCAATCTTATCTAAGGTGGTCTATCTCCAAGTTGCAAATTATTTTCACTGTAGAATGACATTGGTTCGTAACTGTGATGATTCCTCTCATTGTCACCCTTTTATTGCCAATGCAAGTTAACATCTGCCGCTTGATGGCTTACAAGAAACCTGCAGCTCAGGGCAGTGTAACACCTGACTAACTTGTTGACGGTGGAGAGATCTCCAAGATGCCTATAAATTTGCCTGTAAATACTGAGTAGGAGGCAGTATTTAAAATGAAGACATACTACCTACATTGCCTACAACCATCACAGGACCACAAGAGCAATACCAGAAAGCAGACGGAGAGTAAAAAAGATGATTAGTGACCACCTTGTGTAGTTGTAGGACTTGCCAGCATACAATATGGCGCTCCTTGTAGGATTTTGGGCCTCCTGTACATTTAGCTGTGAGTGGCGGTGGAGCAAAGCTTGCTGAGCAGGGCGGGGACGGTTTGCCTGCCAGCCCCCCCATGGCTGCGGAGGGACACTGCCCGCTGCGGGGCTGAGCGAGCACAATGAGGTGTCACACACGCACAGCAAGCGCTCTGGCCCACCTTATCTTTAAATCTCATTCAGCACTAATCCTGCTACAGCACCCACTGCCC
>JAODJU010000108.1:24721900-24738243 GCA_026776725.1 Gnathonemus echidnorhynchus
ATTGGAAATGTGGTTTGTGGCGATGGGCGGCGTGAGGATGGTGAGCCCCGGCGTGTGAGCAGCACTGTGTCGCGTCTGTGTGTTCGTGAGCGCGTGTGTGTGCGCGCGTGCTCGAGCGTCTGAGCGCACACGCGTCCGTGAGCCGACATGCGGGGCTGATTCAGGCGGCCGTCCATCGGCGCTCTCGCTGCCTGATGTACGCCGTCACCCTGCACCCTTTCGAGGAGGCCAGCTGATCCGGGGATGGCGTTCAGAGCGTCACGCTCATTTTCCCCCTCTGTCCCCGTCTCTCTCCATTCGCCTGCTGCCTTCCTCCCCTTTAAATGGAAGCTTTAAACCTTTTTTTTCCTGCTTTATCCTGCATCCAGCCTTCCTTTCATGACAAAGCCTTTAATGGACAAGAAAGAGAAGAAATAGAAATGGCATTTTGGTCAGGTTTCAGAATAATTAAAGTTTGAATCATATTTCTGTTGCCTTTAGCCAGCCTGTTTTGTTTTCTTTTTCACTTCCTATCCCCCCCCCCCCCCCCCCCCCAAAAAAAAAAAAAAAAACATTTATGGACAAAAGCTGAGCAGAGCGGTTGATAATAGAGTTGCTGAAGCTCAAAGAATGGACTTTTGTTTTGAGCCTTATTGTATGTCTAGCTGCTCTCAGTCTGCTCTCTCTCTCTCTCTCTCTCTCTCTCTCTCTCTGGCTCAGCTCAGCACCTGTTCGCCCTCACCCCCCTCTGTAAAATAATAAAATATCCCCCCTCCCTTCCCACCTCCCACCCCCATTTCCAAAGCTTTGCTTGGTCTTTGAAAAATAGTGATCAGTTAAAACCCCTCTGCTTCTCGGTAGGAAACAAGTAGCAGGAATTGACACCGAATTCAGCCAGACGGGATATACGCTAAAACTTGTATTTTTGAGTGTTTTGAAACAGATTTTTTTCATGTGAGACCCGCATGTGTTTATTCCCGTTACTGATTGGTTCCTAGTACAGATTACATGTCGACACTTTGAGATCATGCAGTTCCATGCTGAAATCTTCCAGGACTTGCATATGTGATCCAAACCTGTATCTGTGTATATATGTTGCCAGGCAGTATATGAATCTGCATAATTAGAATGTCTTTGCTGCCATTCAAATTTTTAAAATAAAAATGGCACTGAATGTGATGGGTCAGCTTCTGAGAATTCAAACTGAAGGAATTGCCACTTGTGGATGAGACGTGATGTGGAATTTCAGGCGAGAAAGATCCAGTTTTTAAAGTAAAGTACATACCCTTACAGTTTTCTTTTAGTTTAATGAAGATTGATTGATTGATTGTGATCTATTTTTTATCTCAAGCCTTGGGATGGTAGCCATAATGAACCTGCCAGAGATTCCTCACCCCTTCTTAGAAATCGCAGATTAACAGTGGATTGTTGTCTAGTGCAGAAGCTGGTCTGGACTTTGAGTAATGTAAGTCTGATTAAAGCAAATGTCCGTAAGGAATATATAAGGGATCGCACACAAATGCACAGACAGTAGATTTTCATTGTTTCACGCAAGCTGTAATATTTGGAAATACATGTTTCCTTTTGATCTGAATATCACTTTTCCTTGTTCCAATCTTTGGAAAGCCAGCTAGCTGCTTTGTCAGCTGTCAGCTTCACCCTGTAGATTTAAGAATAAAAATGTGTAATGTGTAATGCCTTTTTGTCGTAAGAAAAGCCTGCCTCGTAAATTCAAATCATAGAATTGATTCATCCATTTCTTAGCCAAGAGTTTAAATAAAATATTACAACGGTCAGTACAGCTGTAGACATTAGTCTGTGGTGTTGCTGAAAATATTTCAGATATGCTCATGAGGTTTTAGATGCTGGTCTGTGGTGATTATGATCAACATTCAGGATATTCCCTTATCCATTCATATATGTGGTCAAGGTCAAAATGTTAAGAAACAGATTGTAACAAAAAACTGCTGATTTCCCAAACTAAGTCATAGCCGTAATATTTCAGTAATAAACCCTTTGATCAATCACTAAAATTTTTTTCACAATTGAAATGGCTGTTACATCCGGAAAGCAATTACATGCCTAAAACTAACAGATGATTTCCCAAGTGGCATATCACATGACAAAAATAACCAATAGGTGTCCTCCTCTTGCTGATTAATATACAAGTCAATATTTGTGTAAGATTTATTGCAGGATATGAAGACTTTGGCTGTAGAGGGAACAGATTTGGTTTAACATTTTTTTTCAGTGCATTCTTTTCCCTTATTATGTTGGGTTGCTTGAGGTGAAGGTTTCACTGTACATACTGCATTCTGGATTTCATCTGATTTGCTGAAGATCAGATCGTTGGTTTGTTGTATAACATCCCAGGATGGCAATGGCTGAAAACCGCTTTGGTGGCCTGCCCCCCCCCCCCCGGCCCCTCCCACTGCGGTGGCCGCCAGAGCAGGGGTTAAGAGTGGCAGATGTTAGACTGAGCTAAATTTGAGATTTTGCGAAACCAAATCTGAATGTGAGACAATGTAGTGGCCTGTTTGGCCTGCAACTGCCGGAGGCATGTTACAGATGTTGCTGGGGTCAGGTTATTGTGCATACGCAAATAAAACTATTATCTATTTATGTTCTTTCTGCGCATATGTGCTCATGTATGTGTAAGTGTATATTACACATATAATGAAGGGATTCTTACAAAAGCCATTGGTTATATAAATCTATTGTCGTTAAATTAAAACTAGCATTCATTACATTGTTAAAAAAAAGCCTAGAATATCTAGTTTAAGCTAGTGTAGTATATGAAGGTATAAAGTACTCCTGAATGCATACGGCCTGCTTTCAAGAAAAAGAAAAGTACAAAATGAAAAACGTCCTTCAAGGACACTATAATCCATTTTGCATGTTAAACCGATACTGTGAGTTTCCTGCAGGTAAGAGAGTGCAGCCTTTGCTGAGGCAGAAGTCAGAGCAGGTCATGGCCATTCCGGACAGGCTAGATAACACACTACCTGCTGTAGTTTTGCCTTTTCAAATATTATGTTTCAGTGTCTGTATTATGATGTGTTTCACTCGTTGTTATGGAACCTTGACTGAACAATGCTAGATTTCATTTAAGTGCTATTTCATTTGTAATAAATTTAGGTCAGAAGTTATGGAGGAATGGATGTAGAAAATTTAAGGGTCAGTTGTAAGGGAAAATGTAGACCACATTTTAATTCATTTAGAAATAAATTGTACCAGTCAAACATGTTTAGATATATTGTTCTGCGTTGTTCTGTCTGTTTTAAAAAACTGACAGTTCATTTTCCCTGTTACAGTAGGTTACCAGGTATATGATGACAGCAGATTGTATGGTTTAGTTCATATACTCAAACTAAATAAGAACGATACAATTAACTACTCCCTTGCTATGTGCTTGTGTGGGTATTTTGGCTATTTGTCTAACCAGTTCTGAGATCATGCAGTTGGGCTGTGTG
Organism: Gnathonemus echidnorhynchus; assembly: GCA_026776725.1. Lineage (NCBI taxonomy): Eukaryota > Metazoa > Chordata > Actinopteri > Osteoglossiformes > Mormyridae > Gnathonemus > Gnathonemus echidnorhynchus. The sequence continues at coordinate 24,725,353 of JAODJU010000108.1, forward strand.
TGTGTAATGGAAGTTGCCTTGAGTGGCAAGTGGCCTTGTAAGCAACCATGATTATCAATTTTTTTGCCAAGTTAATACTAGCTTTTCACCAACTGGAAACTCTTACATTGTCGCCATCAGGAAAACCCACCTACCCAGAAATTAACTCAAGACAGTACTGTCTTGGGTATCTGTTATGGTCACCAAAATATCTTCTTTTATCATTAACCTCCCATTATATATGATACTGATTGGTTTGATTTGTCGTAATGTTTTGAATCAATATTTTGAATTCTGGAGTAGCAGAGCATAAATAGTTAAGCTAAGAGTTGTTCCATATTCGTAGGTTGTGATTTATTATTGTTGTTCGCAATAAGAGGCTTTTTAATTTGTTCTTGGGCTCGCTCTGCCTATACTGTATTGTTCAGTCCATATTAATGAAGCTGGAGTTTGCTTGATCCATCACCCCAGATAACAAGCGGCAGACTCTTATCAGTGAGGTGTCACGGCGGGGCTCGTGTCCTCTCTCGCTCCCCACCGGGAGGAGCAGTGCTGCTGCCAGTCCTCATGCTGTCACTGCTGCTGATTTATGGCTCCGTGTCCCCGTCCCTGCATCCAGCTTGGGTGATTAATAAGGCCGCCCGTCCGGGCTTGTATTTACAGCCTTTGCCGCGTTTTTAGCGGTTACCGCTGCTATTTCCTTCCCCCTCCCCCCAAGCCACCACCCAAACCTGGAACATTCCTCTCCGGTTCCTCCCTTTGGTCTGAGGAACATTTTTGGCCGAAGAGGCACGGACCCCGTTGATATCGGGGTGATGCAGATGGGGTGCTTCGAAGGGGGGGGGGGGTCTCCTCTACAAATCGGTGGAATTGTGTCCAAAGCCGACGTTTCCCATGAGCGCCTGGGACTCGTGATGAATTGTAATTTAGCGGGAGGGCTAGAGGTATGCAGATGTCTTCTCCTAGAGATCTCACTATGAAACGAGTTTCCCTGTAAGAAAAATCCAGGGGTTTAAAAGGTAGTAACAGTTCGACGCAAGTGCCAGCTAGCAGCTCAGTGGGTAGCTTTGCCAGCTAGCAGCTCATTGGGTAGCTTTGCCAGCTAGCAGCTCATTGGGTAGCTTTGCCAGCTAGCAGCTCATTGGGTAGCTTTGCCAGCTAGCAGCTCATTGGGTAGCTTTGCCAAAAATACTGACTATGTGATGTACAGACCTAAGACCTTAATAATATTACTTTCACTCATCCATGATACCTATATACCATAGTAAACATCATCTGCAGGTACATATTTGTTGTCAGTTTATGTATATCCCTTCATTCGTATCAGAAAGAGAACCTAAGAGGAGACTTGAATCATCTGAGACATTGTGTAGCACAATGGACAAGAGTCTCATCCTAGTTACTTTCTGCTACTGAGGATAATTATTGTTTTAATAATAGTAACACTGTTACTATTACTACCAGTAATATTAGTAACTTTGCTGCCCGTGCCCAGGTGTGCGAGCATCTTCGAGGCACGTTGTGTAACGGAAACTTTCATGACCCAGACGGTGTTAATTGACCTTTATTCATAGTAAACGATAGCGCCGGAGACACTGAGGAGGAAATGTCCAAGGAGTTTGACCTCCAGCTGAAATAGAGCTTCCTAGCTGTGATCACGTCAGAGAAGACCAAACCTCAGAGTACCCTTGTGTGCTGAGATCTCGATGTAGGTCACAGCTGATACTCAGAGCAAGGGCTCCAGAGACTTGGGAGAGCCGCGTGAAAATATACTCACTTCCACATTTTGTTATTTATAACACCTGCTTTTTGAGCTGAGTGTGTGTCAGTGTGCGTATCTGCATGTTTATATTTGTGGTTGTGTCTGTATCTTGGTGTGTGTTTGTATGGGAGGAAGATCTAGTATAATTTGGCTATTTCTGAACTGAATTATGCTCAGGTTGTGTTAGTAATGTGGTGTTTCTTTTATCCCTCCTCATGACCTAAGTATTTATTTCATTGTCAGGATTAATTTTGGAATTAAAATGGATTTTGCGTGTTTTCACTTGGAGGAGGATTCCGTTGGTATCAATGCTACTGTTATCCTTCCATTTCCATGTACAGCGGATGTTTCGTCGCTGGAGTGGAAGACAGGTCAGCCATTTTTCACCTGGAAAACAAATCCGTGGTGCAACAGAGAGGGCCTTAGACCTCACAACCACCAGGCGCCTCTTAATAGAGACTGTTCCTGTGCGGCTTGGGCATATGAGCAGCATGCAGGGAAGGGTGACAGGACTCAGAGATACAGCCATATTTGTTACAGCTGGTGGAGTCGTCGCCTGGCACTGTTTGTGTGTTAGCGGGCTGCGACGAGCCTCTGGAGTTCTGGCACAGAAGCGGAGTTTAGTGTTCAGCGAGGCTCAAGTTCTCCGCCGGTGTCAGACGCCAGCGACATGCCGGCCGGCCCTTTGACGGCCCGGTGCGGAACGGGACAGCCAGAGACGTGGCGTGTTTGAGCGGCTGCCTTGCCTGAGCTGGGGTCATTGATGCTAATGCACTCTGATTCCTTGCTGCTCTTTTGAAAGATTGGGAAAGCAGTTACCTTACATTCTGTAGGCAGGAGAGAGAGAGAGAGAGAGAGAGAGAGAGAGAGAGATGTGATCTGGTCTTTTCGACATTACAAGGTGCATCCAGGATAACAAGGCCTCAAGTTGGTGGATTTTTGAGACCCAGTCTGCCCAAGGAGTTCAGCATATACGTCTGTGTCTGTGACTGTGCATGAGACCAGTGGCTACCACACTTGGTGACACCAATTTAGTGTGACCATTATTTTCTCCACTATGTGCTAACGTTTTTTTTCCGCAATTGCTGTTACATCACTGAAAAATTTTACGATACGTAAACGATATTTATGCACCTTACCACAATATTAATGTTAATATTATGCTATCCCCTGTACACCGCTGTGTGCATTAATACGGAGAATATGGATGTCAAACCAAATGTATCCTCTCTGTATTTCATTTGTGATTTTTAGCCATCTTGTGTTTGAAGACAGAGGGGTGGAAGGTATTTCGTTCCATAGATTTGGATCTAGTTTGAAATCTGCCAGAGATTAAACTAGGTCGTGGGGATCTGCAGGCAGAACTAAAGAAAAGCCAAAGTAGCTGCCAAGCCCCCAGTTAAACACCTTTATTAATTCACTGATGTGGTGTCATTTGTGAGAGAGGGACATCTTTACAGCTGGGTGACATCATCGGTAGATGTAGCACGTATCGAGAGAGCATGTTGTTGCTAGCGCTGTTCTCCAAGGGAAAATGAGAAGCCTCGCCTTATCATTGTGCCGCACACAGGAGCGGCGATTGTGTTCCTTTAACGCGTCGAAAATTAAACTGAACACCCATGTGGTTTCCAAGGTAGCACGGCAAATCTGACCGTCTGCGTAACGCTGTTTCCCCACAAGTCGAAAGAGATGTACTCATTCACGTCTGTTTTGCTTCATCAGTATTCAGTTCAAATGTGATTTCCTCCATGTTACATTGGCAGAAAAGGGGGGGGGGTTGCATATTTAATTAGTGTTCATGCTGTCTGGCGCACACTTTATTTTATGATGTAGTTTTCAGGCTTCTCACTTTTGTTCAGTGGCTTTGCTGTGCATGGTAATGCAAATGTAATATCCACACAAATTATTTGAACTATTTAACTCCTAGATGCACTGAAGTAAGTTTTTTTCTTTCTTTAGCAACTAAGTGTGAGTTGATTTTGCTATCAGCAGAAGACTACATTTTCAAAATATTGTATATGACTGGTTTTACTTTATGTTGAAAAGGCACAGTGCTTAGATTCATGTTAAATTGTTCAACTTAGATCTACTCATTTGCAGACTGGACCTGTTTGGTCATTTGTAAAATTCTCTTATGTTATTAGATATTTAACACCTTTGCCGTTGCTGATCTGTCAGCTATCATCATTTTTTAAGATGTTAGAGCTGGGGTATAAAATCTTTACATTTATTAAACTATTAGCAGACAGGAGTAAACAGTAACACAGAGAGTAGTGAATACTGCATTCTTAATACTCATTATATTTGGTAATGCTTTACATTAGCTGCACCTTCATAATGCATTCATATAACATTCATAAGTAGCATTAAAGTATTCCATAACATCCTAACAAACTTTAACAGCTTTAACATACATTAATAACAAACATTATATGATTATTTGATTATAACATTTGTTATTAACGTATATTACAGCTGTCATGTCTTGTTCATTGGAAGTATTATGAATGCAATGCTTTAAGACATGTTAAGGTATACTTACATGCTGCATATGAATGCTCTATGAATGCATTATAAATTCATTATGAAACTGTCCTGACTGTTCTCTAAATTCATAATTAATGCATTCTGCTATTAATGTAAAGCATTGCCTTATAATAAAAGACCAAGTAGACAATTATGTAAAGATCTGTCAGTGATATAAGAACATATATAGCAATTCTCTAAAATGGTGCAACAATTCAATACAGATTATCTAGAATCTGTAATTGCTTTTGCGAGATTTACACTGTGAATATACTGTACATACATACATAAATGTATAATTGTTAAAAGTACAGTTTTGCACTTTACTGTGGGCTGGCCCTGGATGTTCAGGAAGCGTTACGTTCTAGGTGACTTTCTGGTGACAGCCCCACCCCTTAGAACCGCAGAAAATAAACTTTGTCGATTTATTTATATTAAAAATGTTATAACTAGTGTAAATAACTATAATGTCACAGAATGCAATTCTGCATTCTGAGATTAATGAAGAAACTCACAACCACCCGTGGTAAAACTGACTAAAAATCTTTTGGATAAATGTGTTGATGGTCAAGTAGCTTAATTCCACACTGAACATTTTACAGAAATTCAACCTTTAACTGAAGTAAATTTCCACATAAGAATATAGTAATAAGAATCCTTAGTGATAGTCTCCTGATATTTCTGATGAGTTTGGAGAATAAAGAGCAAAGAATTGGAGACTATTTCTGAATACAGTATCTCCCTGCATCCTCGAGAGTCATAGGTCCTTCTCCTCTTCAATTCACTCCACAGATATTCAATGGGGTTCAGGTCAGGGAACTGGGATGACCATGGCAAAAGCTTGTTTCTGGGGTCACTGGACCATTTTTGTGTGGATTTGGAGGTGTGTTGTGGATTATATTCCTCCTGAAACATCAAACCACAACCCAGTTTTAGCTTCTTGGAAGAGGCAGCCAGATTTTGATTGTTTATTATCACAAAACTCTATTTTGGTATCATCTGACCATAGAACCCCGTATCAGTCAAAGTTCTAGTAGCATCTAGAGAAATCCAGGTGCTTAATTTTGCACCTTGATGATAGCAAATGCTTTCCTGCACATACCTTCATTGAGGTGGTGTCTGTTTGTAGATTTGGAAACCTAGTGACCCCACAAAACTAGCATCTTCTGCAAATCTCCAGCTGTGATACCTGGAGAATTTTTTTTGTCTCTCTAACCGTTGTCTTCAGTGTGTGTGTGGGCAAAAAAAACTCTTCCAGGTAGACTCACTACAGCCCAAGTTGTTTCACACGTCTTAGTTGTTTTGTAATTGTGATTTTAGTCATTTCCAACCCACTGCTGTCTTATGTCATTTGCGTATTCTACACCTTTACCCTTTTTGATGAATTTGGCCTCTGTGCCATGTCATATTAATACTCCATTAAAACAGGAAGTCAGGGAATAGAGTTTCTAAATACTTAGGTGAACTTAATAAAGTAAAATATAAATATAAAATTTTGTTTATAGGAATTTTAGTGGGTGCAATAATTGTGACACGTGGTTTTGTAAGGATTCTTTTTAAAAACAAATTTACTTCAAATAAAAGTTGCATTTCTCAAAACCTTTCAGTTAGAGATTGACCATAAACATGCGTCTTCCCCCCTTTTTACTTATTTTTTTACAACGGGTGCCAATAATTCCTGAGGGCACTATGTCCTGCATTTTCTTAATCTACGTATAACATGGTGCACATGTTAACCCAACTGGAGTGAAAACAATGAGATGGGTGATTAAAAACCTGACCAACTTGGTGAAAAGAGTGAACCATCAACAAAAAGTTGGCAGTGGGGGGGGGGTCCTGTCAAAGTATAACTTATTTTAGAAAGTGATAGAATTTATTAGTAATTTTCCATGATCAGTTAGCTAGTCAAACACAGATTGACACATCTGACTTTTTAGAGCGGGATTGTACCTGAGGTCTAGGGTCCGTTTTGTCTAGAGCAGGGGTGTCAAACTGCAGTCCTGGGGGGGCCGGAGCCCTGTGTATCTTAGTTCTTTCCCTGTTCCACCACAAATGATTCAGCTCAAGAGCTGTGTGGTAATTAGCACAAGGAGTTGAATCAGGTGTGTTAAATGAGGGGAAACCAAAAAATGTGCAGGGCTCCGGCCCCCCAGGACTGGAGTCTGACACCTGTGGTCTAGAGTCTCTCTGCAGATTTTCAGTGTCTGACCTTGACTTTTACTCCGTACATACAGTGTATTGACTCGAGCATGTCATACAGTAAAACACCAATATTTTTTATTTTGGGACTGTAGCTGGGAATTTGGATTATGGAAAGTTCTTTGATGACTTAATGTAGATAGAAACTTCACAAGGATGTTGCAAAAACTCATGTGTCTCAAGGAACTACGTAGCTGATTAGATTTGCCAAATTTCAGATGTACCTTAGCCTATATTTGTATATGTCCCTAAATGTGTAACCAAAGGCCAACAGGTGGATTGGATGACATAAGGTCCATGTTTATTAAACTCAAAGTCAAAGCTTCATATGAAATTTAATGAGGCCTTGACAGCTGATCCTTATAATGTAAAACTTTAAACAGCTGCTGGTTATAACATGTGTCCCTGCTCTGTTTTTATTGCTTATGAGTATGACCATAGTCACCAAGCTATTAATTTGATGATGTATGTGGTATGTAACATGAATTCAAAAATCAATAAAATAGAACATAGCTGTTTTCTTTTGTAGATTATTGTGAGGTACCACTGGTCTAATTCAGGTGAAATATGTCCTACACAGGTGTGACTGACGATGTTTCAAAATGACACCGAGTTGGGAAGCCTTTTCTTATTGTTACTTCTACGGGCTTATATTGAGTCTTATTGCCATTTTCCCCCTCTGTCTATTTTTTAGGATCAGTAAATAGATGGTTGTACTGCAATGTATAGTCTGTCCCTGTCTGCTTCTGTCTAGTCATTTTCTTTATTAGATCCTCATTCTGTATACTCCTAGTATACTCCCAGTGTACTCCCAATACATGCAGTATTGTGCCTCTGATTACTAAGGTGTGCTCTTCTTGTGGGCTGATTCCACCAAAGGATGACCTCCTGCAGAACCCTGTCCAAAAGTCAACAACAAAGGCCTTGTTGCCATGGCTACCATGGCACACAGATCAGTTCATAAGCACTCATACAAATTAGTCATATCATTATCTATTTTACCAAAAATATAAATTAGCGAAAAGGAATTCACGATTGAAATGTTGGGAGTGGATAATTCACATCTGTGACATCATTTAGTATCGTATGTTGGATCACATGTCAGCCATAATATAATAGTAATAATTTGTTCAGAGATTTGTAGGATTCCTGAATGGCAGTGGTTTGGTCATGTTCTGCCATGTAGAAATTAAGCCAGATGTATGGTAAACCTTTGGTCTTGTCTTTAATGAACACTGTACTACACTGTGTGCACTGTGCACAATGTGGCTCTGATGAGTCTCTTTAGCGCTCATCTGTCGGAGAGTATGTGGGCTAAGAATTTAATATTCCATTTGCTCATTGTAATAGGTGCACAGCTTTTAAGCTTGCTTTGTTGCTCAGGTCATATTTTCTGTGATTTCTATGATTTGTTTTCTTCCCTATTCTAAATACCTTCATTTTGAGTATCCGGCCTCAGATTATTTCATTATGAAGTAGAACTTAATAGTAGCTAATGGTGGCTGCCAACGATGCAGCACCAGTCACTTAACTGCTTAAATGATAAATTATCTACCATACATGATCCATAATTCCTAGGAACTGAAATTGAGAACTAAATTCAAGGATACAATAATTTTTCATCAGCTCAAAACCACTTGGGTGACTCAATAAAATCCCCTCATCCCACAAAGTTCCTTCCAGTTCCTTCCACATCCCACAAAGTTCCTTCCAGTTCCTTCCACATCCCACAAAGTTCCTTCCAGTTCCTTCCACATCACACAAAGGTCCTTGACACATTACATATGCCAGCATATCCTAATGCAGTGGCATAGTGCCCTGTGGTTTTGAAATGATGTTCTGTGACCTGGTCATTGTATCCCCAATTAGTCTCAGGTGACTGCTGTTATCACCTGAAACATGAAAGACACTTGATTATTGGGGAGAAATGTATAAAAACAGATTCAGCTGTGGTACCATGAGCAGACTTGATTTTCGGCGTGTGTTTGTGAATGTGCTTCTGTTGTGATCTGAGGTTCAGTCATTCTTACTTAATCCTTTTTTTTTTCTTTAAGAAATTTCAGCTAGATTGAGTGGGTTGACCTGCCACCCTGAACTGGAAAAGAGGTTAAAAGTTGGATGGATTGATTGAGTTGAGTTCGGGAAGGAACCATCAGCTAGGAAGGCAAACAGAAAACAATTTGGGAGCAGAATTGATTTGATTTTGGCAGGTTAATGGAGAATTGATTGCTAAAGGAAATTTTTAGATATATCAGATTTGTTTGAACGTCCTTGATATTCAGTGATATTACTTTACTTATATAATATCATGTCTGTGCATTTCAATCTTAAGTTGGTGCACAAGTTGAAATCATGGTATAGAACCTTTACAGTATAAACGTTTAGCACCTTTATTTAATTCGTACTTCAGTCCTAGTTTAGTCCTGCCATCAGGACAAAACCTGTTCAGTGTACTGTACCACACAGCCTGCATTAGAAATCCCAAAGCCAATCCAGTACTATTTGTGATTGCTGAATTAATCCCAGAAAGGCAGCAATTGTTTTTTGGCACGGTCACTTATGGTATCAGCCAGAATCACAGGGAACGCTCCTCGCCACCACACCTCCTACCATTTCCATGGTATTGAGTCCAGCTCAGAGCTCCACGATTTCATGATTTAAGACGTGCGTAGTCTGATCACACACATCTACTTTTTCCAGATAGCTGTGTCTGCCTGTCTGTCTGCCATTTTCAATCGACTTGCGGTGCCTCTATCCTTCATTGAGATATTAATACATTTTGGGGCGAGATACAGGTGATGATCAGTTGGAGCACAATGCCCCTTCATCTTAATTACTATTGTGACATTAACAGCTATCCTCTTCCGTTTAGCAGTTACGTTAAGTGGTGGGATTTACACTGCTTGTCAGTCTGCCGGGAACTAGCACTTTCAACACACAGCCATCTATGAACCAGATGGCGAAACAGACGCAAACGCGCATAATGCCATTTTCATCAAGTCTAGCAGGTCTGCTCACACTGTGGCGCTGTGGCTCACACTTGCATCTTGAGTAACTCATAGTGCTATAGTGTTACAGCTTAGTACAGTACATGCAACATAGTTGCAATATGCTTTAAATAACAGTGTTCATTCATCTGAGTGCTTGCATTCCAGTTATGGAAGCAGAACTTCTTGATGTCTTTGTCTGTGTGGGACAATTATCCTTACCTCCTACCAATTAGGTTAATTGGCACGTAAAATGGGTTGTCTTTCAGCATCTTAAGCTAAAGAAAAATAAGACAAAATTTTAATGTGTTACTGCCATTTTTCACAAGCCGTAAAAGCCACTGCTATTTTTGGGCTTCACTGTTAATTTGAAACATTCAGTCATTCTTCAGCAAGCTTTTATGTTTTTTTCTCCAGGTACAACCCGCCCCCCTCGAGAAGGGGAAGTCCCAGGAGTAGATTACAACTTCCTGTCTGTGGAGGACTTCTTAAACCTTGAAAAAAGTGGCACTCTTTTGGAAGTAGGAACATACGAAGGTAATTCCTCATAATGGAAAGCTGTATCCTTTCACAGAAACATGGCTGCAACGAGGTCACTAATTTATCCCATAGGTTCTTTGTTCTGTCGTCCTCTTAGCCTTAAGCCCACTAATGAAAGGAGTTAATGAGATGCCATTGGGTCAGACGGCGGCCAGCAGTTTAACTCAGAAGGTTTTTTTCTATGCTTCTATGTCGTCTATGCTGAATAGTATCAAGCAGGTCCAAATTTTCCATAAATAACTGAAAATCATTTAAGTACTTTAATGCACCCTTTCAATGACCTCACAGGGGTCACTCTGGATTGCTTTGTTTGGGTAAAAAAGATGTTTTGGGTTCCTATTTTCTTATTCTCTTTGCATTAAGTATGCGTGAAGCTCTCCAAAATTATCTTTTATCTTTTATTTTCACTTGGAGCAACATAATTGAAGCTCATAGTTAAGAGCACTAAACCAAGAAATGAGAAAAGACGTTCATTGAAATTTATATTTAATGATATGTTGTCTTTTGTACTATAGGTCCTACACATGGTGTGTGTTCAGTATTCTGTAACAATGGATTTCTGGGGGGGGGTTTTCCCTCATGTCACAGACCGTGACAGCATTTAAAGCAGAGACATGTTTAAGTTATAATAACTGCAAACATCCACCATTAGTGCATACAAGATTTTCAAATCCTTTCACTTTTCTGAGTGAAATTTCAGGGCTTATTATGAAATGATCCTCTTTCCCACTTCTGTGTTTTTCAAACATGCTAATGTCCCCTTGTTGCCTAGGCAACTATTATGGAACACCCAAGCCGCCAAGCCAACCCCTCCGTGGGACAGTGATTACCAGTGATGCTTTGCAAGACGGCTCACAGCAGTGCACCCCTAAGCGCACCGAGTCCTACAATGACATGCAAAATGTTCAAATAGTGGCTGCAGAACAGGAGGATGAAGACGAGCTTCCTGAAATGAACAGTAGCTTTACAGGTAAAAGCAGCTGGTCCTGCACTGTGGGTACTGTGTGTCTGCTGGTTACATCATGTCTTTGTGCTGATGTGCCTTCTGCTTTCTGGGTCCAAATGACAGCGCCATCTGCCTGTGAGGTGGGGTATGTGAATGCTCCATCTGTTCCATTTGTTCATTGTTCTCTTCATTTTTATTATAATTTGGAAATAGTGATGTGCCTTTGTTTCGTATGATTTTCTAAGAAATTATCTCACAGTTGAAATTCATTGATACTTATGAAAAAGGACTTTTTTTAAATGGTTAAAGATTTTTTTTGGTGGTGTAGGATGCATTTTTTTCTAATAGTTTAGAAGTATGTTATATATTGTTGAGCCATAATCAATTATATGTTTAATATGAGTATGTGCTCTATTGTAAGTTGTGGACCCCTGGGTTTCTGGGAGGGTGCTGGGTATAAGGCACACTATGCATTATATTCCACACTCACTCGGGTGCATGTGATCATCCACACCAAGGGCATTCAGTGTTACCAGTTTGCTTGTATGTCTTGTTCCTTTACCTATTTGCAAACTAACATACATGAAGACAGAATTTACAACTTCTGCCAGCAGAGAACTTGGGTCACAAAACTGATATCCAGATATTTTATCCCACACAGCTGGATCTCTGCAGCGAACAGCTCATACCAAGAACCAGCAACATGACTGTTGCAGTGTAGCTTCTATTGTATTCTTTTAGGGAGTTCTGAAACATTGCACAAGACTTGTAAGCATAATACTTGGATTCATACAAATTATTATATTTTCATAAATGCAAAAAATATACCTCTTCATTGTAAGCAATGCAGTTTGGGTGTTTTTTTTTATTAATTTATTTCTGCATATGTTTTGTTTTCTGTGAAGATATCCATCAATCTGCAAGATGCATAGCATGCTAAGTAATAAAAAGACATGGTTGATTTCTATTAGAAAACGCAAAGAAAAATAAAAAATTTGGTTCATTAGGTAAAATGACTGTGAAAGGGAGTTTCTTTGGATTTTCCACTGCAGATTTTGTCATATAGGGCAATTCTGATATTAATAAACGGATGCTTTCCAACTGTCTGGTTAAGGATGCAGAGGAAAGTACAGTGCAATTCAGTGAACTTCAAATGGACACTGCTGAGAGAAATGTATTTCGGTTTGTTGGATAACAGTGATTTTGAATTTCACAACGTTTTGCGATCTGCCACTGAAGCAGTTCTCAGCTTTGTTATGTCTTTCAATTACCTGAACTTCTGCATTCTTCCTACCAGACTCCACTGAACTGGACGAGCGGTCAACACTAAGACCGCAGCCCTCACAAGAGAAGGTTCCCTCCTACAGCCTCAGCAACGCCTTGGTGTCAACCACGGACAGCTCCCAGCAGACACACGCAAACCTCCAGCCTCCCGAAGAGGACCTCCTTGGTCCTCTGCCTGAAAACTGGGAGATGGCCTATACAGAAAATGGAGAAGTCTACTTCATAGAGTATGTGCTGTCTTTTCATTACCTTACACATAATACTATCCATCCACCATTTATCCAAAATATGGTTGCATGGAACCTAGAACCTGTTACAGGCAGCATTAGGCACAAGGCAGGGGACACACCGGACAGGGTTCCGGTCCATCACTGGCACGTGGCAGGGGACACACCGGACAGGGTACCGGTCCATCACTGGCACGTGGCAGGGGACACACCGGACAGGGTACCGGTCCATCACTGGCACGTGGCAGGGGACACACCGGACAGGGTTCTGGTCCATCACAGGCACGTGGCAGGAGACACACCGGACAGGATATTAGGACATTGGAAGGACATCATAATACCTAGGAGGAGAAAAATTCTGCACACAGTACTACCCACTGCTGTAGAGGCTCCGTTAGAGAAGTTTGCTTCATAGTGTACACACTGTCCTCACATTAAAGT
>JAODJU010000108.1:24738343-24753321 GCA_026776725.1 Gnathonemus echidnorhynchus
ACTATGTATAGAGAGGTCTGCTTCATAGTGTACACACTGTCCTCACATTAAAGTACTACGTATAGAGAGGTCTGCTTCATAGTGTACACACTGCCCTCTCAATAAAATACTACGTATAGAGAGGTCTGCTTCATAGTGTACACACTGCCCTCTCAATAAAATACTACGTATTGAGAGGTCTGCTTCATAGTGTACACACTGTCCTCACATTAAAGTACTATGTATAGAGAGGTCTGCTTCATAGTGTACACACTGTCCTCACATTAAAGTACTACGTATAGAGAGGTCTGCTTTATAGTGTACACACTGTCCTCACATTAAAGTACTACGTATAGAGAGGTCTGCTTCATAGTGTACACACTGTCCTCACATTAAAGTACTACGTATAGAGAGGTCTGCTTCATTGTGTGTACATTGCCCTGTCATTAAAATACTATATATAGACTACATATATACACATACTGAAGTGTACATACGGTGGTTGTTAATTGGCTGTTTCTGGATAAAAAGTCAATGAATTTCATACTTCGGTTGAAAGAATACTGGAAAACAGGAATGGAAGTTAAGAGCATGGGGGACACTGCTGATGCACCCCCCTCCCTCTACTCAAAGATGGGGCATTTTGCTAAAACCAGTGCCCAGGAGATTACAGATTATTTCGCTTGATACAATAATTATAAAATATTGTACAGTATAATATTTACAAATATGTAAAACTTGAAAATTTTAAATGAATTCCTTGAAAATCTTTTGATGTCAGCTTTTCTTCCAATAGCCTGTCGGTTCATTCTCGGAAAGGCTAGAAAGATGACAGAGAGATTTCCTTGTAATTCATCTGAGAATGAACCAAAAATGCTGAATGTTCTCAAAATATGCCAGATGTAGGTACTGAGAGTGAGTCTAACAGACTAAGTCAAATCAGAGACTGGCAAAGATTATGAAGCCAGACAGTGTTCAATGAAAGAAGTGTGGATGAATGGATGTATGCATGGATACTTTATTAACCCAAAGGAAAATGCAGTAGCACAACACACACATTTAGACGGTGAAAAAGACACTTTGACATTAATAAATGGTAACAAAAAAAAATTATAATAACCGTAACAGTGCAAGTATGTCAGCAAAAGTATTGCACGGAAATCCGTAGTAATGGTTCAGAAATAAATAGTACGAGGTACTGTACAGTTGGTTGTAAAGCGAAATAATGAATGTTCTGTGAATGTACTCTGGTCTATTCAGACAGTTGTTCATCCGCTTTGCCATAGGGGGACTCTCCCACGGGGTGACTCTGCCATAGGGGGATTCTCCCACAGAGTGACTCTGCCATAGGGGGACTCTGCCATGACAATGTATGTTGCAGCTGCTGGTAACAGATATCAGAAGATATGGTACTGAGACATCTTCTGTTAAAATCTCCAGAGGACCTCCTGTTTTTGTCCTCTCGAGCAGCGCATCTGATTGCTCTGTAATTCTCATCTCAGCTATTCCTCTGAGAGCTGCATAAATGGGCAAAATACAAAACCAAAAGTAGCACAAGCTGCACAATAAATAACACAAGGGACCCAGGTGACACCGCTCTCTCCAGGTGTGACTTCGACGAGCTGCACCTGATACATGCTCTTGCTTGTGTGACTCAGGAAATTGTCACATGCCCCAAAGAATTGGTCACATACACCTCTGTTATCTTTGCAGCCATAACACAAAGACGACATCCTGGATCGACCCCAGGTGCGTGGACAAGCTCCAGAAGCCGCTGGAAGAATGTGAAGATGACGGTAGGGCACGCTGTGCTTTTCCTTTTGATGTGTCACTCTTTGGCAGTGCTTGGACACGCTTGCAGGCTGGTGCAGTACACTCCTGTAACCCACAGATGGTACAATTGAGCTTTGACAGTCATATTTTTGAGTTTGTTTGACAAAAAACCCTATAAGAGTGATTGCATTCTCTGGCTGAAATACAAGTCCCTACACACAAATTTATTCCACACGGAGGAACCTTGTAAGAACCTTGTTTACTAAGAATATATATTTTTAAAATGGCAGCATCTATGCGAAATCTGTATATTTGAACCACATAAAATTCATATATTTTGAAATTTGCCCCCTCATGGACGAAACATCTCCATTAGGGACTCCTGTTGTCTGTCAAATGATTTCTTTGGGTGTTGATCCCTAATTAGTGACCAGTCCTTCATTAGCCTCCCACGGCATTTGATAAAATCAAAATGTGACCCAGCAAGGCCTCTCAGTTTTTTCACTTAATTCTGTATCTCCCCATTTCCTTTCTGCTTGTCTACTTTACACATCTGCAACCGCCTCCTTGGAGAAGAAGGGGTACACACTGAAGAGCCGGAAAACGAGTTGGGTAGGGTCCTCTTCCCCTCTTTATAAGGGAGTGCCTCTTAAGCCTTTTTTCTCCTATTGACATTTCACTGGCTGTGTGACAATAGGTGGTCCCAAATTTCTCTTTGATGCTTTTATCGTTGTTTCGTACTCTTTTGGAAATGGGTTCTTAGTCTCGATCTCCCATATTGGGGCATGTATTATTAATCTGAGGCCATCATTTTCGGATGGTTTTTTGCACTTTAACGTTTATTAAATGTATAAATAATTAAGTAACATATTTATAAAGGAATGGCATTTTTATGAGGGCACATGGGAGATTAGTGTGGTCGAGTCTGGGTGATTTTTTTGAATGACTCATACATAGAGCTGGTACATAGACTGGCTCGTGTTGCAGTAGAGAAGATCCAACATGCACTGGATTCCCAGACGTCCTGTCAGCCGTAAGCGTCCGGTCATATGGCCACATGTCCCTCAGACAGATTAAACAAGTGCAGCCAAACAGTATTGATTGTGAAATTGGAACCCATTGCAGACACACTGTGGGTGGTAAGTGTTTTGATGCGTTTTTTAAGTCTCTACTGCACAGATTTTTATTTGTAGTATAAAAAAATGATCCATCCGGTTCTGTACAATCTGGAGGCTCTCTGATATTGTTTAAATATAATTATTAATAAAAAAAATTATGACCTCCAAACTTTTTCTGTTTTCCTCATGTCAGCACTGTGCAGTAGAGGGTTAATCCTCAGGGACGCATTTTAAGGATGACATCAGGTGAATTGCGTATTGGCTGTGGGAACTCGATAGCAAATGTTAATCACAGAAAGAGATGTAAAGAGCTTGTGCCAATGAGTTGTTATAATGAAGCAGCCGCCATTTTCACACAGCTCTCTTCCAGTGTCCTTCCATGAAGTCTGTTCACCTCTTTCTCCATTTTAGACACATAGATTAGCCGCTGTTTTAGACCCTCATAACACTCTCCTTTAATCCAAAACTATTAATAGTGATTTTTATTTGAGGTACAAACTGACTACATTAATTGTTTCTGATAGTATAATATATGCATTCTTGTGCATTACTCGCTGAAATACCTCCTCGGAAGAAATGTTTTTTTAATGAAATAAAAAATTCTTTGGATATTCGTATATGAGTTATCACTAAAGCTGAATTGGTGTTTAATAAAGTTTAGTGCCAATAATTATGTAAATACAAAAGAACATTCGCATGTAATACACCCCATGGTTGATGGTTAACTGAAATTTTGAAATTATTGCAGCTTTGGAAGTTCATAATTGTCAATTTTTTATGTACTTTGTGCTACTACAGTGTGCTTATGCTGTAGGTTTATTTGCAGTATATTATACTGCTGGACTGGAGCAGTAATTGTGGTATTTTTTTTATTTTTTCTAGAACTTCCTGCTGGATGGGAGAAAATTGATGATCCGGTTTATGGAGTGTACTATGTGGAGTAAGTTTGTTTGTTTGGAGTGTACTATGTGGAGTAAGTTTGTTTGTTTGGAGTGTACTATGTGGAGTAAGTTTGTTTGGTTGGAGTGTACTATGTGGAGTAAGTTTGTTTTTTTAACTTTTGAAGGCTATCCATAATTTATTTTCGATGCCATATTGACAGACAGACAATTAACGTTTTTCATTGTTGAAGGTATACTTTGCTGCCAGATTCTTCTCAAGTTATTGTAAGAATACATGACACCTTCACTTTTCTTCACTTAACTTCTAACCACTGAATCTGGTCGGGGTCCTGGGGGGAGGGGGGGGGCATAGTCTTTTTCCAGGCTGCACAGAACTCCAGCCTGGGGTACAGCCTGGGTGGGCATGGAAACACACACACACACACACATGTTTGCATTCATATCTTTGTGGGGACCATCCATTCATTTCTATGGGAAAAACCCTAACCCCAACTATAACAACCGTAACCCCTAACCGTAAGCCCTAACCATAACCATAAGTACCCAAACAAAATACAAATGTTCTGCCATTATTAGTTTTTTTTTAATTCCAGCACACAATGCTGTTTTATTCTTGTAGCTATTTTTTAGTTTTAAAAGATGAGCAGTAGGATGCCTGAAAATACATCATCAGATGGTTAAATGTGGGTTGGGTAAACACTAAAATATTTAGGGCAGTATTTACAGAGAAAGCAATCGGAGCAGTTTGACATTCAGAGTGCATGTAAGGGGCCTCTGCAGGTGTGAGACATGGTGATGGGCATATTACTAAACACAGAATATTTAATCCAGTGAAGCAGAGCACCAACAGAGATCTAAGAAAAGCCCTATTTTTCTTAAAATGTTTTTAAATGACTCGACCACAACTGTATTGGGAAGACAATGCAACAAGCACAGACACTTCTTGAAGAAGGGGGCTTGTTACTTTCCACTCGTCACTGAATTCTCGGCGGACTTTTAAGTCCGGCCCTTAAAGCAATGACAAAATGCATATTTGACGTAGATGTAATAACTGCAATCAAAGTGTTAGCACTCACAAAGGTGGGGGATCAAAACATTATCGCTCTGTCTTGATTGTCTTATGCAGAAGTGACATAAATGGTGTTTTATGGAGTTTCCAATGGAATCTTCTCACCTCTCAGCCACATTAACAGGAAGACGCAGTATGAGAATCCTGTTGTGGAGGCCAAGCGGCAGAAACAGCTCCAGCAGCAGCAGTCTGCGGAAGGTGAGCGCCGTCTTCACCGCTCCTTCCTAGTCAGGCCTTCGTCACTTCTGTCTTTTCCCCTGTGTTTGATTGTCCTGCCAATTGTTGTTACGTAATCTTTGGATTTCTTCTTTTATTTCAGTGGCTTTTACAAGCTTTGCATTGCCAGTATTTGTTAGTGTAATGTCTGCATCAGTGTAGAAGTTGAGCAGAAGTGCATTTTCATCACACCATGAAATATAAGACCCGTTTTTTTTTTTTTTTTTTAAATGATGCCATACGGCTGTAGATACAGCGACTCTTTGAATGTTCAGCCAGCTAACTAATTTGAACAGTTAAAGCCGAATTAGGGCTGGGGCAGTGGGGCCCAACGGCTGGAGCTTTCTAATTTGCAGTCATTGCTTACGTGTGCATTAATCAGCCATGTGCCAGCTGATTTTGTGAGCAGAATAATTTTGTGCGTGACTATACGGTTTCTGTATGGGCTCAGCAATAGTATTTATGGTAGTGTTTGTCCACATATGTTCATATGCTTGTGTGCGTGTGTGTGTGTGTGTGTGTGTGCGCGTGTGTTAGCTTTATATTACATTGTGGAGACCAAATGTCCCCCACAATGTAATAAAAACCTGCTATTCTAACATTGTAGGGACCATTTTCCAGGTCCCCACAAAGATCTGTGAATGTAATCAAAAAACAAAAAAATGCCAAAAGTCTTATATTTTGTTTGATTACTTATGGTTAAGGTTAGGGCTGGGTAGGGGTTAAGGTCATTATGTTGGGATTAGAGATTTCCCCATAGGAATGAATGGAGAGTCCCCACAAAGATATAATTACAAACATGTGTGTGTGTGTGTTTTTCTGGCATCTGATGCACAAGGAAATATTTCTCTTCCCCCTTCAGAATGGATGGAGGAGCACTCAGCAGCTGGGGTGCCCCTTGTCAGCTATGCCAACAACCACCTGGAGACGTATCGGGACCCTCAGACCGGCCCTGCAGTGCCACTCCCACAGGGGCCCAAACGTGAGTGGTTTTCTTGGTAAATACCACTGTGGCACATGACCAGAAAGCATAGCCTAAGAACAGGTGGCCAATAGGAGTCGAGGAAAATGCAGTGGGGGCGGAGCTTTAGAAGGTCTCGCTCAAGTATCAGATGATCCTCCCTCTTCAGTACAAGATAACACATATATCATTAAACTTTCATAAAGACTGATTTACTGTGACTGATAGTGTATTGTACCTCTGGATTTACTAGTAGCCATGTCAGAGATGATATTCTAAACATTTCATCAACTCTGTATTCTCAGTATTCTCTATACCACAAAGCAGGGAAAATCACACACTTAGTATTGCATAAACATGTGTTTGGCCGGGTTTAATGCATGTGGTGACTGAAGATCTGGCCATGGGACCGAAATAATGCCGGGGCGGCCTGCATAAAACATACCTTCTGTCATGTTCTTGAAAAAGGCAGTTAACCTGAAGAGCCTTGGTTATGTGTCCTAGTTTAGGAACAGAAAAGCACTTACAGCGTTCGCTTATTATGTTCAGCCTCTGCTGTACAGTCTGATAGCACAGCATTAAATCATCTTTAGGATGATTTAAAAATCAACCCTCATGCAGTGCGTACCCTCTCTGGCTTACATGGACATTATAATGCCCTTTATATTTGATGGCCTGCTTCTCTCATGCAGTCATGACTCAAAGTGCTGTTTGAGTCCAGTCAGAGAAACATAGTGCGTTTCTGTGTTATCTGTGCAAGAGTGATTCTGAGAACCAGGATGACTAACAGATTCAGTTCCTGGGTAATACTCTCTTAATGGGTACAGGTAGAAATCTCTTGTCAGTTGCACAATATCAGAATTAATTTTCTAGTACGATGAGAAAATGGGCAAGCCTTAGAATGCTTGCATTAGCATGGAACCAATTAGGAAGAGAGTAAGACAAAGTATTATATTGTTTTAAAGCAAATCCTCTGTGATGCCTTATCTTGTCATTCTGTCTTGTGTAGTGAGAGAGTGACAGCGTGCCTCTCTGCCTGACCTTCGCAAGTCGTGACTTTAGTGCATAGGTTCAGCTTTCTTGCTGCTTATTTTAGGAAATGCTTTTGTTCTTAGAGTCTTTTACCCCAAGTGACAGAAATGAATACCTCCCGCCTTCCTTTCCATATTCAGAAAGATCTTGTCTGTTTACCCCAGATTTAGCACTATAGGGAGTATTTGGATCTTATTTGAATTTTTGATCTTTGTGAATGCTAATTGGGTGACTAATGCCATTAGTCTTTTACGCGCTTTCAATATCAATTAATGTTTAACTTGACCTAACAGCTGTATTAACAAAAATGTTTTCCTTCAGTGATGTTAATTCATTGAGGTTAGGTTTATTCCTGGTATCATAAACAGTTATGCTTTTGTGACCCATTCCAGGAGGAAAGCCGTTCTTCACCCGGAACCCTTCCGAGCTCAAAGGGACGTTTATTCACACCAAACTGAAGAAGAGTCGCCGGGGATTTGGGTTCACCGTGGTCGGGGGAGATGAGCCCGATGAGTTCCTGCAGATTAAGAGTCTGGTTCTGGATGGTCCAGCAGCTCTGGATGGGAAGATGGAGACAGGTGGGTTCCAACAGTTTCTGTGGTAATAAGGAAACACAGGCAGGTTTTCATTTTATAATTAGCTGTCTGTTGTCACGGAGCTTCTCCATACCTCATAAAAGTCATCCTCTGCTTTCTTGCAGGGGATGTGATTGTGAGCGTGAATGACACCTGTGTCTTGGGGTACACGCATGCCCAAGTGGTCAAGATCTTCCAGTCCATTCCCATCAGCTCCATGGTGGACCTTGAATTGTGCCGTGGCTATCCTTTGCCCTTCGACCCCGATGACCCCAACACCAGCCTGGTCACCTCAGTGGCGATCCTGGACAAAGAGCCCATCATTGTCAATGGGCAGGAGAGCTACGACCCACCTTCTAACCACGGGGGACAAGGTGGCAACAGTGTTGGTGGTGCAAAGGAGCCCCGGCCGTATAGCCCATCGGCGGAGGTGGCCTCTGACGGCTCCTCCCCCTACCCCAATGACGTGGTGACTCTCGCTTCCTCCATCGCCACGCAGCCCGAACTCATCACCGTGCACATGGAGAAGGGCGACAAGGGCTTCGGCTTCACCATTGCCGACAGCCTGTCTGGGGGAGGCCAGAGGGTTAAGCAGATCGTCGACTACCCCCGCTGCCGGGGCCTGAAGGAGGGGGACATTTTGGTGGAAGTGAACAAGAGGAATGTCCAGAGCATGACTCACAACCAAGTGGTGGACCTGCTGAGCAAGTGTCCCAGAGGAAGTGAGGTCACCATGCTGGTGCAGAGAGGTATGTACTGGGCTGGTAGAATTAATATGTGATGAGGGTTTGAACATCACCTCATTATTAGCATTTAGAACGGCTTGGCTGAGCCAATCCTATCCTATCCTAGTACTCTTGGTTCTATACTTTCTGTTCCTCTGGATGGTAGGTGGATCACATGAATGGGCTTAGATGAAGGGGAGACAGCGAGACGGTGTAGTTATCATGCTGATACAGAGTAAACAAGTGAGAACGAGAACTGAATGAACAAATGACTAAGGGAGACTGGCTGGTGCAGAAAGTTGGACACGGATGAGTTTATGAGTGAGCTGTAGCAGATGATGGCTGCCATATTGCCTGGTTTGTACACACTTGTTCTGTCTGCTGGCCCTTATTTTTTCTTCCTTGTCATGAGTTTGTCGGAGTGTGCTTGGGGCATGACTTCATCTGTACCAGTGTCCTCTGCTTGTGTCTTTGCGATATTGTTGAGTGGGCAACTGACGCAGTGGGCAATTTTTTTTACATTTGAATCCAAGAAGTGCCATTTAGCCGAAAAAGGAGATTCTGAGTCACAATGCTTTAGGACAAATGCTGTAAGCATGCTCAGATTAACTGTTTTACTTGCACTGCTTCCCACGTTGGTGTTGAATTAAAGTTTGGGTTTAAAAAAATGAGTAATATTATATATGTGTCATTTAGTCACAGGTTATATTTGTAGTGGTGGAGCAGAGATTTGCTCCTGAATAGCAGGTATATTGCAAGTGTTTGAATTTTATTACTGCTGCCATTAGCCTCTGGAACATTACGAATACTCTGTAGAATATGCTGTAATCTTAATAGTCATGAAATTATGATTGATCACAATTATTAGAATTTGACACTGGTCTTTTAAACGTGTTATTGTGTTTTATTTTGCACAGTGAGCAGTAGCTTTCTCGATACCCTCCTTATTGCCAACATCTGTTATACCGTTGAGAACTCCTGGAGAGTTTAGTTGATGGCAGACAGCTGCCCACGTTGAAAAAGGTCCCTTCACAGCTGCGTTTTGTTATAATGGGTATGTTGACCAATCATGCAGATTATTAGTGGTTCATTAGCAGAAGGCACGTGTCCCGCTGGGCAGTTTTCCACAGCGGCATCAGCACAACAGCAGCCGTCCTCGCCTCACGAAAACCTGAGCGTGCGTAAAGCGAAAGGTCAGAGGGCGATCGGTGCTAGGTGTCCTGTCTCCACTCTTCGTCGATCGATGATGGCTGATTTGGGCCAGCTGGAAAGTCCTGTATTATGTGTCCAGGAAAAACTCAAAGGTCAACAAAAAAAAAATGTGCAGGCAAGGCATCAGAATATTCAAGTAAGCATTAGACCGAAAGACATAATGGTAGAATTAAGAATTAAAGGAAGCTAAAATTTTAGATATAATCAGTTATTTTTTTTTTTTGTATGTTCTAATTTCAGTGGTAATTGTTACTGATGGTAAAAAAGTAATGAAGGCATTTTTTGGCTTTGCAACTTTAAACACCATTTGCAAAGTTATAAAATCATCAAAAAAATGTAAAAAGATTAGTGGCACGAAAATGTTTATTTAATATTTCCTGTGTTTTTGGCAAAACATATATCCAGACAGACAGATTTACTCTTCATCTGTTTCCAGAGCTGGATAGATCTGCTGAAGCGAATCAATTTAAGCACTTGGCTCAAAGGTACAACTTAAGAGCCCCTCCAGCAAAATAGAAATTTACTGGTCACATGTCCAGTTTCTGAAACACCATAAATCCTGTTACTAAGCTTATGGTTCATTTGCAAATAGCTACTGTCCAATTAAAAATGAACTGTATCGAAACAGTTTCCAGAGAAAGATTTATGGCAGTGTAGGACATAACTGATAAGCATATTTATTACATTTAGGGGAAAGGAATTTTTGTTTGGTATTTAGTCAAGCTAAAATTAATGCATTTTTCCTCTCACAGGAAAAAAAAAACAGAGTACTAATAGATTTCAGTCAGTACTTCCCACTAACGTGAAGGCTGCAGTGTACTCTATCAACAGTGCACTGGGGTTTTTTATTTATTTATTTATTTATATAATTTTCGACAGCCACCAAGTTTGAAAAGCAATGGGGGGATCTGGGAGTGTGTTATGCATCCATGGATGGCTACATTGGTGGGGGGTGCATGTGTTCTACCGACCTCCACCCCTCTGAAGGCCTGCGATGAGATTTCCTGCTCTCTACTTCCACCCCAGCAGCCTGTCCTGCACGTTGCACATCTGCCTGCTGTGCCCAGAGCTGAGTGACAGCAGTGTGCTGAGCTCTGGGCTATCTAGCACAAAGTCTGCGCTGTGTTACAGCTGCTTCCTATCGAGATGGACGCTTGCACAATGTTGCATCACACTGTGGCTGTCCCGAGGGGAAGTGATCGGGGCTGTCCCATATCTCACTCCTTGTTACCTAAATCTGAAATATCCAGCCAGTTTGCCCCATAAGAATTAATCAAGAATAAGTACAAAATATCCCTGTGAAATTTCTCTTTCTTGAAGTCCAGAGTGGATAGCACTATTGGCATGTGTACAAGTTATACGTGTGTACAAATTACACACTGATGCTGGTCGGATCACAAGCTGATCAGAAGAGAGCGGCTGTCCGCTCACGGTGTCCCTGTGACAGATGGCGCGGCCGGTCGGGAATGGCTCTTTCGAGGCTGACGGTGACAGAGGGCCAACCCCCCGCCGTACATGATAATCGGGCCACTAAAAGCTCCTGATTAAAGGCTGCTGGGCGTGACACGATTCCGGCGAGCTCGGGAAGCGCCTCGCCGAGGCAACAGGCTCGCGGCTAATCTTCAGTCGCCGTGGGAGTGAAATGGAGGCCGCCGTGTAAGACAGAAGCCCTCTCCGCTGCCGCTTCTCTCGCTTATATCCCCTCTCTGTTTAAATCACGCCGACTTTCAGGGGAAGAGACGGTGTTGGCGTTCACGGTTAATTAACCGTACATTTTGGGGTTTCGGTTTTTAATCCCGCTAGCTGGCATTCGCGGGCATTCAGCTGAGGTAATACCAAGTGGCTGCATTGCTCCGTCTTGGGTTATTCAGCACAGGGTTGCCGTTATTATTTAGAGAGCATTTCATCCACAGGACGTTCAGAAACCTGCTATACAGTATGTTGGGATGAGTGCATAAGAGGGCAGGACTGAGGAGGGGCGTGCTATTCTGTTCACGCTCCGTTTGAAATGGGAAGCGGCGTATTGTTATTGTGGCCCTTTAATTATGGCGAATCGTCAGCGCGATCCGGTAGTGTCCAGCTCCCCTGCTGGATGGCGTGTCTGAAATTCAGAAGTAAGTGAAGCATACAGCAGGACCTACATACGACCAGGTTATTTCATAAAGAGATGGTGTCAGCATCATATCAATCGATGCGTGAATATTATTCCAATCAGCATAGGTGACCAATAAATGACATAGCATTTTGTAAAAAATAAAATAAAAAAAGATCTGCTGCACATGCATCTCAGTTATTTTTAGCAATTAAAAATAACCTAGCATGAAAAAAAGAGAAATCCTGCTCTGTCCTCATTAGCAAGAACCTAAATCAATTATAAATCATGTAGGCTGGGAGGGGGTTGTGCAATTACAGGAAATTTTTAGCACATCATAACGTCTGCGACTGGCAGACCACAGTGCTTGAGCTGATTTACAGCAGACCCATAACTTATGGTTTTTTAGCTGAACATCTCGTGACTGAGCTGGGGTGGATGGCAGGGTTCAGTGGGGCTACGTTAGGAGCCATTAGGCTGGCTGCCGCGGCGGTATAAAGTATCGAGCGGTTTGCTGTGTTTATTTTCTCATTGTTCATTCAGGACAGTTACGGCAAGGAATCACAGATCGCTAAATTTTGGTGAGGCAGTCTCGGTGGCACGGTAATCAT
Organism: Gnathonemus echidnorhynchus; assembly: GCA_026776725.1. Lineage (NCBI taxonomy): Eukaryota > Metazoa > Chordata > Actinopteri > Osteoglossiformes > Mormyridae > Gnathonemus > Gnathonemus echidnorhynchus. The sequence goes on from JAODJU010000108.1 coordinate 24,750,609, forward strand.
TGTAAAGATCAGCAAAGACTGTAAGCTGTCCTGCTGATTTTTCTGTCGTCTACATGGAGACGGAGATGTATGTGCTTGCATATTTTTTGTGGAAGTAAATGCAAGAGTTTGACAACAGTGTGACTTTTTCCCCCACCCTTCTTGTGAGCTCACCAACAATCGGAATATTTTTCTGTGTTCTGCTGATCTTGGACATCTCTGTAAGAATATATCTACTTATATAGTGAAGATATTACATACATCCCCCACAATGTGGTAAAAACCTGTTATTTTGATGCTGTGGGTACTTACCTTTTTGTTACATACAAGGGGAAACTCAATTTTATAAAAATCTGTGACTGCAATCAAAAAACTAAAAATGCCAGAAGTCTTGTATTTTATTTGGTTACTTATGGTTAAGGTTAGGGCTGGGTAGGGGTTAAGGTCGTCATGTTGAGATTAGAGTTTTCCAAATAGAAATGAATGGAGTGTCCCCACAAAGATATAATTACAAACCTGTGTGTGTGTATAACTGTCTATATTTGTGTGGGAGTTGTGGGGGATGGGAATGGTGCTAACTACCCACTGTGAAGGGAGGGGAATGGAGCGTGAGTGAGTGAGAGAGAGAGAGACGGAGGGAGAGAGACGGAGGGAGGGGGAAGAGAGAGAGGGCGAGCTGTCTCTGAATGCACACAGCCTTCACCAGCGAGCTGCTGGGGGCTCCGCTGTTTAGAAGATGGTTTCAGTGCGGGGAGAGCTGACTGTTGCTGTTAACGTGATGTTTCGCCTGCTGGACTCGTTCTCTATGGGTAATAGCTTAGATTTCTGACCTCACATACTGCCAGCCTTTGCTGCCGGGGGTGGGGGGTGAGGTGGGCCGGCCCGCCGGGGCTTCCTGATGCTGATAGATCCCCCTGTAACCCCACCCTACTGCCTTCCCAGCATCACAATCCCGCTCCCCCCCCCCCCAATCCCGGCGCCAGCCAGGCCCCGAGCTTCCAGCCGCCGTCTCCTGGCCGTAGCGCTGATATGGGGAAGCCGGTCTCCTACACGGTGACTGACTGTCTCCCTCTCTGTTTGATGGTGCTTTACAGGAGCCGTGCCTGTGAAGAGGAGCCCAAAGCTGGTGAGTCTCCATGCACCTTCTTCATCGTGGTCCATTCTTCTGTCCTTGTAGACTGTGTCTAGATTTATTGGAGATCAGTTGGTAGAAGTAGCAGAAAGCCACAGAGATGGGTCCTGTTGCATGCTCGAAGAACTGCGGGCCAGTCAGAGAGTGTGTGTGTGTGTGTGTGTGTGTGGGTGGGGCTGTTCATGATGGGGACCCTGCAGACGTCCCTCAGATGAAGCACGTTTGGAGCGTCTGTCTGTCAGATGTTATATGATTTTAGCCAAGGCTGAAACAGGAGCATCACTCTCCCGCACACTTGAGGTGCCTTGGAGCACCGATCTCTGACGTCAGGACTTCAGGTGGGTCCTGGGCTCACGTCGTCCCCTTGATGCAGAGGAGAGCATAGAGGGACCTAAGCATGAGGCAGCTTCTTATCATTTTCTGAGCTGCTGATGCAGCTTGAAGTCAGGTGATGAAGGGAGGGGAGGGACACCAAGGCACAGTGACCCTGTCATCTCCAGTCGGTCCCTGCTGGGGACAGTCATGTGTCGCTGTCACGGGGATGTCACTTTGGATCTATGTCTTTGTCAGTGGCTGGTAGTAATTTCACCTCAGGTAAAGTATTCTCAGTATATGCACAATGTGTGTTCTTGTATACAGTTGGTGAATGGTATTATAATACTTTTTTTCAAGTGTTTGTTCTTATAAAGGAATATGCGAGTGTTTTTAAAAGGCACCCGTTTCCGCTTGATTGTGCCAAGTTTCTGTGGTGTGTGGTCTTCAGTGTCACTTTAAAGGTAGAGGTCGATGATGCAGTCTGACGACTCAGAAATGTCTGCAGAATGAATATCCAGATGTGTTTATATCCAATGGAATAATGATTTTTAATGAATTTTATTTTCTTATATGTGAAGCATATTTGATGCTTTTCATACACATTTGCCACAGTATATTGAGAAAAATACGAGTTTTAAACATTCTTTCATATACACATTCAGCTTTACAAAGCTGAGCTCTCCGTGCACCGTTAAGAAGCAGATATGTCACTTTTAGTCAAACGCTCTTGGTCTTTTGTACGAGGACTCAATTCGCTTTCTGCCAGGAAGGTTAATAAGAGAAAACGCCGCTGCACAGACGTAGATGCACACGGACAAAGGCCCCTTTCGGCTAATTCCCCGTGTCATGGCTGACTTTGATTGGCCCGCTGGTTTGAAGTGAGCTGTAGGTGCGCACGCATCTGAAGGGAGCAGGCGCCACAAACAAAAGCAGCGTTTGCAGCAATGACCTTGTGTGATTTCTTCTCCCTTTTCACACTCCCACTGTTGCTGTTGCCTTTCTCCTTCTTTTTTCTCTCTTTCCTTGATGTTAACCCCCTCCTTCCACGCTCATGCTTTTCCTCCCCCGCTCCCTCTCATTTTCTCCTTTATCTGGCCATGCAGCAGCGACTGGAGAGGAAGGACAGCCAGGGCAGCTCCCAGCACAGCGCATGCAGCAATCGCAGCACCCACACCGATTCCCCTGGTCGCCCCGCTGCCGTGCCGAGCGAGGCCGCACCCGCCGGAGCCACCGCACCTGCCACCGCCCCTCCGCCCCCCCCCCCCCCCCCCCCCCCCCCCCCCCCCC
>JAODJU010000108.1:24753341-24771824 GCA_026776725.1 Gnathonemus echidnorhynchus
GGAGACACCGCTGTCCAGAAGAAGCCGGACCCCTTCAAGATCTGGGCACAGTCCAGGAGCATGTATGAAAGCAGGCGTGAGTACACACCGCTTTGCATACATGGCGACTCACGCCAGGCAGTGTGCACAGTCTGGGCGGAAAAGCCTCGGGGGGGGGGGTTTGCTGGCAGCCTGCCGCGCATTTTTAATTGCTGAACTGAAATTGGCTGAGGAGTTTTCAGGCTCTTCCAGCTATAAATCAACAGCCCCTATTTCCAACAAAAAGATGGGCAGTGTCAGTGAGGAAAACATTGCCTTGCAAGAGGGTTGCCCAAGTTTCATCAAAAAAATACATTTATTTGGGCAGCTAAAGAGGATGATTTTGATCAAATTACAAAACAAGGTTTCTTTACAAGTCCATTGCGCTCAGAGCACGAAGGGACCAAGGTGGTGAGCTTATGCAGTTTGGGGAAACAAGTGGCTTTTCCCTTCCTGTTCCACGCTGAACACACTTAGTCGTTGGGAACAAATAAATGATATTTTGAAGTTTGTGTTTTCTGAGGTTTGGGGAAAGATTACTCATGACATCCTCTGTCAGGCAGCCATCAAGGGCTGGATGGGGTGGCAGGATTCAGGTGTGCTTTCATAATTCTTCCTGCTAGTTCACGTTCACAACCACGCTTCTATTATTCATGCCTGAGGGCGAAGACGGTCTCCACTAGCTGTACCATAAAAGATACATGGAGCAAAGAGGAGGAGGAAGCAGGACTGCCAGTGATAGTGAGGGGAGCCTTCACTGAGGCTGGGGTGAAGACTGGGAGGAGAGAGAGGTGGAATTTGCTAAGCTGTGTTGTGTCTGATGTATTTAAGAAAGAAACGATAATGAAATTGAAGTCTTGACCAGTTGAAAGGCAGTGTTTCTATAGTCCTTGCGCAGATGGGATTCTTTTCCACCTACCAAGCCCTGAAGTGTGTTAGTGGGGTGGATTCTGTTAGCTATGTCGACCCCAGAATCAGAGTGTTTTTCCTTAGTTACCCCCAGTTAGTGGCACAGAGCCACAGTGGAAGATAATTACATTTCTCTAGAAATGTAGGTCTGCCGCCATTAAAATATGAAACCTCGGTCTGAGCATGCTGGGTCGTTTAAAGCTAGTGTAAGATGATCGGTATTTCTTGCCACAACAACCCCCTAAGGAGCCGGCTGTTGTTTGTGCGGATACGGCCAGTGCCGGGATGGATGAGGCCGGGTAGCTAAAGTGCTGGGATGCACAATGACGATCGTTTGGTTAGCGGGAGGGGCCGTGGGGACGCCAGGATGGAAATAGGGCTGGCGACGGGACAGAGCCATTAGCTACGCTCATCTCCACTGTAGTAGCCATTTTGTCCATTGCAGGGGAAATGGTACGCTCCATTGGCTTGGCCAGACTGGCTGCCAAACCGTCCCTTCCTCCCACTGAGCGGGATGGGCTGCCCAGAGAGCAGCTATCAGGGCCGTCAGCGCTCGACTTAGCGGGCCTTGAGGTGCACACACAAATCAATAGTGGGCTAATAGTCTGACACTCAATCTGGAAGTCCTGCAGTCCAGAAGTGGTGATGGAAGGATGGGCTTGGACCTGACACTGGAAAGGAGATGATAATAATAATAATAATAATAATAATGTAAATTTACAGGACATTTAAATAATTGCATCCATCCATCTTCTGCAACCACTTTTTCCTGGTCCCAGGAAACAGGGCATGAGGCAGTGGGCACCTTCCACTGCAGTAGCAGTGCACTGCAGGGCACACACATGCACTCGCAATCACACACTATGGGCAGTTTTAGATTATTCATCTAAATGCACATTTTTGGGCTGTTTTAAAAATGGTGGATTCTGTTGGGTGGCACTGTTATCATACAGGTGGGATTTTGGAAGCTACATAGGAAAATGTATGTGTCGTAGAAAGATTGCATTATTTCTAGGCTTCGGTCGGCTGAAAAGAGCCCTTTAAATGTAATAAAGACAAAACAGATTTTTTTGGGGTGTATTAGGCTGGAAAAAGGACACTTAGAGAAAAATGGCAGCTCAGTGATAAACAAGCACATTCCGCGTGATGTTCTTTGTGCCAGACACCTGGGGAGCACAGCACCAACTTGCGTTCTCTTCCGCTTTTCCTGTTTCTTAATCCTTTCATCACCGCTTCGCGTACCCCGCTCTCCTAGCTCCCCCATCGCTGCCTGCTTCTCCATCTTGTTCTTTGCGGAGGGAGGGTGAGAGGGAGCAAATGTAGCCAGAGTGTTGGGGAGGAGCAGGACTGAATTAGAGAAAGAAATGGGCAGAGCGAAGGGGCCTGTTAGCATGTCAGCTTTAGCGTTGGTATTAGCACGACAGCAGAGGAGTATGGGTAATAGGACAAGAGGTGCTTTGGGGATTATTACTTCAAAACCCTATAAATATCCCTCCCTTTTCTGACTGTCAGAAAAGCAAAATACACATTAAGACATAAAACAGTGCCTCGCAAAAACTTAGAAAATGATACATTTACGTTTACATTTTTAGAATTTTTAATTTTTAATTAATATATTACTCAAGGGTTGTCGTTTATGACAAACACCACTAAGAACTGAAATATATTGCATAAGTCTTCAGAATTCACTGTCTGCTGTTAGTGCCTTAGGCTGCCGCTCTTCTTTGGGTAAGTCTGGCTGTGTGAGTTTTGCTGGAAGCTTCCTTGAGTAGCTTGTGGGGTTTGCTTTTAGACGCTCGCCTTCGATTCTTTACACACATTCCCAGTAGGATTCTCAGCTGAAGTCTGTTAAAGACCACCATTCTTTAATTCTTAAACCAATCCTTTTTAGAGTAAACGTCAGCAAAGTCAGCCCTTGTCCTTGAACATGTCCAGATCTTAGAAAATTTTGAAGTGTTTGAATAGAATACTGAGTTGTTTTTTTTTTTTTTAAAGTACACCGTTTTGTAATTTCACCACAGGGGACATTACTTAATCAGAAATGTTTTGCTGGACATTGGACGTGATGCGGTTTGTGCTTTAAATCTTACAGTGCCAGATTTCCAGGAACAGGATATTTTCCTGTGGCGGAAGGATACGGGATTCGGGTTCCGGATTCTGGGAGGCAATGAACCCGGGGAGCCGGTAAGAAAAGCCTTTCTGTCTCAGCCCACATTTTTTTCCCATGTAATTGGCTGATGAAATATTAACTTGTCCATATCGTTGTAGGCATTGAGTCCATTTATACAGCCATTTGCATTAATGCGTGACAAAACCGTATTCCACATTAAAGTAAGACGCTTGGAAGCTATTCAATGCATCCCCAGGTCTCATCTTAGTCTTTATATTCTTCTATTTCCATTTCTAATTTTAAATTTTCTAATTACTCCTTGCATCGCATAATCCCTCTTAACGACAGTTCTGGTTTCTCTTTAGCTTGCCGTTTTCAGTTGAGCTCAGTGTTTCCGCTCTTGTGCTGATATCAGATATACATCGGGCACATCGTGAAGTATGGGGCTGCAGACGAGGACGGCCGGCTGCGATCGGGCGACGAGCTGATCTGTGTGGACGGCACGGCCGTGGTGGGCAAGTCCCACCAGTTGGTGGTGCAGCTGATGCAGCAGGCGGCCAAGCAGGGCCACGTCAACCTGACTGTCAGGCGCAAGATTGGATACGGAGGTGAGGTCACCCTGCGGCCTGTGCTTGTGGCTGGTCTCAGGAATGGCGGGGCTGGTTCCCAAAGTGCCCTGTCGCATCTACACTACACGGTCAAACATCTCATTCTGAAACCAAGGGTATTAATATGAAGTTGATCAACCCGTTGTTGCTATAATGGGGCGACTCTCAATACTAGGAACGTGAGGATTGTACTTGTGGCCTTGGCTAGACCGATCTTGCTAACTCGCGGCACAATGAATCATGGGATTGCCCTCGGATGCAACCAATGCATCCTTTACATTCGGGGCGGGGCAAGAATGACTTCCGGGGATTTTCACCATCCTCTGTACTTCTGTTCTTGAGTATTGGAACCGGTCTTCGGCAGATGATCTAAAACGGGGACACAAGAACACAAGTACAGTCAAGCACGCAGATTGAGATTCACCCATGGACTTGGCTTTTTAAGGAAGGCTTTTTATTAGATGTTGGAACATTGCTGGTGGGATTTGCCACCGTTCAGGTTGGGTATCGATTTCACGTTTTCAGGTCCCTTTCTGAGAGCTTGTGTGGCTCCCATTTGCCAGTCTGACCCTCACAATGACTTGAATTGCCATCGCAGCTCTAGCGGGCAGAAAAGGGGCAAACTGAAGGAGTCCAGTGTTGGTGACGAGTGGAAGGTCACTAACCTCTCCTGTACAATCACCCATTGCGCTGCTAATCTTTCCTGCGGGAGATTGTGGACGGTGCTTAATTATACACCTGCCAGGCCTCCAATTAATAGGGGTTCCTCTGCTTGACCGTGTCCCCCCCCCCACCCCACAGTGGCGAAAGGCGAAGCTGACGTGCCCCCGTCGCCAGCCTCCTCCCATCACAGCAGCACGCAGGCGCCCTCGCTGACGGAGGATAAGCGCACGTCACAGGGCAGCCAGAACTCGCTGAACACCGTGAGCTCGGGCAGCGGCAGCACCAGCGGCATCGGCAGCGGCGGTGGGGGGGGGGGTGGAGGCAGCGCCGTGGTGGCCCCCGCCATACAGCCCTACGACGTGGAGATCCGGCGCGGCGAGAGCGAGGGCTTCGGCTTCGTCATCGTGTCCTCGGTGTCACGGCCCGACGCCGGGGCCACCTTTGGTAGGATGCTCGCCTGTCCCGTCTCTCCTATCGCCCCTCCAGATTTACGAATCTCACATTTGCAGCTTCACTTATTTGCAATTTGGCCGTGAATAATCACGCAGGAATTTTTTTGGGGCTTGCCGAAAGATGGCAGAAACTCACAGACGTCATAAGCCAAAAATATTTTTGCAATACTGAAAATGATTTGGATCACATAAATTCATATAAAATATAAATAGTAGCGTTATTTAATATTTGTTCGTTTAAGATACATACTGTATCTTTAATATTGACATCATTCGCAAATTTTCACATTCACGGGGACCTTCCTCCCCTAACCTTCGTGAATGTGAAGGGGTGACTATATACTGTACTGTGTACTGTGTGCAAAACATGAGGCATTTACACCTTACACCCCCTTAAAGAGAATAAACAAACAGCTATCGTGAAGGACTCCTGTAGTCAGGTTGCAAAACCGTGAAAAATAGATGTATAAAAAGGTTTCAGTATGATCTGAGATGCTATTTTAAAAGAGGATGCATGAGTAGCCTCAAAGGAGTGTTAATCGCAGGAAACAATTTAAAGATGCACATGCTATTATATTTATGTAAGAATAGTTACTATTGTATAGTGTAAATAGTGTAAGATGATAGTGATTGATGTGTTCTCTGAGATCCTAGTGCAGATGCACGTCATCCTTCCTCTTTGCTGGTCTGCTTTCACCTGTGTTCTCATTCTCTTGAGTTCATTTCCGCTTTCCTTATTCTTTCCTTTAGGCTTGGGCATTATTAGGGTAATACAGTATACTACAGTAATTAGGGTATGCTGCAAAAATTTGATATGTTGGTGTGGGTGAATATAGGTGTGGGGATTACCCTCCCTGAAGGCCAATTTTATCACCAAGATATCAAAATATCAGAATGGTATTGTTTTTATAAATACCATCAAAATACAGGACACCTCGGGATAATGTCTGGACAGTATGACTGTTTGAAAAATTAGATACTGCCCAAGTCTAGTTTCCTCTCACCTCTGCTGCCCTGTTACATAGCTGGAATTGAAGCTTATCCAGAATTTGGAAAAAGAACTGATGAGGCAGTAATGTGTAAAGAACATGGACTTTGAGGTTGCTCATCCCCAGTAGGGTGGCACTGGGCAAACTGGGGTAAATTCAGATGTCTGTTTTCTTTGACCAGTTAAGGACAGATCTATTCACCCCGATTGCCAGCAATACTGTGACATTGCTATTCAGTACTAAAGGTCGTTGCCGTACATGAATAGAGTGATGGGGACAGAGGACAAACCAGAACTCCACTGTGTGTGTTTCTCAATCGTGTTGACATGGCAAGGGCCTGACTGCAGGTATTTCATAAATATGGATGACTCATGGAGCTCTAGAGGCAATGTTCTGTTTCAGTTCCGAAGCCTAGAACCTCACCAGGACAAAATGTTTGAAAATACTGTCAGTTTGGAGACAGGAGATTGGAAAGTGATTTCTGAGCATCTAGGTTTGTAATGGGAGCAGAGAATTTGGTTCAGAAATTTGAATGTTTGGAGTGGACTTCCATGATTAAAGGTGATTTAATCTGTGGCACCCTAGCCTAATGTGTAGTGACAGCCAAGGACAGTTGTCTTCCTGTCTTTATTGATTTATGTAATGCTCCTTACTGTTATTCTGTTCCACAATGATTCTGTTTATAACACTGGCAGGTCTTTCAGCTTGGTGGCTCGGGAAATTAATCCGCATTTTCTCCCTTTGCTTCTGCCTTCTTCTTTTTGCCCTCCTTTCACCCTAACTCTTGGGGAAAAATGGTACAAAATCAATCACGCACACACACACGAACACTGGTGTGCCAGTTGCCAATGCGTGCGTGGCGATGCCCCACAAAATAGGTCGCATCATCGAGGGCAGCCCGGCGGACCGCTGCGGGAAGCTTAAGGTGGGCGACCGCATCCTGGCCGTTAATGGCTGCTCCATCACCAACAAGTCCCACTCGGACATTGTCAACCTGATCAAAGAGGCTGGAAACACTGTCGCTCTGCGGATAATTCCTGGGGATGGTGAGGCCAACCGCCCTTCCTCTGGGCTCCACCTCTTTCCTCTTTTTTTGTAGCGCTCTGTGTCGTTTTTGTGTGGTGTGTGTAATTTGGGTAACTCTTTACTTAAGGCCATGTTTCTAGGAATTTATAAACACATTCATAACAGATTATAATGCATTCCTATAATGCATTGCTTTATGAATGCTCTATGAATCTCTCTTCTATAGTACACTACAGATACCTTTATAATGCTTTATAATGGTTGGTATAAGCATTAAGGATGCTTTGTACTGGACTATAAAGGTATCTATAGTGCATTATAGGTGAGAGCTTCATAAAGCATTCATAATGCATAATAAACATGGCTATAATGTGTTACGCATTTTTATAAATATTTATAGCCATGTTTATAACACTTTATGAAAGCATTATAATGCATTACGAATGTGTTTAGAAATGACTGAAATCATAGCCTTAAATAAAGTGTTACTGTAATTTGTTGCAGAAGCTTTGTTGGAATGACTGAGTCTGGCTATGGATGTGTCTCCTGTAAGATGCTCATGCTTTACTTTGTAGACAGAACCTAAGATCAGAGCAGAAGTAGAGAATCTGCTCTGCTAGAATCCCACATCATCCCCGTGTATTACCTGTCCTCGGCTCCCTCATTATATTAGTGTCAGGTGTTATTACACCTTAAAGCCTAAGGCAGGGGTGAGGTGATATTTATACCAGGATGTACATTCTTACAGAATGCGTGTTGTCTGTGTGAGTTACCCTGCACACATTGTTTTGTATTCAGAAATAATGATGCAGTTTGTGCGACGCAAAGGCCAGTCACCAGCTGTGATAAAGAAGCTCTTGATCATTACTGTTCCTGTTGTGTTCCCTGGTTCAAAGTCTTCAGCTGTGCTCTGAGGTGCCCTTAGGAGAGGTTCACAAATGCTGCCTAATTACAAGAGAGATAAGCGTTTTTGAACTGACAGCAGCATGCATTAGAAACTGGCTGCTAAATAAACCGTGACAGTTTATGGTAAAAATTTCATGGTGAGGTCTCTTTTGCCTTTTTGTTCTGGAAGCATTGGTCCATATGATATGAGTCTGCTTTCATTTGGCCTGTTTTGTTCAAATTGCCCTAGCTTTGTTCCCAGAATGCAGAGCAACTTCACACACAACAGCAAGGACCTGTCATTGTGTCACAGAAAGAGGAGGAATGAGTCAGCCGGAGGAACCAACCTTCTGCTGTCAGAATCAGGGTCTCTGATCTTCCTGCTTTGCTTAGGCTTGTAGTGAAGCACAAATTACACATCAAGTGAAAACACTCCAGCTGAGAATTACATTTTAATTCGAACGATGATTCACACAGGTCAAATATGAACGTTCGCAATTTTCTGTTTTCCCATCTCTCCACATCGATGATGTTCAATAGGAGGACTTTTACAGAGCAGCAAATAACAAGCTGATAGGAATTCACACTTGCTGATCTTTGGAGGTTGTGGTTCTCTGTATCTTCAGAAAGTCACATGTAGGTGTTTGTGGTCAAAACTAAGCAAGCACACATCCAAGGATATTTGATTTGAATAGAAGGGGGCAGGTAAATACTTAGAGGGGCCAGTGAGTAGGAGGGAGATTTGCGTAGGTGGCGATAGCGTGTAGGTGGCCAGAGCAGATCCCTGTGAGTCTTTGGAGCATGTTTTGGGGAGCGGAACGTTCTTGGCTGAAAGGATGAGGGAGCATGAAGGGTATAGGTGCAGTGAGGATACAGGGATGGTCACCAGAATGGGTTTCATTCTCTCACGCCCACCTCACCTTTCTTTTGACAGAGTCCTCCAATGCATCCCTTCTGACCAATGCTGAGAAGATCGCAACCATCACCACCACACACACACCTCAGCAGCAGCAGTCTGCCTCGGAGCCTCGGTGAGTCATTCAGAGCGTCATTCAAAAAGACGTGTCCGTCCTCTCGACTCTACGCTAACAATCTAGTTAGAGGTCCATCATCCTGCAGTACACCTCCACCTCCAAGGGAATGAAATGGTGTGAATTCGCTGTAGGATATTTATATAGCCAGGAAATATTCATTACGCACATTTTTAAATACCGTCCAAAAATATAAACACTTACGAACATATTATTTACCACTTGTGTCACCACAGTTCGGTAACCAGGGCCATGAGACATGGATAGAAAAGTGTCGCATTGTTAATTACCATGTTCTCAGATGCCTTAATGCTTTGTTGAATAAAATTCATAAAGATAGCAGATTATTTTTAGCATGCACCTGTATATTTTTGTATATGTGAGAACCTTATTTAAGATGCTATTTTTTAATTTGCCCTTAACTGAAGGTCGAGTGTAACAGACCACCCACTCCCAGGACCCATGTAGCACATGCTGTACTATCATGTGGAGAAAAGATAAAGTTTTGGTCTTCTAGGTTACAGGTGTATGTGGCCCATGTTCTCATGCCTGAAGGATGATCGCTCGCCTGTGCATTAGTTGCTAAAGCTCTCGTTAGCTAGCCATCTAAGAGCGTCATATTGAGGTATAGCACTGGGTAAACTAGGCTATTCTTTTATTTCTGTTTTTTCAGGAGTAGTACAAAAGGACCACCACAGGTCCCACCACCTCCAGCTCCAACGCAAGCCCCAGCCCCCCAGGCAAGGATCTCTAGCATCCGTTCATCTTATCACATGCCGAACTAGTGAATCATCAGTTAATCATTAAAAGTGGATAGCCTTTAAACCTCGACAGTAAGCGGTGATGAAGCAAAGCTTTTTTTTTGGACTATCTGCTACATGGAGAAACTAAAGGCCACAACTTCTGAAAAGTTCTGCTAAAGGTTCCGCATGTACTTCAAAACCCGAGGTTCAGTCTTCCTCCTTATTAGCCCTCTAAGACAAATTTGCAAATTGTAGTCAGAGATACATTTAATCCTTGGTCTCTGTGAATTATAGCCCAGTCAGTTATTTTAAATGTAGAGTGATTTATTGTGAAACAACATTGCCCTCTTCAGTCCACAGAAAGTTTTTGATTTCCTTTGACTTGTACATGTTTTTCTATTGTGATGTAATAGTAATTGTATGTTTATTCTGTGTTAATGATTTTGTTTCTCAGGAAGCGGAATTCTACTCTGTTGACCTTGAACGAGACAGCAAGGGTTTTGGCTTCAGCCTGCGTGGAGGCCGCGAGTATAACATGGAGCTGTATGTCCTGAGGCTGGCTGAAGATGGTGCCGCTGTGCGCAATGGCAAGATGAGGGTGCGTCACCCTTAAAGGAGAGCAGTCTTCAGCATAGCATCCTCTGAGCAACAACATCCCAATTAACAGCTTTTCTGAATGTACTGATTAACATGCATGGGGTATGTCCCTTGGCCCCCGGTCTGTGTTTACAGGTTGGTGACGAGATCCTGGAGATAAATGGGGAGAGCACGAAAAATATGAAGCACGCACGCGCCATCGAGCTCATCAAAAACGGGGGCCGCCGGGCCCGCCTGGTCCTCAAAAGAGGGGACGGCTCCGTGCCTGAATACGGTGGGTCAATTTACCACGCCCCATGCCCTCTCCTGTCACGGTGCCAGGCAGGTTTGCCGAAATCAGCTGCCAAGTGGCACTCGGGCTCTTGTTAATTACTCACTTAGAGCAATCAGTTAGGCTTTTTTCAACATCTGAATGATCAAATGTCTTTGGATATCTCTTACCGTTTTGATATGTTTTTGAATAAGATGTTTAGGAGGGTACGCTAGCTGATGAAAAAGCAAGGTAATCTGGGGAAAAGGGTGAAACAAGCTCTAGAATCCCCCCCCCCATTAGTGAGGCATCCTTAGGACCCATTGTCAGTGTCCTGAAACTTTCACTTTGGATGAAATTGTAGGCAAAACCCAACCAGTCATTTGACTAAATATAACATAAAAAACTATACATATAATATATATGCTTCACATCCCACCTCCGCTTTGTGTGTAGGATTCCTCTGATTAATCAGGTTTCCTCCCACAGTCCAAAGGCATGTAGTTAGTGTTGTCTAAATTTCCCATAGCATATGACTGTGTGTGATGTTCACTACCTGGTGCTCTATACTACCTGTGACAGATTCCATGACCCTGACCAGGATAACTGGTTAGATGATGGATAGGCAGACTTTTTCATAGATTAGCTTATTTATTTATTTCTTAATAATGTATTATCTAAAAATTAAAATAAATATTTTGATCTATTGATCATTTGTTTTTTAACCACAAAACAGCAGTATATCCATTTTATGGAGTATTATGAATAAATTTATCAATGTTCACGTACATTTATTTTTTACCTTTGACAGACAGCAGTCGTCCTTTTGTCACGTGATGAGTAGTTGTGTTTTCTCTTCGGGAGATTGTTGGTGGGGGGTGGGGGGGGGGGGCTTTTTGTCGTTCTCTTTCCCTCTCTTTCTTCTTCTCTTTATCTTTACTGCTTAGGTTTATGATGCAACTCAAAAGAAGATGTTGTGTTTTTTTCTTGCTGTTCATTGAAAAAATGCCTCAAAAAGAAGCCTGACGGATAATTCTTCATTCTCTTTTCTATGTTGAGTACCTAAACCTTCTTCTCTTTTTGACTTTGTTTTTTTTTTATTTTCTCCATCTACCTCCTCCATCCCTTTTTTTCACGGGGCTCCTGCACCTCTCTCCAGCGATGATGCCTCCTCATCTCGCTGCATGTTTGAGAGATGACAAAGGAGCTGAGCCCTCTCTCTACCTAACGGGCCAAAATCAAACCACGGTTTGTAGACGGAAGTCTATCACCCGCCCCTCCCCTGGCCGCCCGTAACCCCGCAGTGTGGTTTGACTCACCAGCATTGTGCTCCATTGTGCATTCGATTTCATTTACCCAGAATGACCTTCACCTCTGTTTGCATTAGCTGCGGTTGTGATGTATTTACGTTACGCCGTCAATCCGTTCATTTGACCTTTGGGAATGTATGTCGTCTGAAAAAATGTGAAAGCTGTATAGGCTTTATATACGTTTTTTTCTTTTCCTCTTATAGCCTTCAAAGGTATGAATTTTCTGTATTTGCTGTGAGACTGTAGTGTTTCCTTAGCTCTGTATTAATTCTTGCCCAGCTTATAGTCTGTCTATTGTGCCATCAAGCCCCGATCCTACATTGACCTGGTACTACTGAATAGTCATGTGCTTATTAATGCAGCAAGCCCAGATCAGTGTGGGAGTCAGCAGCAAGCACAGGAAGGCGGCCAGCAGCTATATAAAAAGTTCAATGACTTTTTCATTTATTCTGCACTAGTGAGGCATCTATAAAATGTCCCCCATCCTCATTTCTTGCTTATGTGTTTTTTGTTTTGTTTTGTTTCATTTTTTTATGAACTTTGTAGGACTGCTCAGCATGATCTGCTTAATTCGGACAAGAGTCAGCATAACAAATCTTCCTGATGCGATGACCGCACATAGCATGCATTGATTTCCGCAGTCTCCGAAAATCTGCCGTCAAATGCCATGCAAATGCCGCATTTGAAATACGGCATCAAAACGAAGTTCTTTGCTAAATGTTTGCATGAGTAGTTGTTTGTGGATCATATCACGTCCATGTCTTGGTTTAAAGATTGCATTCGTAAATTTTTGTTGGTTGTGGTCATAGGTCTGAAACTTGGTTTTGATTGCTAATGTGAAAAAATTATTTTTATTCTACTGAACTACTGTCTTAAGGCTCACATGTGCATGGTGGTGCAGAATGTAATGTCTAGGCATGAACTGTGTGGATTTGTGATCACCAGAATGCTGCAAGTTAAGTCGGATCTCTCCTGTTTAAGGTTGCCATTCAAAGTATTTTTTTATACAATAAGCTTTTTCTTTTCCTGTACTACAGTCCCTTTTAATGCTCATAACTCATAAACACTGCCATTTAAGCCAGTAAATTGCATTTTAAATCTATGAAAAATACAGTGTCTACAAGCTCTGGAAGAAGCCGTCCTAATTAGCTTTGCATTAGGTTCTGCAGTTAATGAAAGTCAACTTGCTTGTATTCCGCTCATTTGTTTTCCTCATGTATCTTACAGACGGCAGCAATGACAGGAACAGTCCCGCCACCAGTACACAAAATATTTCGGAAGTGAAAACCTTTCCACCAAATCGCCGATTACACGCATCATCGGAGTCCAGCTATCCACCAGATCTTCACAAATCATCACCGAATGAGGAAGGGCGGATGAGGAGGAGGGCTGGGGCAGAGTGGAGGGACCGCCGCCTGCAAGCCAGCCACCATCACCACACCGGGAACAACCATGGAAACAATGGCAGTCCACCCAACTCCGGACACGGCTCACCCGACAGCAGGAAGACTCAGCAGCAGCACGTTCGCAAGTCGGAGGAGAACGGCATCTCCAAGTTTTTCCGTACGCTGAGGAACGATGAGAGGTCTGGGAAGAAGAAGTTGGCAGCAGAGACGGAGTGGGACTCCGACTCTCACCGCAGCGGCACCCTGAATGGAAGGCGAGAGAGGGGGGGCCGCAGGGGTTCCTTGGACCGATCGCCAAGCCGGGGGCGGGAGTCTTCGCCCAGCCGGCGCAGGGCCAAGTCCATGGACAGGAGAACTGAGAAAGCACACAGGGAGAGGGCCTACTGGGACGGGGGCTTCGGCGACGAGAATCCACTCAAGGACCCTCCTGTCAACCAGCGCTTCTTCCGAGAAGACAGTCAACCAGCCACCCAAGACGATGGCTTCGAGGGTCTTGGCGGGACGAGGCTGCCGATTCCGAGGGGCAGAGCCACCGACAGGGCCTTCAAAAATAACAACACTGCACTGAAGGACTGGTTACCCAAAGGGAGGGACAGGGATGAAAAATCTGTGAGGGAACGGTCGCCCAAGAGACACCATGTAGCGGAGAACCTGCTGCAGAACCCGGGGCTGAGTACTAGCTACAGCAGTGAGGAAGTGGCCACACCCCGGCTGAAGGAGTATTACAACACCCTGAGGACAGAATCGGGCCAGAGCTGCAAACAGCTGCCAATGCCCAAGAGGAGACCATACAAAGAGAGCCACAAGGACCTTAGCATCTGATCAGATACCTTCAGATACCTGATCAGATAACCCTCAAATTATATTCAATGCAAGGCTCAGTCCTGTCAACGATATGGAAGGTGTTCAATTATTGATCAACCCCTTTTTTTGTTTCCAGCAGATGTGAATGGCATAAGTACAATCTTTAATTTGTTAATTAGAAAAATTACATATTTTGATATGTTTTCCAGAATACTCCATAACAAAAATATTATTACGTGCCTAACCGTACCATAATTTGTGGTTTTATTTAAGGGAAAAAAAAATCAAGAAAACTGTTTTTGTAATATTCTGTCCCTGGCAGTTTATAGATGCACCTAATGGCCTCTGGACACTGGTGCTTTTATTATGCTTTACATGTCTTAAGGTTTTAAAGCCGTTTTTTTCCTTCGGTGCCACCATTTCACCAAAATGTGTTTTTTAACATTCACAATATATAGATATTTAGACGGTAAGAAAAAGAAGAAATGAGGAGGAAAAATGATAAAACTATGGTAATTGTGTCAAAGAATGATAATTGCTTGCAAAATAATATATTTAATTTCTTCTTTCAAACATTAAGCATATATATTTATCTAATTAAAAAGGCAGAGAAGTTGCCAATTCCAGTGTTGAGGGCAGAAATGCAATCAAATGAACAAAAAGACTATTGTGATCTGCTAAATTGGTCTGCTGATGTTTTTTTTGCGTGAAAGGTATTGTGGCCTTGCCAAACCACTTCTCTGTGACAAAATAAAAGGGAAATTTGATTGGTACTTGGGAGAGTGGTGGATACAGGCATTGTTGTTCTTTGGAACCCGTATTATTTTCACTCATGAGTGAGGTGAGGGGGCATCAGTAAGGATGGAGGGGACTTGCCTGCTTCCACAAAGATGCCTGCTGATGAAACCTTTTCGTCCACTTGGCCCATAGGCCTTGTTGAGCTCAGTATGAGTTTCTAACCAATAGTGTCTGTTTTTGGTTACGTCATTAGGATGAATAGTTAAGAAGTAAATGATCAGGAAATCCACATCCTGTATTACATCATGGCAGTGAAGAGGCGGCTGACGGAGCCAACAGGCAAACCACATATTTTTGTGTGTGTGTTTAGAATTTAAAAGAACAAAAACAGTCCACTGCAACTATTCCAGACAGACACCTTTGGGCACAACTTTTTGTGGTTTCCCTGTTCGGAGACCCACATACTGCTTACAAGACTACTAGGTCTGTGAAGTGTAGTGAAGGTCTGCTTCGGTGGCTAATGGAACGGAGGGCTTGAGTTCCAACCTGCCAAGCTGAGCCATTCTCTGTTACTGTCAGACTGCTGAAGTACGAATGCTGTTGTACAGTGTGTTGTATATGTACTGTATGTCAATTGTTTCACAAAAGAAAAAAAAATGTTTTATCACTGTTGTCGCCATGCTACTGTAACAGTTCAGCGACCAATCGTCACCTGTACAGAGCTACGTATCAAGCCAGTTGAAGAAGAAAATGTTGCCTTTTTTTTTCTTGTATAATAGATAATTATTGAGAAACCTCATCCTTGAGGAATGTGATACGCGTTTCTATTTCTGAAATGGAACAGGTGATTCATGGGAAATATGCTAATGTACTCTGAATCAGGTTTATAAAGACGTTTTAAAATGAACTGTAATAATCGATCGCATACTGTTTGCTGGTTGGAACATTTCTCCTGATTATAGCCTGCCTTTGTATTATAAAGCACTTGTATGCAGTCTGTGTTCTTAAAAATTACTTCTTGCAGCGTGTGCTCCAGACTTAATGCTATTTCTGTGTTCATATAAAAACACTACATGTATATGGGCCAATCTTTTTGATATAAAAACACTATGCATATATAAATACCACATTGTTCATAGCTTTACTTGACCCATGAGGTTATACATAACGTTAGTCTGAGTACTAGTAGATGTGGATTTACCTGAGTAAAGCTTCTTTCCCCGAGATGGATCACGATATATATGTAGCTATCGAAAAGTCTGTGAATGCTATTTTTATTATTAAATAAAGTTTTCCATACAAATTCAAGCCTGTGTCACAGTAAATAGCAGTCTCCTGAACGAATTGATTAAAAGGAGTCGTGTTTTGCTTGTTGTATATACACAGTGTGCATCAGTACTGATAAATGTGTAACTTACTTTCACAGAGTATGACCCAGTGATATTTTGGGGGAAGATTAAAGTCCAGCTATAAAGGGGAAATCAATGAGTCAGCTAAGATAGAAAAATCAGGCTGTAATTTTGGTGAGTACCATGTTTTTTGTGGGTCCTTACAAGACATAAAATAGCAAAAAAAAAAAATGGGAATCAGTTTGTGGAGCACTTCAAAGCTGCTTCTTCATTGACTCTAGCTAAGGCAATAGCTAGCTAAGCTGTGTGGACTCCTTTTTCTGCCTCTTGGGGGGGATGTTTAATTCTCATGAACTCCACATCTGTGTTGTATGTTTCAAAAACATATATATTTGCGCCATTGTTTTAATATAAGCAGTGATTCTCATGGCTTGTAATGCAGTGGCAGCACTATATAGTCCATAGATAGTACATAGCAGCAAACAACCAGTGCCAAAATATACCTCTCAGCCAAGTGCCTCATTTTGAATCCAAAAGTAGCACTCTCAGAAATTGGAAATTATATATTTCTGTTTCCATGGACACCATGTTTCTGACCGCATAACATATTCTATAAACTATTCAGCACAAAATCGTCAAATAAAAATACCTGGAACTGTCCAAATCCACTTGATTCAAGTGGAAAATTAAATAACGATAAAACACGGACTAGATTTTTTTCCCATCATTATTTTTTGCCTTTTCTTTCATCAAACCTTTTATAAATGGGTGAATTGCATTAATGTCATTGGTCTTGTGTCATTCTGTGTAAACTATCAGGAATCTTAATGATTAATATGATTCAAATGAACTTTGAATATGCTGAACAATTCAAACATTTGCTGATCAGTACTATAATTGTTTATTCCTTGGGTATAAGACAGCTCAGACATACAGTATGTAGAATGGTTTGAACTGTGAATATTGTATTTAGAATAGAATAGAACGATGCCTTTTATTGTCATTGCACGAACGTACAATGAAATTAGGTGTGTCCCCTGAAACAGATTCCACACTACATTAGCATAGCTCTGCATATTAAGCTACACACACATACAAAGTAAAATTACGAGCAATATGGGCCAAAAAATGTTGAGTATTTCTGTGTGCATACAGTACGTATATACAAAGTGGGAGTATATAAATAATATTGAAGATATTCCATTTACAAAAATTGCAATGAGTCCCCGGGATATTGCACTTATATCTCATTGATGCCCTGGGTGACAGTGAAGAGCGTGAGTCTGGGGGACACTTAACACTTTGATGCAATGATCAGTTATTTAACTGAGTTCAGTTCTTTGATAGTGTTCAGATAGAAGCTTTTTAGTAGTCTGGAATTGCACGTCTTAATGTATCTGTAACGCCTTCCAGAGGGCAGCAGAGTGCAGAAGTGGGGGCCTGGGTGAGATGGGTCCCTGATGATTTTCGTGGCCTGTGGAAGACGTCGGATTCTGTATATGTCTTCTAGTGAAGGTAGCTGGGTGTTGGTAATTTTTTGTGCTGATTTGCTGACTCCCAAGAGCTTCTTCTTGTCAGCAGCAGAGCAGCTAGCATGCCGTAGCAGGATGGCACAGGCGAGTTTGCTTTCCACAGAGCAGCGATAGCAGGACACCAGCAGCTGCTTGGACAGGTCAGCCTTCCTTAAGAGGCAGAGCTGCTTCTGTGCCTTCCTCACCAGAGAGGTTGTGTTGAGAGACCATGTGAGGTCCTGGAAGATGTATCTGCTGAGCAGTTTAAAGCAGGGCACTCTCTCCATAGAGGAGCAGGTTCCTCTTCCTCCTTCCTGAAGCTGATAATCAGCTCCTTTGTTTGGACGTGTTGAGTGCCAGGTTGTCGATGCAGCACCATTCTGAGTTTGCTGACCTCGTCCCTGTAGACCATGGGTCTCCAACTCCGGTCCTGGAGAGCTACCGTCCAGTAGGTTTTCTATCCTACCCGGCTTCTGATGAGCCACACCTGTTCTCAGGTAAATACCAGGAACAGGTGTGGCTCATCAGAAGCCAAGTGTGACAGAAAACCTACTGGATAGTAACTCTCCAGGACCGGAGTTGGAGACCCCAGCTTTAGAGAGAATCCTCAACATTGTATATCAGTCCTACCACGGTGGTGTCATTAGTAAACTTGATGATTTTATTTGTCCTGTGTGTTGGTACCCAATCGTTGATATATAGGGAATAAAGATGAGGGGTCAGCGCAGCCCCGTAGGATCTCAGTGCTGAGTGACAGGGTCGGCATTGGTGGGTCCCCAGCCTTACAGTCTGTGTTTGGTTTAGAATGCATACTGCAACAATGTAAATATATTACTAATTAGGTATTTCCACTCTTGAATAACAAGAATTTAATTAGAAAATACAGGAATATTTTTCCCCAACTGATGTTGAATAAAGACGGAAGGAAGAAAAACACGAGATATTAATGCTTCATCACCCAATCTTTTAATCAGCTCTCCCACATAGGATTTGAGGTCGAGAGAACTGAAGTGGACAGAATTGTTGATAAGGACCATCCGATCCCTAACTCCCGCCCCCCCCCCCGTGCCCCCCCCACCAGGCT
>JAODJU010000108.1:24775178-24794686 GCA_026776725.1 Gnathonemus echidnorhynchus
GGTCTGTCATGAACTAGCATCCCATCCTGTTTGTCCCCCTGCCTTATGGTCTGTGATGAACTAGCATCCCATCCAGGGTGTCCCCCCGCCTTGTGGTCTGTCATGAACTAGCATCCCATCCTGTTTGTCCCCCTGCCTTGTGGTCTGTGATGAACTAGCATCCCATCCTGTGTGTCCCCCCGCCTTGTGGCCTGTGCTCGCTGGTATAGGCTCCAGGGCCCCCTGTGACTCTTGTGGCTGGTTAATCTTGTGTTAATAGCTGATACAGAGACATGTTGTGTTTTAAGAAAGAATCACTTTATAAGATAAATGTGTAACGCTAAACAAGCGCCAGAGTAGCTGTTCCTTGATGTATGCACAAAAAGCTCATTAATTCCAGTAGCTCCAGGGACTGGCTGACCCCTGCTTTCTCAAAAAACGTCCACCGCCCACTAAATAAATATAATGTGACAAGACCATGAGGAGATTGGTTAGAGTGAGGTTCTGAAAGTTGCAGTTTGGAAACATCCTCAGATTTGTGTGATTAATGGTGAGAATATTCCATCTCAGCCAGTCGGGATCAGAAAGAACATGTTAACTGCCAGAGCAGAGATCTAGCATGGCTTAGTGAAACAGTAAAGCCATCCGCGCGAAATCTGTCCAGGATACTGCAATGGCACCTGCACAACCCCGACAAAGACAAACCAGTATGAGGATGTTGCGTTTGAAGTGTTGTTAGCTTTCAGGTCATGTATGAAGAATATCCTATACAAAATACAGAATACATCAGCATTTCTGACCCCTTAATCTGAAGTTCAGGGGTATCAGTAGTGTTAATATATGTTACAAGTATTGCAAGGATGTTCTAATGAAACAAGTCACAATCAACATAATCACAGTTGCAGCACAATTAAGAAGGTTCAGTCCCTGAAACTCTCCATGAAACATGCAGCTCTCAGTCTCAATCTCAACACCATCATTTCAAATCCCAGCTTTCCTCAGTTCCTCAAAACGAGGAGTTCCATCTTCTAATTGGACAGACACCACTGAAGGAAGTAGGGCCTGACTGTGGACCTTAAGACTGACAAGCCAGTGGAGCAATCAGAGAAACTCACCTGCGGGAAAGACAGTAGGAGCTGTGGACAAGTAGGATGGTCAACACGCAAAATCAGTATAGTTTAGTAACTTTGATAAAGTCAGCAGGGTATTAGGAATAAAACTCACCAAAAGTGTCCACCTGCCTTTGCCTCCTTGATAAACTTTTTCCCAGCGGCTGTCAATAGGGGCGTCACTGGAGATTTTGGTGCCCCAACCCAGACTGATCCAATCATGTTACAAATTTTTTGCTTTCTTTGCTGATATCTTTCATTTTTCAGATCATCCCTAGAAAGCCAGGGTGAAGAGGGAGGTGAAGAGTATAGTGGACTGGTAACCCAAGATAGCGCATCACAGCTGCTATGAATACGACTACACAAAGTTAACCTTAGTATACCCAACAATGTCTATTGCAATTTAAAGTTATTAACTATCTACTGGGCAATTGTTTCCCCAAAATACCCTGTACCAAGAGCTGTGTGCCAGATTCCTTTGTCCACACTGTTAAAACAGCTCACACTGCTATGCTGAACTACTTTGTAATGTTTTGTGTGAACAAAGCATATTTACTAATGAATAAAAGATAAGCAAAGAAAAACTATTACAGTGCAAAGCACTTATATTGACCCAAGCGGCTCAGTGGCTTCCTGCCTATTTCTTCTTTGACAGCATTCAGTTATTGGTCCAGGAGACTCATTCCCCCCCTCGCCCCCCCTTTGACAAACTAAGGTAAAATTAACCTTTAACTGCATTCAATTTCAAAAAAGTATCCATAGTGTGCTGGTACTACAAATATCAAAAATAATCAAAAATGCTGAGTGGTGGTCTCCCGGCCAGCAGTGAACGCAGGTGCTGTCACTCCATAGTCTTACCATTTCACGTCCATCTGGAATTGCACATCATGCCACGGATAGGAGCAGAACCCACAACTTGGAGTGGAAATAAGACACAGATCTGAGATCTCACTTTACAGCTTTTTACAGCACCTGAAAGGGCCATGCTGTTATCATTTTAATGGATTAAACAAATAAAGGGAACAGAAGCATAAATCTAAATCACATTAAATATAAGTTTATACTTGCTGATTAACTTTATGCTCAGCATTTCACCGAGTCTAGTATTCAACTTCTTTGTAGCCCAACTATGGGATTAGTCATTTATCACAGATTATAAATCTCTATGAAACACACACAAAAAACAGCTATTGTACAAAGCCATACAATACTCAATATGTTTTAAATATTTATGAAGTAAATCCCTAAAACACAGAAAAACATATATTTGCAAAGTGGCCCATGGTCACTGGCTACATAACACAGCAGGGGACAAGCTGGGGGGGGTCATATCTGTGCAGACCTTTAAAGGCTATGTTTTTAGCAAAGAATGGAAAATTATTTTCTCAAGGATAACATTAATTCTTTACGAAGAGCAAAACAGTCTCCGGCATCTTCCCAGCCAGTCATTGGCGCTAACATTTATTTGATGCAGGGTTTAACATGAGTTCTGTATACCCAGTAGAAAATATGCTCCAACGGACACCAAATATCATTTGTTCAGTGATGTTTTACTGGATTTTTAAACAATGGTTTTCAAGCAGAGTCCGTGTCCAGGGCCACAGGGCATACATTGTTAAGGTCGTTTCAGGTTCAGGTTACTTTATCAGTACCCAGAGGTAAATTTGGTTTGCAAATAGACAAGCCGTCATGCATCTTGACACACATTTCACAAACAAGAAAGACAAATGACCAGAGGTGGAAAGTTCAGGTTCAGAAAGCACTGATCCAGAGTAAGAGTCTCTTTCACAAAGTACTCAACTGGTTGGTTGAAACCATGCAGTTTTTAGTCTGGATTTAAACTTTCTGAACCTGAACTTTAAACTCTGCAAATGACACACATTATAGGAGCTGGATTGATTGAACTACCGAAGACTGAGATATGATCAATTTAAAATAACTCACTGCAAATATATCTGTGCGTATATCTACTGTAAACATCAGCAAATATTACGTGTGAAATACACATTAACCAATAGGTAAACTCCATGAGACTATTGCGTCATGAATGTTCGTTATACGAAAATAAAAGTAAAACGTAAAACGGGAATGAGGTCCCTCTGCTGGTCAGAATAGGTTTAAATTGCTCGAAAAAAAGAAAAAATACACTTAATAAAATAACACACGCGTCTAAGGTTGCTCAAGAGCCCAACAGTGACATGATTACTCTGACACAATTAAGGTTGTACTGGGCCACACACAGATTATGCTTAACACAAGCACCCCCATTAAAGTAACTATATACCTAATACCTAAAATAAATTAATATTTATTGCTAATTCTTTTAATTAATTGCTGCTGTATTCTCTGTATTTTACCCACCACGCCACTCGATCTTTACCTGTGATCCAGCAGCGCTGGTTTACGCGTCGATCCCGTTAACTGGCGCCAATTATAAGTCCAGATTCGTCAGATATGGTAAGAGCATTAAAGTAAATACTAGACATACGGTAATGAAGAAAATAATGTAAAATATGACAAACACGCATGCAGTAGCAAAGGTAGTATAGCAGCCTATAAATATAAAATTCCCTTATGGGAAAAAGATCGCTCTTCAATTAGTATATATTTTAAGTGACCTGAAGTTAGTGCATGACCCCTTACGTCTGCTGCGTCCCGTTAGTCCATCAGTATTTTTAAACTCTATTTTAACCTTATGAGACCTCGGTTGGATGATGTGCGGAACGACGTTAAGCAACGGATGAACCCCAGTTCATATTTCATTTTTCACTTAACCCTATAGCATTCACATTTGGTCCACAAGATGTCAGCACTGTCGTTTTTTATTTCCTTTCCCTTTTTTGCGTAATATCAACATGTTCAATGTGATCGTCCGGATAATAGTTGGATAGAGGCTGAGTTTCCTCCAAGCCCCCGTACGAGAGATGGAATGTGTATGAAGGTAAAGACCAATGACGTTCTGCTGCAGAACGGGACTGAGGCATGCAGCTGTTCCTCATGAATTCATTTGCTGATCATTATGTTTTATTTTTTTGTGAGGTGCCATAGTCCAGGGTGTACCTAGAAATTCTGGGCTCCCTGACAAGATGTCACCTACAATTCTACATATTCAAGCGCCCCTGTGAATCTGTCTTGCCCCTCTGATGCTGCGGGCTCCATCCATCAATCCATCCATCTTCTGTAACCGTTTGTCCTACTCAGGGTTGCAGGGGGTCTGGAACCTGTGGGTAAAAGGCCGGGAACAACCAAAGATGGGACACCAACCCATCATAGGTCACACTCACACACTGTTCACTCATGCATGCACGCCTACAGTCAATTTGGTAACTACAATTCACCTTAGCATGTTTTTTGGGATGATGTACATAGATTTTGTCTTTTTGTTCATATTTACATTTAAATTTATACAATAACCAGCTGCTCTCAGGTCTGTTGAATCTCCTTTTTAATTTTAATGAGAATTTAATGGAGAAATATTGTGGAAAAATGAAGAGGATTTTCCGGTAGGGCAGTGGTTTTATATAATGTACATCTTACACAAAACCAACTGATTAACTCAAAGTAAAGTACAGCAGTAAAGTATATAGTACAAGGCGTCCTGATTAATTGTGACAGTAAAATGTGTTTCTTGTAGTTGAATAAAGGTTAATGGAAAGCTTTCTGAATGCAGTGTGCAGTGTCAGCACTCAGGCCCCTCGCTGCCTGGTCAAAATAACAGAGACACCTGCAGCAATCTCTTAGTTTATATTAAATAAGCTTTTAATGATGTGGCATTGGGACTGTAAGTGGTAACCCAAATTACCCATTGGATACCACAAGAAAGTGTCATGTTTAATCTTTCCCACAGCATCCTGTCTGGAGTCTTGTTCCCTCTGTCACCTGGGATAAGCTGTGATTCGATGCCGCAGGTTTACCCAATTATTTTTCTCTGAGGGTCAAATTTGCACAAGCGGGCCAAACATTTGTCTGTCATGGGCCAGGCTGGGCCTGCCGGCCTCCTGGAGCCCAATATACTGGGTAAGCAACCTGAAGATGGGGGTCGGGTTGGGGGGGTTTCTTACAGAACCTCAGTTTCTTCTGCGTAATCGAACCAACAAACCAAAACTTGTCAGTTATTTCAAGAAAAAATCAGTTATTCCTTTGAGTCATGTATAGTTTGTATTTAAAAACTCCATTATATTATTTTAAATTAACAGGCATTTAAGTCGAGTGATTTTCTAAATTAAAATCAAATGGAGAACTTTTACTCCAGGCAGCAAGGAGTATATAATAATAATATTAATAATAATAATAATAATAATAGTTTTAGTAGTAGTATACAGTAACATAATCATTCATGTTTATGATGATTGTATTTTTTGCAAAATTAAAACCCTTTAGCCAATCCCAGCGCCTGAATTTCCACAGGTGTAGGATTTCATTATGATGGCCTGCTCCACGCTCTATGTCTGGGTGGCGGTGTTGCAGCAGGCAGATCGCCTTGCTTTCTGCGGGATTCCCCTTTGTGTCCCCGAGTTACATGTTTATCATGTTAACCTGCGCCTCCAGGAAAACGCGATCCGGCGTCCAGGTGAGTCGCTTTATGCGCTGCATTTTTGAAAAAGTGTTTAGCAGCTTCATAAGGGGTGATGAGAGTGCAGTGCAGAGAGCTGCAGGGAGGTTTACTGCAGGGACCGCCGATGCAATTAAAAGGCAGCGACGGGGATATTTCCTACGACTAAATGTTGTTAGTTTAACAGTGAGGGTAATGAGATTGTAGTCTGATATGTACTGTTTGTTTAATGTCGGTATCGGTTTATGTGCCCTTATTTATAGACGGGTTTGGTATTATAAACACCATGGCTTTTGACCCGTTATGCAAAATTTTATATTCAGTTTCGTCAATAGCAATCAGAGTGCATGATGTTAAGTTTAAAGCGTGGCTGGTAAGTTATGATTTTCGGTTAGACGCCCACAAAGGTAGAGACTTCCAAAATGCTGCCTCCCAATGAACTAATTATAATTATGTGAAAAGACCGTGTCTAATAAACTCTTTCGTGAAGGACAGTAAGGGTAGCCCTCAGTTCCTCCAGAAGAGCATCTTGGACTTTTTCGTCAGGGGACAGCCATGCAGTATGTGCAAAGATCAGTGCCCAGGCTTCATGATGCACAGATGGAGGTACAGTGTCTCATGTAATCAGTCTCTTTCTAAAGTTTCCTTGTTATTAATGCGCATTGTTATAGTTTAACTCATTGTGGTGGTGCTGCGTAAAATGGAAAAACTGTCCTGATATTGGTAACATTAAAGGGAACTATTCATCCATCCATCCATCCATCCATCTACATGGCTCTGACTTTTACATTTCAATGGAAACACTTGGTGACCGTGTCAGTCTGAATAACTGACTATTTTTCCTCGTACACAGACAGAACATTTACCCTGTGGATGAATTATACCTTCCCCGTAACCACAGTGTGTGGATTGCATGGTTTTCTGTGGTTTTCCAGAACTTAAATTCCATCCCAGTCGAGCAGAGGATTATCACGTCTGCAGTGTCTTCTATATAATAGCTTGGTTAGCCTAACAGACGCCACAGTGCTAAAAGCCTGCAGTACAACACGCTCAGTTAGGAAACAAAATAAGGAATAAACACGGGCAAAACTGGTCTCTTTTAGTGGAACTTTCCAGAAAATAAGCCTCATGCCCTAGTGGTGGGACCTGCATCTTTTATCCTGTCAACATCTGTATCTCTCAGGGTGATATAAAATATTTATTGTCTAAATATTCAGTATATGGTGAGCTGATCTGCTTCTTGTTTCCTGATATATATGTGTGTGTATGTGTGTGTGTGTGTGTCTCAGGGCTATATTAAGATTGTATCCAAGGCTGGTGGAGTTTCTGTTCTTTGCCCGTCTCCTACCGCCAGCTCTTCCGGCTCTAAATCATCCCTCCTGAATGAACTTTGACTCACAGCACCTGTAGTCACATTTGGTAGAAGGTAGATGTGCAAAAAATAATTGATAAAGGCTTATTTACTTTAATTACAGAGGGCTAGAAATAGACAAGCTTAATTTTGTCATGGTTATCAAAATCACGCTTTATGTTTATGTTTTTATTTAGTACTTTCCCTTCCAGCCATATCATCAGGAAAATAAACAACCTATTTACTGATATTAATGTCTCCCTCATCTGAAGCAGCAGGCACAGCTATGTGTGTGACCTCAGGACTGGTTTCTGTTAATTGCTATGTTATTGAAAATACTATAGAATATAAGCATTTTTCCCCATTAATATTTAGTACATATTAAAGAAATGCCTCCAATTAATTTGACATTAATTTGTCTTCTCTAACGGCTGGTATTTAGTGTACTTTGAACATTTACTACACCCAGTACCGTTGATGAAAAAACTGTATTTTAAAAAGACACTTCAGTGAGCAATTATGAATGAATATCGGAACCCCATAGCAAAAAAAAAAAGAGAATTTAAGTCAAAGTAAGTCTTTTAATTAACATTTGCCTGAGATTGGTAGATATCTCCTGGTTTAATACGACTAGATAAATTTGACGCTAAGATTCTCAACATGTTATATAGAATAATTGAATCCATTTCGGGGCCTTTGTAGCGTACTGTACCTCTAGGGAGGCTTGCCGCAGTGTTGCAGCAAAGCAATAACTGTATTCTCAGTATGAAAAAATATGTGCAACATTGGCTTCTTAGTTCATAATCTTGGAGATTTCTCTAATATAATGTAACAGATAAGAGCTCATGCTTTTTGATTGCAGGAAACTTTATGTTTGTGAGGGTAATTTCTACTGGGGGCTCCGGATACATTTAGGTTTGCTTAACACTGATTACAGTGTCTGTTTCTATCAATTATATGATATGCATCTAGATACATGGTGTATGATACAGTAAAAAAAAACATATTGAACGTAATGATTCGATATACAGTATTTTTATTCAGCTTAGATATGGTTTACATGCATTTTACAAATTATTAGAAATTCATATACAATATTATTCAAAATGTTTTTTTTTCTTTAAAATATGAGTAAATCACTGCTCTGTGCTACAAAAAACCATTTGAGACTCTTAACATGGAAATATATTGCAATAATATGCCGTAATAGAGATCCATTTCCTTCAGTGTTTGAGCCAGATTGGGGATTTTTAATCAGTGCCATCTCTAGTTTAAAACATGAGCAGCAGCATAAACAGCATACTGTAGGACAGAGGCTTTGATGTTTAGCCAAAGCAGGAAATGGTGAAGCTTTAGGGCCCCTTGGTCAGCATGGCTTCATCGTTCTGTTCTGTCTCACCCTCTCTCCTCCACCCTTCTCCACCTTTTTCCCTCCCAGCCTAGATCATTCAATAAGAGGGTTATCGTCAATATTTTGCATCAACCCATTTAAGCACTGAGTTGAAGGCATGAGGTATTCAAGCTTAGTGCTTGGAGCTTCCTCTGATCCAGCATTTTGGGTAATGTTTAGTGCAGTGATTCTCAACCTTTTCGCACTGCAACCCAAGTTATACCATGCCAGCTCAGTCGAAACCCTGTATCAGGTATAGATTTAAATTAATGCTATAAGCAAGCACGCAGTACACTCTGCAATTTACGCCAGTCAATGCATATTGCACAAATCTGATTGGATGTGCCAGTGAATTTTAAATTAAGCATCTGTGGTTTGGCTTCTCAGATTGGTTGAGTGTTCACTAGTTTTGCACTAAGCATTCGCAGACCCAAAACCCATTTATATAGGTTAATTCTGGGATTTGGCTGGGAAATCTGATCGTGGATCAGCATAGGAGCTTGCTGGTTTTAAAATGCTTACATTTCCAACTCTGTCTCACGACCCTTTCAGAACTTGCCATGACCCACATTTGGGTCACGACCCACAGGTTGAGAATCACTGGTTTAGTGTAAGGTGCATGGTTTTCTGCTGCATTTATCCGGGAAGCATCCACACTGACATCCACAAAAATACAGCTTTGTAAAATTTCTCTTAAAGCTTCCTGAAATATATGTAAAAAATGCTAAATAATTCTTTTAACATAGGATGATGTTATTTCATTTATGCCTTCCTGCCACTAATATAGTACAAAATGTTGTCCTGTCAATGAAAGTGGCAAAATAGGAAATAAGTAAACTGTTTTATACCAGAACTAATGCAGTGTGGTCAGAGAAACTGACTGGGCTAAGAAGATTGTTGTATAAATGAAGAGAGCTGGCTGTTTGGAATGAGCTCAATGCTCAATAATAATTATCGCAGTGCATCAGAAGGGCATGTTGAGACATCCTAGGACTGACTATTAAACCCTGTACATAGTCAGAAACTAATCTGATAAATCTAGAGCTTGCAGCACTGGAGGTAGATTGTTTGAAAGCCCAGGTCTAGCAACACTGTGCTTCGAAACAGCTGCAGCACTACTCAGGTGCAGCTACACGGATGCACTGCAGAAAGTCATGCGGGTGCCAGCATTGCTGCGTAGAGGCGTCTGCTGGGAGTGTGAAAGTCCTTGTCCAAATATCATTAACAAATACGGGCCTGACTAGCAAAGCCAAACTCCCAGAGACACTCATTAAGCAAACTGCTTTAGCTGATTAAATCAACTGACAGTTGCTTGAAGATGTCCTGTAGATGTTTAATCATGCTCGGCATGGAGGTCCACAAAAGATATTGGTCACAGAAAGCTGAGAAATGCTTTAATCGAGTGATTCTCTCAGGGGAGATGGAAGAGCACCAGTAGACTTTGTGCCACTATTTGTAGGTCGTTTCGCCAGCACTGTCCAGTACAACATTCATATTGCCCAGTACAGGCTCATATCGTGACCTATAGGCTCATAGCCTCTCCCATCATCTTCTGCTTCTTCTCCTCCTCCTCAAAAAGTGTTCCAACCAAAGTAATTTTAGTTACATTTTTTAAATTAGGTCTTATTTTAATACTTTTTTTTGTGGTGGTGACTTGGGTAGGTCTTCACTACTTTACTTGGATTCATTCCCTTAAGCTTTGCACCACAAACTCGACTCCTTACAGCCACAACAGATTTGCTCTTACTGCAGCCTGCATTTCTACTCAAAATGGTTCTTCGTTTTGCTTTCACATTTGCATCCAGCTTGCTGCATGTCCACGTTTAACCTAATCTCTTTGTGTGAAACATGGTTTAATCTGGTGGGGGGAATGCGTAATTTTGATTTGCTTAGCATAAAGCATAAATTTGAGATGCTTAGCCTAGGCTACATTGACTGTTGATTACTTTGAGGAAGGATGTCATAGACCAATATAGGTTGACTCAAAAACGGAAGTAAAAAAAAAATAGAAAGCACTAATTTTTCTCAGGTTTTTTTTTTTTTTTTTTTACCAGTTATGCATCATTTTAATTTTAGTCAATAGAATGCTTTTGTTACTGTTTCAGTTTGAGTTTTTGTTAACGATAATAACCTTGGTCCCAATATGACAGAAAAGTGAGCCGGCTGTTTCACAATACTTTTTGCGAAATTACCTAATTTCTAGTTTACCATAGGTGGTACCCCTAGGATGTCTCAGCTAGGAGCGGAGGTAAATTCTCAGCCAAATAAGCCTGCAGCATATGTGCAGATGTACATCCGTGGTTTCCTGCAGGCACCTGCTCACTTTCCCCGTGGCAAGAATTCCAGCAGCACAGTGCGGACGAACACATTGCATGTAAACGTTTGTTAAAATGTTTAGCTGAATAACAGACCTGATAATGTGGTTACTGCCTACATTCTCTCTGCTTTACATGTGTGCTTAATCCCACGAACGAGTCGAATGCATTTATCTATCTGGTGTGATGCCAGGCAGTTGCTATTTCTTTGCTAAAGAAACTGTCCATTACTGTCCATTTATGTGCAAAAGGAAATTGTGAGTTCCGTACAGCGCCCTCTTCAGCTCAGAATCAAAAACATCTCACAATTCATAATTGTTTAACCTCCACAAATGCTTTAGTAGCTTTGTCATGGACTTAAATTGCTTACATGTAAGGAATCTATGGACCCATGAAGATCATACAGCCTTATTAGGAGGATCTCATCTACATTTTGATGGTGGTGAGACACATTTGATACAGACATGAGGCACAATCGCGGTAATTAACAAGTAATAGCAACACTGAAGAGATGCATGGAGTTTGCTCACCATTACCGAAGGTATGAATTGCTAATTGAGTTATAATTTACAAGGAAAATCTGTCTTATAAACCAGATGTAAAATGAATTGGAAAAGGAGGTCAATCTGCATGAAGCATCTCTGTGACTGAGCTGGCATCAGTATGATCTGCTGCTGTGCCTGAGGCCCCCAGCCTAATGTCTCTTCAGGATCTACATGGCAGAGGGCCCCCCCACTGGTCTTTGCTTGTTGCCAGATGCTACTTTTAGGTTCGTACCCGGATGCGAGCGACAGGCGAGGAGGCTGTAGGTATGAAGTCATGCGAGCTGCGGATGTCCGTGACATTCTATGAGTGCTGCAGATGACGTGCGAGAGCGGATTGTGCTTAGAGCAGCCATCTTACGGCTCCCCTAGAGCAGAACAGCTTTCTTGCTTGACGGCCCTGGGGGCGACGTGCCGTTTGCCCTGATATTTGTAGCCTTGTTAGCGGGCTACAGCTTGCTGAGGTTTACCAGACGGGCCCCCGTCGCTGCTCCCGCTCTAAAGCGGTGCTCGTTACTCGCCGTCGTGTTTTAAGGTTCACCTAGGCCGGCCCAGAAGGCCCAGAGATGCCACGTATGGCCGGGCCTCCCCGGGCCCTGTGCTGACCCGAGGGATTCACGGCCCTTAGTGTATTACGAGCGCTTCGTCAGCAAGAACACATGAACGGATGAGTGCACAGCTTTGCTCTCCAGCACTATTTTATACATCCCTTAAACTGTTGTCATTACTATAAATCAGGGCTGCTAGCATTTATAGCGGAGATGCCCGACCCTGCTCCTGGAGATCTGCCACCCAGCCGAGCTTAGAGGCTGCCCTTATTTAACACACCTGATACAGATAATCAGGCTCTCCTGTAGCATCTCAGTATTCCAGTCAGCTATGTTAAAGCTGAGTTGGCTCTAATACTAAGATGCTACAGAAGTGCATTATTATGTGTAACAAGTGTGTTAAATTGGGACCCAAGTTCTGCTGGTAGATCTCTGGGAGCAGGGATGGGCAGATCTGCTATAAATGCTAGCAGTCTAAGACTAAGCATGTTTGTAGGCAAAATTACCAATAAAAACTGGTTGAGCTTTAATTCGTTTGTTGTATGAGGAGCTGGTCTTGTGGAGATGGCTCTTCTGACCACAGGCTTAAATGGTGGCTTGTGAGCTTCTGCATCATTTCTCTGAACTGGATTCCTGGGTCTGCTGTCTCTTCTTCACCCATGACAGCTAAGGGCACAAGCAGAACGAACGCACGCAGACGTAGCCAGAAATGATCTGGCGTGAGATCCCCGAAGCCATCTTAATGCTATGTTGTTCGTAAGTTCTATCTTTTAACATAAAACTTACGAACGACATAGCATTAAGAAGGCTTCGGGAAATTCACCCCTGGTTTCGCTTAAATCTGGCACTGGTCATCCTATAAGCAAGTGGTTTTAATAACCTTTTAATGAAAAGGCTGTCTAATCACCTCAGTGAATTTGTGTCCTCAACATGATGAATGCAGTTATTGCTGTCATATAACATTGCTGCAGTCATTGCCCAGAAGGGATCCTTTAAATCTCTGATTTTGTGTGAGGAAGCAACTTTTTATCAAGCTTTCAAGTTTTTTTTCTCTCGCATGAGCATTCAGCCCTCAGGTCACAGTTTGTTCTGTGTGTAATATATAATGTGAAATATACTAGTGTAGATACATGCCTTCATATTCTAATCCCAGTACACCTCATGAATCCCTGTATACTGTATATATAACTTTATGCTGAATTGTCTGCTAAGCTGTAATGCATTTGATGCAGTAAATGTTTTAACTGGAATTACAAAAAGACTAGGACAGGGTTGTCATCGGCTCTGTCCGTAGGGACCGCTTTAAAAGACAGGGAGTGATATGGGGAGAGAGTGCACACTTGCATGGCACACTCCAGATGTAATATGGACAGAGTGCACACTTGCATGGCACACTCCGGAAGTAATATGAGCAGCGAGTGCACACTTGCATGCCTGTCACTCTGATTGGAGGGAGCATCGAGATTCCTGCAGGCAGACACATGCTATGATTGCTTTGTCTGAGGTGGAACACGCCAGAGCTTTGCTCTGCTCCATCTCGCTGTACGCTACCCTAAGCAAAAGACTGCAGATGTATGTGCTGTCTCAGTCAGTACCATTAAAGAGTATACTGTCTGGACACATATTATAGATTCATAAAGATGAACATCTGCCTCATTCTGCAAGGGTGGTTTGCACTTCGAAAGCAGGAAGACAGCACCGAGCTTTGTGCCTCCTTATAAGCACTATGGCACCAATACTAATGTTACATCACAGCAAGCAAAGTGGTACTTGGGAAGGTAACCCTCAAAGTGCTTGCCTTCTTTAGGTGCCATAGGTTCCAAACCCAGGGACTTGACAGAGGCTGGGATTAGACCACTAGATGATCTGATACCCTTATATCACAGGCGCTCCCTGTAGAACCTTTTGGAATTTCTGTAATGAAGAAACTCAGCTGAAAGTTTTAACTAACCTGTCCATTATTAGACTTATTTTTTTACTTTTTCATGCCATGGGAGAAGGAGTAATACTTAAATAGACACAGTGGCAAACAATGGCTACAGGCAAACTCACTATACATTTAATAGATGTACATCTTTCTTGGAAATCCCTTTTAGGTTAACTTCTTGTTGGATGAGATGTCCCCTGCGTTGTTCCTGCTCTGTCCTTGCATGGTTTCCAGGTTAACAATTACCCTAATAAATAACTAGAATTTTTACACTGAAGGGACACCTCTGATCTCTCAAGATAAAAGCAAAAGCATGCTTTTCGTGTCTGTCTAGTGGATCCGTACTTATCATCAGTGTTTATCTTGTAGCCCGTTTCAGCGAGAGACATATCGCTGCAGCCAGGAGCAGAATGTCGAGTGGGAGGGGCAATGTCGAATAGGGGGGGTAATGTGGAATAGGAGGCTCAATGTGGGAGGGGTTTATAACGAGGGGCCTGTTATCTGATACCCTAACCCCAACCCTAGCCATAAACTCCTCCTATTCTCGTGATAAACCCCTCCTACTCGATATCTCCCCTCCCTCTTGGCATTGCCCCTCCCACTTGACAATTGGCTCCTGGTTGCAGCGATTAATTCTTGGTTTCGGCGTCTTTGCCTTGACGATGTTAGAATGTGCAGTTCTCTTACACCAGGGGGCGCTAAGAGGAGGGAAAATATAACGTGTTTGAAATTAAATTTTACCTGTTTCTAAGCTGATCGACTTACATATTGCAAACGCATAGAATGCCATAGATGTCTGTTTTTGCATAGAAAACCATTGCAGCTGCATCACGTTTAGTATCATTTCTGGTTTTTAATTGTTGACTCCGGTTTATAGCGTAAATCTATAGCGTTCACTAATGAAAACGTTTGAGTACTGATTATTAGGAAATGTATTTTGTGAAATCAATTTAGTGACGTCATGTTATTTGTAAATATCAGGACAATTCAAAACATGAAGTAGATATATGATTCGATGGGAAATTACGCAGATCGCGGGATTTCCGTGCTTCTATCTCTAGTCTAGAGACCTTCAAGGTTTCGATCGAGTGGTCTTAAATTAGTTTTTAATCTAATTTTTATTACTGAACTGTGTTTACCATTTGATTTTTTATGTTTATTATTATTATTCTCCGATCATCTGGACGGTATGCCAAACTGATATATGGCAGTCGTATGCGTAGTAAAAGCAGGCATATTCAGAACAAAAAAAAAAAAAAAACAGAGATGGGTTGCAGGAACTCCGAGGAAAGACAGACGCGATCCGACAGAAGCAGATTCCTCACCGTCACCATCTGGATCGAACTTACTGCCGTTACTTGTTGCGCAGAATGAGCTGGATCAGCTCCTGCTGCTTTATGCTGCCTGTTCCTACATAAGCCCAAATTAAACCTTGACTTACGTGAAATATGATTTATATCTCTCCGCATTCCATCATATATTGAGATACCTGAGTCTAAGCAAATTTATTTTCATTGTTTTCATGTAGCCTAAATTATTTCTAAATATTAATTTTTCTGTAAATATATTCTGTAAAAACCCAAAGACCACTGTGCTGGTCCAATTTACTGTCCATTTTGCAAGAGTGGAAAAGTTTTGTTTGAATGTGGTGAACAATGTATTTAATGGCTTTTAAGATTTTATGGAGCTTATTAGCAAGGTAGCATAGTCATTAAAACCGAAAAATGAAACCATCTGGTGTGTTTGGCCCTGCATATTGATATGCTGAAGGGTTTGATGTCTTCGTATTGTGGGCTAAGCCCAGTTTGTGCAGCCACAGGTGTGCTTATCAAATTTTCTCTGCAATTTGCATTATATATACTAGACACACATCTCTGCTGAATGGAGAGCCCCTGATATGTGAATTATACATATCAATAATATGAAATAATACAGTTTGGTTTTCTGGTTTTACAATTAATTCCCTCTTTTTTTGTCTGTGAAGGGGAACTGTCTCACTGCAGCACTTCCTTCCTGCTCCTCCTGATCCTGGCTGATGTGTCAGGGCTCCGCTTTGTCACTCTCTTATTCTCGTATACTCTTGTATACTCTCGTATACTTTGCGACTCTTTTGGCTTTTTAAATTTTTCTTGTCAATGGTACGACACTTGAATTTAGCAGGATGCTAAGGCTGCGTCTTGTCCCCTTTCTGCTTGATGCCCAAGGGGCTTGCTTATTTGTCTCAAGCACCTAGAGGGGGTGGTCCACAGACTGCCGGCCCCTGCCCGGCTGCTCCCCAGCCTGACTCAGACGAGCCGCGCATCCTCGTCACCAGGCATGACGAATCCGACAGCGTGCGTGCGACACCACTGAAGCCAACATGGCAGCCTGCCCTCGTGCAGACAGACAGGGAGGCGAATTATTCGTTAGTTGGGTGCCGTCAGAGTTCTCAGGTTACGAGACTCCTTCCCATCATGTATGGGATTTAACCCTGACTGGAATTACGTGCATTTAAATGCCGATATTGTGAAGGGCTATCGTTCAATGGCAGAGAACCTGCAGCAGTGGCCTGGTGTAATTGTAGATAAACTCATTACTGTCTGTGAGAGCAGCAATCTCCCACACTGGGCTTGTATTTATATTAATGAGACCCACCCACTGATTTGCTAATCGCCAATTCATTTACGG
The DNA here is from genome assembly GCA_026776725.1 of Gnathonemus echidnorhynchus. Lineage (NCBI taxonomy): Eukaryota > Metazoa > Chordata > Actinopteri > Osteoglossiformes > Mormyridae > Gnathonemus > Gnathonemus echidnorhynchus. The sequence goes on from JAODJU010000108.1 coordinate 24,791,559, forward strand.
CAAGAATCGTTTAAACAAAAATAAAAACAAACCAATACCGGAATTGTGAAAATTGGCTGAAAGTATTCCTGCTTCTGTAAAGATGCATTTGATTGCCTTGCAGTTATGCATAATACATGGCTTGTATTTCTGGTAACACTGATGCTGTATGTGAGATTTTGAATTACAAAATACCACTGAATAAATCTAGGGAGACCCATCCATCCATCCATAAGCGGCAGCCCAAACTAGAATGCAGAAAACATGCATTCTTAATATATCCTGAAGACAACCACACATGGGTTTGAGTAAGGCTGCCCTACATTGACTGCCACAGTAGCGCCACCCTGCTCTTGGGGTTTAGACGAATGGGAGATGATAGCATGCCAGTGTGGTACCAGCCGGTCCTGACCTCAGGATCGAACAGTATGTGTCAGGCTTGACTGATGGAGCCTGCGAGGAGAAAGACTTATGTGGCACTGCTGCTCTGCAGTGTTTATGTTGGTTTGCTTGAGGTGCTGCCTGCCGCACTGCATGTCATCAATAAATCGGGAACAGTGTAAAATCGGAATGTGCTGTAGTGGTTTAGCCTGTGTGACCTGTGCCACAGCGGTGTGCGCTTGGTCACCGCTCTGTGGGTAAATAATAAGTACTGCTTTTAATGATCTGCACTGAAGGTAAACCTGTGGTGAACTTTATATCCATTTGGAAAGGGACTCTTGTAATTTAACCTATTTCATTGACCAGGTTACAAACAGCGATCGCCAACCAGCTGGATTGTCTAGCAACTTTTTAGCATTATTCATCTATTTGGACACCAGCAGTCCATTAGTAATTTTGTTCACTTTGAAACACATTGCTTAGATATTTTGCCATAAATATAAGAAAAAAGTATGTTGCCTCTCACCTCTGGGACTAGGGTTTGAATCTTTGCCCTGGTTCCATGGCTGTGGAGTTTGAATGTTCTCTCTGTGGTGGAGTTTCCTCTGGATTGTCTGGTTTCCCCTCACTGTCCAAATACAAGTTACCAAACTGTCCATAGGTGTGAATGGTATGTTAGGGAATGGTGTACGTGTGACTGTGCCCTGCGATGGGTCGTTCTGGTCTGTTCCCTGCTTTGTGCCTGTAGCTTCTGGGATTGGCTCCAGACATCTGCGACCCTCTGCGTAGAATAAGCAAGTATAGAAAATGGATGTAAGGCACAAAGGATCATTCTTTTGTATACAGCAGCAAGGTACATTATACAGATAGAAACAAATAATGTAACAACAAAGGCAAAGTGCAAAGATGGTAGACGTAGTATAAACAAGGTTGTAGTTCATCATGATAAGCAGCCCTTTCATGCAGGACTTATTCTTGAGTGTTTCCCAGGTCTTGTTGTTTGATAGCCAGAGGTGGGAATTTCAGGCCCAGAAAGTAAAAATCCAGACCATGATTTGCTTTCAACCATCCAGTTGAGCATAAAGAGTCACAGTCACAGAGTACTCAACTGGTTGGTTAAAAGTAAATCATGGTCTGGAATTTTACTTTCTGGACCTGAAATTGCCACCTCTGTTGATAGCACAGAGTGACCATCATAGAATGATAGTGTGACCATCTTTGGAAGGTTCAATTAATGCTAGAGAAGCAAAGAAACGCAGAGTAACACCTCTATGAAGACCTGGTGGCACAAGCATGGAGAGATACCTCATCTACGCCTGGTTTTAGCTCAATGGTGTTAGTGTTGTGCCAACAGATTCCATGCCAACAGATTCCATGGTGTCTTGGGAATTCCATGATCTCACACGGCCTCCACTGCTCATGGGGTAACCATACATTTTCTAACTGTAACATCGTGGGTGCAGCCTTCAATCTGCCACCTTGCACCAGCATGGAGAACTGACTTATTGGAGGACTTTGGCTTTGACCTTGATCACAGCTCACACCTTGCTTTATGCAAGGCAAGCAAGCCCACTCCTTCTTTTTCAATAATGTTAGCATGCCTAGGGGGGGGAGGGGGGTTGGGCAGCTATTTGACCTTGGGGCCCAAGAGGTTTTTTTCTTCCCACTTGTGAGTTTTTGGTTCCTCCTTTGTCATTTGGCTTTCTTTCTTTCTTTCTTCTTTTCCCTGTTTTTGAATTATTGTGTACAAATAATATAAGAATGTATTGCAACGCACCCATGTCAAGTTCCTTGGGTGACTCTGCTGTGTAACTGATGCTTCTGAGACAGTTCTGTATTTTCTTGATAGGGCTGCATTTTCCTATTGAGGTGATGGGTGTGAAAGAAACAGTGTAATTGTGCAGCATAGTCATTTACGAATGATTTGTTCTGTTGCCAGACCTGATTGATAAATGTACTGTATATGTATGTGACCAAATGCCAAGCAGGAAAGGATCTCGGCACGTTCGCTGTTCACGGCAAGAGTACCAAAGACCGACTGCCGACGATACTTAACAGCACTGATGCATTGACACATTTCGCCTGTAATTGTGAGGCACAGCTGATTAATTTTATCGAGTATTTTAAAGTACTGGTCTCTAATTTTCCATTCATTATGTTGTCCTGCCTTCAGATTATTTTGAAAAGGCTCGTATGGCCTACAAATGACTTTTTTGGATGGCTATTGTAGCTGCTGTAGGTAGTTGGATGGCTTTTAATCATATTTTTGTGGTTTGTTCTTGCAGCCACATGGCCATGTAGTAAAATTATAGGTTTGAATCCCCCCCACCCCAAAATGTATTGTTCCCAACCAAGCACGTAGCCAGGTAGTAATATAGCGAGTTTGAACCTCCTCTCAAAATTTGCCAGAACCCCTGGAATTATGAAAATATCATAACATGAAAGCTTACTTATTTTGTTAGAGTCTCTTTTGAAAATTAAGATGACAGGTCTGCAGATGACAGAAATAAAACAGCACACACTGCCACATCTTACTGCCACACCTAGCCCATCACTGCCACATCTTACTGCCACACCTAGCCCATCACTGCCACATCTTACTGCCACACCTAGTCCATCACTGCAGCGCCTTACTGCCACACCTAGCCCATCACTGCCACATCTTACTGCCACACCTTACTGCCACATCTTACTGCAACACCTTACAGCCACACCTAGCCCATCACTGCAACACCTTACAACCACACCTAGCCCATCACTGCCACAGC
>JAODJU010000108.1:24840705-24866962 GCA_026776725.1 Gnathonemus echidnorhynchus
TTCAATAAAATAGCATTATCACCAACAAGCGCTGCTACTACAGCAAATGCGAGGCTGACACTGAAGCCTTACCTTTTGTTTCCGCTCAGAGACGTGCCGTGTGACTCATTTCCTGGCGCATACAATTTATTTTAAGGCAGCCTTCACGGTTCGACTTCTGATATTCAGATCGAGTTCTAGGTCAAACTGGTTTGTTCGACTTTCGAGAAATTCGAGTTCCAGTGAGTTCGAGAACCGATCGATACCACTGTATTATGATATGCAATTGTCATGTTCAAACTGCAGAAGATAAGAACAGTTTGAGAACAATCCATCGTAATCTTGGGAGAGGCTGTACAGTATAAATAACGTGACTTTTTATTGTTTGACCTGTTTTTATCTAGGCAAGCTGCCTATTTGAGCAGGGCTGGCTCTTCTTCCAGTACAAAGCACCAGCTTCATAAATGTATTTGCATGCAACATTTAAACGCCACCCTGTGGTTGCTTGCACTGTAAAATTAAAGCGGTTTTTCACTGAAAGTGGTTTGATAAACGATGAATATATTACTGCTAACTGGAGTTTCAGTTCTTTTAAAGATATGAGTGCTTATGTAGTTTTTTTTTCTTTCCACTGCACTCCTATGTATATAAACAAATTGCCCTTTCAGTCTCAGTACCTATTTGGGACACTTAACTACACTATGTTGCAACACTAAACTATCTGGGATACTAAACTATATTATGCTTATTTAACTGATATTAGCATGACAAAAAAATTCTGCTATTCCAGTATAAACATCATTCACATTTTCAACCTGTAACCAACATATACCTGTTGGATAACAGCTGATAATATGACAAACCAACACACATACAGACACACATTAAGCTTAAATTTATTGTGTGAAATTTTACTGTAACTAGATCACAATTGTATATATAATTTTGTTCAAGGCCACCAAACTCCTGGATGATGTCGTTTTCAATATTCAGCTGAACAGAGCAGTGCTATATTGAGAAGCCTTGTGGGCGTGTTAGCGCAATGTACCCTACAATGTGTGATAGCGATCTAGCATTTTAAAGCTTGCTCAGTGCCGTTGGCTTTTCTTGTGCTTTCTCATGGAAAAGTAGATGAATGAATGAAATTATGATGCTTTAACTGCCATTTTCACAAGTGTGAGTATAGATGGATTAGAATTTCTTAGTTTTCCCATATTCCATCTCCTATTCCTTTATGACATGCAGAAATATACAGTTGAGTTTGAGTGCAGGATCTGGCACCCCTTGAGCATTTGGAGGGGGGAGGGTTAAGGTCCTGGTTCAAGGGCCCAGTAGAGATGTAACTATTCTGCCGAAGACAGGATATGAACCGGCAACCCGATCACAGGTAGAGAGGCCTGAGCCACTGAGCATCACACCGTCCTCCAGGGTAAACAGCAGTAAATGCTTCAGATCATTATGGTATGTCACAGTAGTATTTGAAGATATTCTGCATCAATGTGAATGGAATTTTCATCTTTATTTGTCTATCCATCCATCCATCCATCTATCCATCTCTAGCCAGGTTTATGGATTGGCCTGGAGTTTGGGGTTGAAAGGAATAAATTAGTAAGATGCTGTAGGTATATAAATCAGATGCCTGCCCCTGAGAAAAGCATTAGCCTCAAAGTAGTCAGTGTGTATACAAACTGACTATACACCAATCAGCCATAACATTAAAACAACCTACCTTATATTGTGCAAGTCTCCCTCGTGCTGTCAAAACAGCTCTGACCCATCGAGGCATGGACTCCACAAAACCTCTGAAGGTATCACACACTGGCCTTTTGCGGATAAGATTGCCCACCCCTGAGGTAGGTGGTTCGTGTGAAGGTGACATCCACATGAATGCCAGAACCCAAAGTTTCCCAGCAGAACATTGCCCAGAGCATCATAGTGCTTCCACCTGCTTGTCTTCTTCCCATAGTGCATCCTGCTGCCATCTCTTTCCCACGTAAACGACGCAAGCACACCCGGCCGTCCACATGACGTAACGAATCATGACATCACAACAGGTCACCTTCTTTCATTATTCCATGTTCCAGTGCTGATGCTCACATGCCCATTGTAGACACTTTCAGCCATGGATAGCATTCAGCATGCACTGTGACCGGCCTCTGGCCACACAGCCACATATGCAGCAATCTGCGATGCATTGTGCGTTCTGACACTTTTTTTAATATCATAGGCAGCATTAACTTTGACAGCGATTTGTGCTACAGTATCTCTCCTGTGGGATCAGACCAGACAGGCTGGCCGTTGCTCCCCACACGCATCAATGAGCCTTGGGTGCCCATGACTCCTTTGCTGGTTCAGCAGTTGACCTTCCTTGGACCGCTTTTTGTAGATACAGACCACTGCATACCAGGAACACTCCAGAAGACCTGCTGTTTTGGAGATGCTGTGATCCAGTCATCTAGCCATCACAATTTGGCCCTTGCCAAAGTTGATCAGATCTTTACATATGTGCTCATTTTTCCTGCTTTGACCCCCTTAACATGAACACAAGAACTGATTGTGCATTTGCCTAATATATAATGGCACCCTTGACAGGTGCCATTGTAACAAAATAATCAATGTTGTTCACTAAAACAGTCAGTGGTTTTAATGTGATAGATGTATGCTGCATAAGTAACAATGTATTGGTAGCACTTTATGATAGGGCACAAATACTTAGTAATAACTCATTTACTACTGAAGTACAAATCGTGAAGAAATCATGAACAAATATCGCTACTTGTATAAAAGATGTATCATTATTCATTAATGATGAACAAACATGATATTATTTCACAGGTTATTCGTTACTTGCTCCATCAGTATTTCACAAGGGTTTACAAAATGAACAGGTATAGTAACAAATATAGTGATATAGTTGGGATGAAATAAGCATCATGATTCATTAATGATGAATTAACATAAGATCAGTATGTAACTAAGGCTTAATTTGTGGTTAACTAATACATACAGTAAGTAGTAGCATAATGCTATTTGAGCCCCGTCAAATAAAGCGTTACCAAAGTATCTTTCACTATTATTATCTTTAATTATTGGTACCGTTACCACTTTTGTCAATCGTATTCTTTATTCTTCTTCCAAATATTCTTTTGCATTGTGGCCTTTTATATGTGTAAGGTACTGCATGCCTAAATTTCCCTCAATAGATAAAGTAAATGCAGTAACAAAGTCTCGTCTGGTCTCACTGGATAAGGCGCTGTCGGGAGACGGACACCAGGGGGCAGCAACATGCATTTCGATCTATATTTCTCCTTATGAAAAAGAAAAGCAGGAGGAAGAGGATACTCACTTCCGGTATAATCAAAAGAGGAGATAATGCTGCTGAGTTATATGAAATAAGGCATTTCGTTTTTTTCTCCTTTGTCATATTTTGCACGTAGAAGTGGTCTTCGTAGATAATTTGTCGCTTTTGTTCATAGCAGCGATTAACAAGCTTTTCTAAAATGCCGTTAGAAAATCTGGAGGAAGAGGGCTTACCTAAAAACCCCGATCTGAGAATCGCCCAGCTCAAGTTCTTGCTTACGATTGAAGAATACAGGCAAGATGTGGAAATTAAAACGGAGCTTATGGAGGCGATCAAACATAATAGTGAGTACAGAAGCATGTAGTTTCATTTTATTTGGGGGCTAGGGGAGCAGATCGCTAACCTTTTTTCCTGCATCAGAGATTTGCAGCGTCATTTTAGGTCAGAGTAAATTGCCACCGAATGTTCGGCCTGCCGAAAAGCTACTTTATGAAACACTAGTAGCGAAAAGCTTTGACTTAACATGGAACCAAAGTACCGTGGGCAGGTTCTGTAACTTGCTACTCGGGATGCTTGTGCTCGTGTGATTGTGTTTCGGCTTTGTTAGGGACTCTCTGTCTGTCTGTCTGTCTGTCTGTCTGCAATGGGTCAGAAACATCTGATGCACTTGCATAAATTGTAAAAGTTGTCAAGCTCCCCTGTCAGTCATCGTCCTTCCCGTTTACCTGCCTGCGTACGCTTACTTCAGACATGGCACCTTACTACGAAGTTATCTGCAAAGAGCTGAAGTGGCAGGTGGACACCGACCTGTTGAACAAAATGAAGAAGGAGAATGAGGAGGTGCAGAAGCGCCTGGACGATGTTCTGGAGGATGCCGAGAAGAACCTCGGCGAAAGTGAAATCCGGGACGCAATGATGGCCAAAGCAGAGTACCTCATTCGCATTGGCGACAAGGTTGGTACCAATGGCAGCTACTTCACGTGGTACACATCAGCATAACATGTCATGTTAGGCCAGTTTTTGCTGCAACTCCCCAATTAGATTACTAGAGGACTGATTAGCTAAGAAGTCCTTACCTGGATTTGAACAGCTGACCTAAAGGATATCCTAAAAACCTGCATACACACTGGCCCTTTGTGGATGAGACTGCCCACCTCTGCATTAGACATTACTTGTTTTAGAACTTAAAATCCTTATCAAATTCATTTTTTATCTTTATATAGGAAGGAGCACTGACAGCATTCAGGAAGACTTATGACAAGACTGTCGCTCTGGGACATAGATTAGATATCGTTTTTTACTTGCTGAGAATTGGGCTGTTTTACATGGACAGCGATCTCATAATAACGAATACTGAAAAAGCCAAAAGGTAAGGAGAATGATGTCTATATATACATCTGTACATGTGCAGTAGAATGTTTACCTTAAACCGTTGCTTAACGTTTCCCTCCCCATAGTTTAATAGAGGAAGGCGGCGACTGGGACAGGAGGAATCGTTTGAAAGTGTACCAGGGACTCTACTGTCTGGCCATCAGGGACTTCAAGGAGGCTGCAGAGCTCTTTCTGGACACCGTGTCGACGTTCACCTCCTACGAGCTGATGGACTACAAAACTTTTGTCACATTCACTGTGTACGTCAGCATGATAGCGCTGAAGAGACCGGACCTTCGGGAGAAGGTATGTGGGCGTACCTGGCTGCAGCTGGGGCTCGTGGTCGTCCTCTGCTGACTTAGGGACAGAGGTCAAGTCTAACAGCCGGCCCTCGTATGTTTAAATTGCAGGTAATCAAGGGTGCAGAGATTTTGGAGGTGCTACACAGTCTCCCCTGTGTACGTCAGTACCTGTTCTCTCTGTATGAGTGCAGGTATTCAGTGTTCTTTCAGTCCCTGGGTGAGTAAACAGCATTTTCTTTGACATTACTTCAATGTGTCAGACCCTTGAAGCATAAAATGGCTGCCTGACCCAGTGAACCTCAGGTGTATCAGCAGTGTCTTGGCTCATGCAGCTGCAGTGGAGCAGGAGATGAAGAAAAACTGGCTCTTTGCCCCTCATTACCGCTTCTATGTGCGTGAGATGCGGATCCTGGCTTACAGCCAGCTGCTGGAGTCCTACCGCTCCCTGACACTGGGCTACATGGCCGAAGCCTTTGGCGTTAGCCCGGAGTTTATTGACCAGTAAGTTCCTGCTAATGCTATTGAATTGTTCGTAAGGAATAGCACTGAATGCATCTCCAGGCTTTGCTGGATGGGTAGGATTGCGTGGATCATACATGTGTAGCACAAACTATATCCTAAACCTTTTCTGTCTTGCCTTTTTGTAGTGACTACTACCTAAACAATCCACTCTTTTTTTTTTTTTTTAGGGAACTCTCACGGTTTATTGCAGCCGGTCGACTCCACTGCAAAATTGATAAAGTCAATGAGATTGTTGAGACAAACAGGTGCAGTATTCTCAAAATGACAAAAAAATATCCATTGACTGGCTCTTTTCCAGCAGTATGTGTTGGTTTTCAAAGGCTAATTTAGTAACTTCCAACTTCTTTTTTAGGCCTGACAGTAAGAACTGGCAGTACCAGGAAACCATAAAGAAAGGAGATCTGCTGCTGAACCGAGTCCAGAAGCTCTCCAGAGTCATCAACATGTAACCTAATATGACTGCTGCTCCTCTGGTTCAGGGGCAGTGCAGACCTCACGTCCAGGACTGGCTGCCTCTGGTGGGGGTGGGGGCTTAAACTTTATGTATATAATAAATTTTCCACAAACAGGAATGGTTGCTTTTGACGAATATTACTTTTTTTAAAAGGCACATTCTTTACTAGAATGGACATATGAAAACCCAGACTGAAGTTTAGTACTGATGTGATGAGGGTGGTTCTGTCACTTGCAGGTAATGGATGCCTCATTTTGAAGCAATTTCTGCTTTTACTCGCTCTTGTAAAAATAAATCTGGACATGTTAAGCATATGGCTGAGGAGCAAATACAACAGCTTGTCTAATGACAGGAATTCTCTAGGGTGAAACAGGACACACATATGACTGTATATCGTGTTATTCAGCAGCCAGCCCCCATGCGCCACCCCTGTGAGGTAGAATCGTCAGCAAAGACAGTGGCTCATTAGATCAGTACTATACATTTAAGAAAAGTACCCTTTGGTTGTGGTAATGCCTGGTAAAGATCACTGCAAGGTTATCAAGTTACATACTGTATCCTTCCAGCCCAAAAAAAGTACTGACGAGTATTGAAGAAAGAGCTTAGCCAATTTTAACGTATAAATAACAGTATAAATTATTTTTATTTACAGAAAACTGTTACAAAACAGGCTATACAATCTTTAAATATTTAAATCTATTCAACTACATTTGTCGAATATAGCAGCCAACACAAAGTCCAGCTGATCAGATGCGTGTGATTACTTGTCCAAAAATCAACTATACACACTTGTACAGTGGAGTTTGCATTTATAAGGATTCCCAAAAAGAAGCTTCTCTCAGTTTTTGATTCACATTACAGTTCTGTAGTGCCAAATCAAATACATCTATTGTTCGAGTATAAAAACGTAGAGCATAAGTAGGTTTGCCAGACATAAATCGGGGAGGGGGGGCCTTCCTTGCTCACTCACATTCCAGACCACAGGTGGTCATATTCTGGTTTTAACAACAGATTTTATCATTTAGATAGAGCTCTGCATTATAATTAACAGTAGTCTAAACAGATTAACAGAAGGTGGCAAACTCCCCCCTCCCCCAGAAAACTATGGCACTTGCCAAAATTTTACCACAATTGGGAGCCAAAGACAGATGGGGGTAAGAAAAGGCAAGTTCTAAACTTCAAGTCATAACAAAATGAATGACAGCTATGGGAAACAGTCATAGTGTGAGTATTTCAGGCACTTTTTTCTAAGAGCTGCAAAAGATACTAAAAGTAAGAGCAGTGCTTCAAATGAAATGTTTGGCAACCATGATGCAAAAAGCTGCACTTGTGTGTTGAAATGCCCCCTCCTTTCCTATTTTAGTCATTGTCCTACTCCTACACTCTGAGGTATAGTGCTGCTGGAGCTGTCACCACTGCTCTCTGCATAGGGTCAAAATTTAAGGTGGCCGTCCTCAGTCCAGGTCCAGTTTGAACTGGTTAACCACCGATATTCCTGGTACAGAGGATTACATTGGATTAGTTTGCACGATTCGCCTGGTGCTTAAGCACCTACCCAGACTGAAGACCCACACAAGCTGCCCACAGGGTTGAGAAGCGCAATTTCAGAACCTCGTTCGTAAACCAGTCTTGACATTTTGATGGCCACCACAGCTTCTAGTGAGATTTTCTCGTTGAATGAACCACTCAAGTCAAACTCTCATGTGACGCATAAAAACAGAGGCCAGCAATGCTAGACTGACTGAATAATCCTCAAGAAACTACTGACACTGGGATATCTCCCAGTGTGTGCTGGCTTTCATTAACCCTGTCACATGAATCAATTTTGACATTTCTGGACTTCATGTAAAGGGTCCTTATCAATAAAAAGATGCACAAATTAGTTTTTATTGCCCTGAATATAGTGCAATGTATTATAACCTAATTAGAATTAATTATTCATGTTAACAGCTCCAGAATAATTAACAATGATTAAATGACTGATAAAGCTAATTACGTGGAATACTAAATTGTACTATACAAATGAATCAAATTGTGTTATGGTAACAACTTTTTTATTACAAGATATTCAATCTAAAAGACACTGGATAGAATAAAAACCAATTGAAAGGAAGCATGTGTGGTGGATACTGTTAGGGACAGCAGCAGACAGGTGACCAGAGACTACCAGCTGATTCCTCTGTCCGATTTAGCTTCAGATCCAATGCATTTTTAAAAAGTTAATTATTGAATATATTAAGTGCACCCTGCGAATCTTTGTGCTGAGGTGCATGAACTTCCAACGGGCCACATAGGACAATGGGACACAGGTGCTCTTGTGAACTAAGCATCAGCCACGGTCCAAAAGCCCTTAGACTCACCAGCACTGGAGACCTGATTCTGAAACCAGCACGGAGCTTTGGATTTGGAAAAGCAGCAGAATTTCATTAATCTGTCAAATTCAGCTGTAAAATAAACATCTTTGAATAAACAATGCAATCAGAGGGCCCTCAGGAGAACAGAAATGTGTTTAGACACCACAAACAGAGATCCAGTGACAGCACTTTACCTTCCAAGGGACTGACCATGCTTCTAAGAGATGTTCTGTGTGTGTTAGAGGCATATTGCATTATTGGCTTGGCAGTGAACCACTTCAAAACAAAAAAGTAATCTCAACTAAATACATATTGAATTTCAATTGTACCAAAATGGATAGGAAAAAATTCTTGTGCAAAAATACATATTTAAATATGTACAATTTTGTTTTTTAACAAAATACATATTCTGGAATTTCATTATCTGTATAATACATACAAGAAAAACCCCGAAACAGAATAAAAATGGACTGACTTACAGCTACGCTTGTTGATTGACATCAATATGGTATAGAAATCTACAGGAGTTAAACAGCCACGGCAGGCAGCTCTATGGCCACATTCAGATGGCTGCCAAAATGCTTCAGAGGGTCATTACAGTGGTATGGGGAGGATATCAACATAGGAGTCTGCGCCATATCCAAGTCCAGCTCAAGCATCCACTCCCCAAGTATGTGCAGGTTCAAATTAAAACCCCAGCAGGGGGATTCTGTGAGAATCATTATTTAATCACAGGTAAACATTTAATTTATATGCTGAGAGTGAAATGAATTGCGGAGACATTCTGTATCTGTACATTTAACATTCTAACTGTTGTGCAGTTAAGATGGGCTCAGTACTTGGGAGTAGGATCAGGAAGATTATCTGACAGTAAATGTTTATGCTTTACTAGAACTACTACTTCTACATAATGTGCTCCAATTTTGGCCAGCAGGCGGAGAAACAAAATTGCATAACCTGTGCAGAAAATCATGCCATCATCATGTTTAGGCCAACAGTTCAGTGTGCTGGCATTTTGTCTGACAGTGGTGCTGATTTTGGGGTGAACCCAGGTGGTACAGTAACACTGAAAACAGAGGTTGTTAAATTCCCAATTCAGCAGTTTGGTTTGGTGTTTCTCTCACACACTCACACACACACACGCAAGTCTTCTCTAGAATGAAGAGAAACATGACGGCCCAATCTGACCCCTTTAGCTGAAGCTTAATCAGAACACAGATGGTCGCTGAGGCCCTGTGTGAAGCCTGCATCCACACCGCTTGCACGCTCTAGTCCCCCCACCCCACCCCCGGCTGGACTGGCCCCACACTCAGGCCCTTCCTCAGGGCTCCATCCTGCACTCCCCACTCCTCCATCCTGCCTGAACCACTAGGGTACTTCAGGACCTGCAGTAACTGCTCTGTTACGATGTCACGCAAAATAAAAACGGGGAAAAAAATGTAAATGATAAATATGTGAAATGGCGGGAACTCCTGATAGTTTTCTACCCCGACCGTCCTGTTCCCCCAGAGGCTTGTTTCAGGTCGTCTATGCCTGTCCCTTAATATTCCAGTGGTTTGGCAGAACCTTACCAGTCCCACCACTAGGTGGTGCTATGACAACTCTGTACCTACGAGGCCCAAAGTGGCCTAGCCCCGTACCTCACATCTTCAGTGTACGGTCACAGGGCACGTGGCCCTCTCCAGGGAAGAGAGGCCGAGCCCCGCCCACATCACCGGCGAGACCCCGGCCCGGTCGCCTGGCGACATGGGTTTCCTTCGCGGACATGGCTTTTCATCGGGCGACTCTCGCTGGGCGCCGTCGACGCTCCGGTCGGATCTCCACCCCTGAGGATCGCGGGAACAGTCGATGGCAGAAAGGCCTCATCCAGCGGAGAGTGTCACGGTGGCGAGGGCAAGCCAGCGTTCAGCCCCGGCACTCAGCATGGCAGGGGGCCGCACAGCCGTCATCAGGGACGCGCCTTTGGCTGCGTGAGGCGAAAAGCGAGCGCCGATTAGCATCGTGCTTTACCAGCTTACCTCAAGGGCCAACAGGCTCCCATCCGCCTGCATCTCCTTTGATCTTCCCACTTAAGTACCTGTGACTCTACATGCGCCAGAATCCTCTCACAGCTCCAGCACCATCACTGACATGCAGGACTGCTCCGGCACTAACACTAACCCATGTTTCATCTCCGCTTCCGCCAACTGCACCCCCATTCATTCCGCAGCACTCAGACTGGCGACGCACACGGGTGAAACCTTATAAAATCAGGGGAAGGTTGTCAGCTGGGCGAAGTCACCTGTTGTATGAAGGAGTTGTTGGGAAGCCCTTGCAATCCAGGGATGGGGCGGCCATGTTTGGCGTGGATGTTGTTGATGGTAGGCGCCTTGGACAGCTTGATGGACCTGCCGGAGCCTGGAGCCCCCCCTCCTCCTCCTCCGAGCGCCCTGCTCCCTCCGTCCATGCCGGCCGAGCCTAGGGGCGTCTTGCGCCTCTTTCCTTCCAGCCGGTGCTCCAAGGAGCCGTGCGCCGAAGCGCCGTGCGAATTGCCCGTGTGCTCAGTGACTGTCTGGTGCACGAAGGGCCCCAGAGAAAGCGTGGAGTCGCTGCTGTTCATCACCACGCTCATGCGCTTGATGGACTCGGCCGGGCTCCCCAACGGTGGGCCGCGGCTCGGCTGCTCGTGTTTCACACCCACAGAGTTGGTCCTGCCTGCGGGGCCACTGTTGTGGCCCGTAATGTGGGTAGCAGAGGGTGGCATCAGCGAGTGGTGCTGCGTGCCAGGCGTCGTGGCACAGTTCTTCTTGAAGGTACCCGAGGAAGATGAGGAGGATGAGGAGGAGGAAGACTGCAGCGAGGAAACAGGATGGGCGGGCAGAGGGGAGCTGCTCTTCCTCTTCTTCCCGGAGCCGACGCCAGCGGAGGTCAGCACAGTGCCAGAGGAGTCCCGAGACCTAAACTGCTTGCTGCTGGGTTTAGACTTGGGGGACCTGCTGGACGAGGGCGCGGCCGAATGGCCTAAAGGCACCTGCGGCCACAGGGACACCTGGCGGACGGGCGCGCTGTAGGCGGGGGGCTCCATGCCGCCGCCCGGAGACACGCGGGCGTTCAGCGTCGTCCCGTAGGACAGCACCGCCTTGCTGTCCAAGGACTGGGCGTACGGCGGCGAGACGAGCACCGGGGAGGAGGTGAGAGAGGCGCCGCAGGGGAAGCTGGTCGCACTGCCGCTGCAGGGGGGCGCCGGCTGCAAGCTCGTGCTGGTCCTGTGAGGCAGCGGGGAGCAGAGCGCTTCCGGGGCCGGAGGGATTTTCCTAGGAAACATCACGGGCGTAATGAAGCACCAAAGGGTTTCTTAAATGCTGCAAAAATGTTTTAATACAACAATCTACAGGCTTTTGTGAAGACATCCCCTTCGTTGTGCTGAACAAATATCGCAGGGTAGGGCTGAGAAACTGCTTTCATTCGAAGAAATTCCAATATTAATTATATATCTATACTAAACACCTACTAAGCACATCATTGCACAGCAGCCTAAGCCCATTGTGTGAGGATAATGACGAGAAGGTGATAATATACAACAGAGATGCAGCGATCCGATATTCGGATCGGTATCGGTGCTGATCCAGGCCTATTGGATGGATCGGGTACTGGCCATATGTGACCGATCCACGACTGATACTTATTTCGTTTCTGGCACTCTCTAAAAAAGCTCCTGTTTCATGTTAAATCTATTTGTACGATCAATCTTACGACAGCGCTTTCTCATTTTTGGCACCTGAAACCAGCCAGGTAAAGGGTGGAAGCGACAATCTAATGCCGTTAACTTATCTGACAGATTCACATGAATCCGAGGATGACATCAAGTGACCTTCAAAAGGAACGGGAAACATTAAGTGCAGGTATGAGGTGTACTGCTAGGACAGTGTGCATCAGGTTCCTAGAAGCAGGACGGAAGTCCAATAAAGGAAGAAGCTCTTCACTAATGAGAAACAGAGAAGATCCAGGCTACAGTTTGCTCTCTCTCTCTCTGTCTCTCTCTCTCTCTATATATATATATATATACACACACACACACACACACACACACACACCTATAAAATCGGCAAATGGGGGAAACAAAATTATGCTGTGGTCTCTTCTGCGTCTGTAGCTTAAAACCTAAACATCATCATATCGACATCAATCAAATGCTGGCTTCAGTTTAGGCTGTGTGTGACTAGGCTTGGGCAGCATCTAATATTTCATTCTGTCCAGACATTATATAGAATATTTTGGTAGATTTCCAAAAGCAACAACATTCCATTATTCTCAAATTTTGGTGATAAAATTTTCCAAGTGGGCAGACTGCTATACTACACCTTTCAGGTTTTTGGGAGTTTCTGTATTGTCGCATTGTTCTGGTCACTAAACAAAAATGAGGGAATGTGTGTTAATTGATTAATAGTAGCCAAAATAAATCTTCAAAAATTCGAACATAGATTTTTGCCATCGCTTATTTCAATATTTTTTAAATTTGAATTTTATTTGAGTAATGAAGTTCAAACCCCCAGGTCTGTCTCAGGGTACTAATGAACACTCAGTCAAACTCAGATCCATGAAAACTCTCTTTGCCCTAAATATGCTCATTTCATCCCAAAATATAAAGTAGGGGTGGGGGTCCTGTCAGATGCAAGGAGAGAGAGAGAGAGAGCGAGCCAGACACAGGGGTAGATGGGGGGGGGGGAGCCAGACACCAAACACTTGCTTACTTCCACAGGTGTGTGTTGATGTGTCGATCCACCATCGCGCTGAGGGCGCAGCGGACTCTGTCCAAGCGCCGGTTGAACCAGAAGCAGCTCCTTCCTAGCTGATGGCTCCCAAACGTGCACAACTGTGCAGAGGCGGGAATGACAAATGACGCAAGACCCAACTAAACGCACCCAAAACCATCCATTCCTAACAGCACTGGCTTTCATTTATAGGCTCTCTCATTGTAGGGACAGCCAAAGAGGTGCAGTGTTCGGGCGTGAGGCAGCCCCTCCCCTTTACGAGAAAAGTGGCCGAGCGCCACCCATCGTTTCCATGCCAACCTGCGAAGCTTATAGAATTGACCCGGGCATGGCACACTCACAGCTGCCGGCCGGGGGTGATGGCTTGAGTAGTGGCAGTCCAGCTTGTCTGTGCCGTCCTCCTTCTCCTCGTTCTCGCCTTCATCGCTGGAGAGGCGGGGTGCTCCATCGGGGGGCACGGTGGGGGGATGCAGTGAGTCCTGAAGCAGGCCGGGCTCTCCCTGGGCATTCCCACAGGGGTGCGAGGAGGGGTGCAGCCTTCAAAAAGGTTAGAGAAAAAAGACGACGACTCTCATGTCCAATCTTGTGCTGCTTTGCACCTCCGTAAAACACGAAATCCTGTTGGGAGCCCAACCCAACTTTCGGCGCCCACGGGTTTTTAAGGTGCCTAAGGCGAACGGAACATGGAAGCTTCCGGACACCTACCTTGGAAGACTCTGATTGTGAGGTCTGGGTTTGCTGGGGAGCGAAGGCTTGGCCTCGGAGGTGCCATTGCCTGGCGCCCCCTGGTGGAGATCATGTACGAAGCGTGACGGGGAGGGGTGGGGGTCCCTGAGAAGGGGCGGTTGCAGGGGGTGCTCCGACGTACGCTGCGTCTCCTTCTCCCTGGCCTTGCTCTTGTGCTCCGCCAGCAGGGTGTCGAAGCGCTTCCTGCGGCCCTGAACGGCCCTCCGCTGGCTTAAGGAATGTGTCTGCGGGACACGGGGGCCAGTTATAGCTCGGCGCCCGGCCGTCACGCCACGTCACGTCACGCTAACCCATCACCGTGCCCGATAGGGGCTCCGATTCGACTCCCACCTTGCATGTCAGAGATCTCGTGCATGGCTTCCGCGTCACCAGGTCCAGAACGCCACAGTGAAAATCCGCATTAAACTCTCGTTCTGTTGGAGGAGGGAAGGAGAAATAAGTTGTTTGAGGAGCACATGTTCTCTGACCTGCATCAACTTCCTCCAGGGACTCCACACAATCTCAGACGTGGAATTAGGCCACCTGGACTGTGTGCTGGGATGGACTGGCACCCCATCCAGGATGCTGCCCTGCTGCAGGGGGCCGCATGGGGGAGAGTGCAAGGCCCCTGACCAGCTACTAGTGGGTCGAAGGGCAAAATGGCAGCGGCAGCACGGAATAATACTGATAATCATCATATTTTTGTCTGATTTCCCACAGCGATAACGTTTGCCAGTGGTGAAACTTGGTGAGCTTGCTGGTACAGATTAGCAGAATAACATTACATTGCCTTTTTTATTTTGTGAAAAACAAAAGATTGCTCTGTGGTCCTGATTCAATAATGCACTATAGAGATGTCGCTGGTCAGTACTTTGAGATCTCATATAAGTGCTGAATGAGTTGACAAAATCCCTCATCCTCTGCTATAGAAAATGGCAAATATAATTACCTCCATTATTTGACTACAAGTGTCTTTACCTCTGGTGCTGTTATCTCTCAATATTGATAAAAGTTTCAATATTGGCTGACAATAATGACCAAGACTGACACTTTAATAATGCCAATAACTTGATTTTTAGCAAATATTAGCTGCCACTGATATATTGAATTCAACTGTTATTTAAACTGAACTCTGGACTGCTAAATCGCATCGGCGTGTTATTAAAATCAGATTTCAACTGCACTAGCAAAGTGAACTCAAGTGGTGTTTTTCTTAATAAAAACTATGGAAGAATGCATTTGCTCTGATACAACAAGAAATTACCTGTGAATTTAACCCTTTATACTGCTAATGTGTACTTGTGTAATTGTAACATCAATCCCTGTTTGTAACACATCATTAACTATCACGCTTGTCACTTATCTTGCCACATGGTATTTTCAAAAGGAAGAGTTCATTCACCGAATGAAAATAACGCTGTATACCATATTATCCGGTGATGCCCAATTTTGCTTCATACTGCAAATATTTTTTTTGCGCTTATGTAACTGTGCCTTTACTTGAACCTGAGATCTAATCAGACTGTTTGTACTGTTGGCCAATTGAGAATCCAGTGTTGCTTGAACTGCATTACTTGCATTAAAATTGTCCTGCTTCTACTATGAGCCCTTTATTCCTCATTTGATGTATTTGAAATTTGATGTATTTTTTTAGTTTGCAAACCTTACTGCACTTTATTATACAATACAATGTTGAGTAAATGTTTAGTGTTTACTTTTATAATAGTGCAAATTTTTGGGGGGTTATTCATAAAATTAGTTGTTAAGATTAGTCCACTAATCAACTAATTGCCAGCTTACAAAAACAGCTATCAGGCACAGCCCTAATCACAGATTGTTGGTAGTTTAGTTCTTGTTCCTGATTGGTTACTCAAACTGTGATTTCAGCGGAGGAACAAACAGTTTCAGTACTGACCAGATATCCTTTTCTGCCTCTTATAGCTGGTGCTGTTCTCCTGCTTCTTGTCCAGTGATGACAGGAGCGCTTTGCCGTTGGGAATGGGCCCTGGGGCCAGCAGGGCGGCCTTTGGTATGGAGGTAAGGCTGGGTTTGGAGCTCACAGTGGTAGAGGATGGGGAAGCGTGGATGAGCTTGGGGGGGGTGTCCAGCACCTTCACCGGTGTCTTCTCCACTTTCACGCCGGGGCTTATTCTGCAGATGAACAGGGAGGACGCACTGAACAGAAATCCTTCCACCTTTGAAAATCCTACCAAACTAAAACGCTGGCCTCGCACAAACTCTCCCCGGGCATTTTGCAGACTCTAATGCCGAGATAAAGTCACTGTCATCATGCAGTGTGATAAACATGTAAACGTAGTTTTTGCTCACATGCAGTGGAGGTCCCTGCCCAGTATCTTCAACACTGGACAGTTTTTATACCATACGTCATTGAGCACAGCGATGACCTCAAGTACTGGGCTCCTCAGGTGATTTGAACCCATAACCCACTGGTCAAAGTCCAGCACTGAGCACTTACGTTTTATCAGGAAGCACCTTGTGAGACAGGATGGGCCTGCTGTTGTGGATGCCGTGTGCAAGCTTCTCTTTGGCCAGTTTGGGGATTTTGGAGTTGGAGGAGGAGCCATTACTGTTGGGGGTACGCCCGGCCCCCCCTACACCCCCGGTCCCCCCGGCCTTGAAGCTGGTCAGCAGAGTGGAGAGGGGGAACGTGGAGGTGGATATGGAGGAGGATGGGGGCTTGCTGGAAGAGCTGTGCCTTCGCTCTGTGGGGAAGGGGGGGAGTGGGCAGGTCAAAGGTCATGTGTGACGCCATAAGCCCATTTACCTACAATTCCATGGGACCCAGAGCAAGGCAGTGCCTGGAAAGTGGGAGTAAGGGCCACAGGCTGATGCTGGGGCTTCCATTCCGGTAACGAAAAGCAACAGAATTTAACTAACGCAGGAACAAAAACCATGAAAAAGCAGTAGAGCTGTAAGGCTGTAGCCAACAGGACCACATTGTCGTGCTGCCCTGGCTGATCTCATTGTTTATTCTGACACACTGCCACAAAAATAACGAGAGAGCAAAACATTAATACAGAAGGTGGCCATATTGTATAAGCCTGTGACACTGGTAGCTTAATTCTGCAGTATATTCCTGATGTAGCGTGAAACGATGCAACAGCGACTGTACACAATTACAAATATAAAATAGAATTATACAATATGTTGCTAGCACATCACATAAAAAATATTTTATTATATAAAACTATGTAAGTGGGTTTAGCTGAAGTTGTCTACTAAGTCTAATGAATATTCATAATCACAGTAATGGCCTCCACAGAGATAAGCAGGCATCTCCGCATCCATTTAGTTAATGCTTAGCTTCTAAAATAAGCATCCGGATCTTCAGGAAATCCCTCAGATGCCCAGCCTAGAGATCTCCGCAGATTGGAATCTAGCAAGCAAGAGCTTTGAGTCGCAAGCTCTGAAGTCCATGAAAGCTACAGGATGAACGGCAAGAAAATCGTGCAGAGGGAAAGAGCAGCCATTTCACCTGTAACAAAGCCCTACGAGTCGCTCTAGCAGAGTACAAGCCCACACCGACTGCCACCTGGCAGCTAAATAAAGCAAAGCGGTACAACCCGCAGAATAAAACAATACATCCAGCAGGGGGGGCTGCAGACACTCCGGTGCTTTGCATCAGCCACATGCAGATTCACATTTCAGATGGTGACACTTTCACATATTACAAGTAAAACTGTAGTTTTGCAATTATTAGAAGAAATTATTCCACCACTGCTAAACAATAAACGCAGTAATACCAGTCGTCAGATTTTAGTACGCGAACTGGGAGCCGAGAGTGTGACGTGATCCCTCGATGTTTGCAGCGATGCACATAAACAAGCCAGGGCCGTTTCTCTGCGGCACCCTGGCGTAATGCAGAGTCGGGGCTGCGGGTGTCGGGCTTAGCGGTGTGGAGCCGATGGCTCGATCTGAACCTTCCGGGGCGCGAGTGCCACCACGTGATACTGCGAGACGAGCAGGCGATGCCATGGGGTTGTCCCACCCTGCTCCTCTCCCCACCGGACCGGTCCTGCCGGGCAACTCCCCACACCTGCCTCTCACTCCATGTAGATCTGGGCATGGGGCCAGTATGGGGGGGGCCGGGCCCTTGCTCAGGGACAGGGAGTAGCGTACGGACTGGCTGCCCTCTATACCGGCCCTCAAAACGGTCACCCTCTCTTTAGTACAAGATGCCATCCTCCGTCCCACAGATGAAGCCCACACTCGTTTGCTTCCTGTCCATGCACCTCCAGAAAGGCTTCGAGTCACGCCCCGCTGGCACCCTCTGCTGGTGCTGTGGAGACTGCGCAGGCGCCAACGCGCTCTCACAGGAAGTCTGTGGGAGGAGTCACCCTCCACCTAACAGGGCTATACCAGAAGTGCCTGTTCATGCAAATGGATGACTCCCGTTCGGGGCGGGGAGTCAGCAGCCTTTATTGCTGCACACATGCAACAGGCACAGCCTGTGATAGCCTTATTATTACCCAGCATCAGCAGGGACGTACTGGAGGTCTCGGGGAGGGGGGGGGCATCTATGTTGTGACAGATTCTACTACAGTAAAAGTTCAAACTAATTCAGAGAGCAAATGGTAAAAGGAGCCATATTAATATATGATACTTAAAGACACAAGTGCTGGATGATTTTCAGTTTTATTAGCCTTCTTCATACACAGATCACAGGAAGACGTGTGTGTCTTGGTCCTCACCAGGATCTAGTAATACCCTACTCAGTCCTATTAAGCTCAGGGAAGAGGCTGCAAGAGGATTATAAGCATGCAGACCTCTTGGTGACAGATAGATTAGCATTGCTGTCTTCATTTAAACTCTAAATGCCTAAATATTAACCTCTAAGATATAAATTTTCAATAGCGTGTAAAGACAATTTGCAAGCAGCAAGAGTGCAGGTCTGATCAAATCAAGAATACAGTGAGCCCTCGTGTATTTGCACTTCGTGATTCGCGAATTCACAGATCCATGAAAATTTCATTGGAACCAAACTTATTTGCATCTGCAATTTTTTCGCACATCTGCGTTCCTTTATGTACATACTGTACTGTACCCTTTACAAGATGCAAATCCCATTTGCAAAGTTTATTCCCTTTGGAACTGTCATGACCTGCTCGTCTGATCCTCCCGTGCCACGCCCCCTCATCTACCTCATGTGGAATCCCCGTGTGATCAGCGCTGTTTCGAGTTGCTGTCATTAGTCCTGTGTATTTAAGTATGTTTCCCAAGTCCGGTCATTAACGTCATTTTGAGTTTGCTGCCTGTTCCGTTGTCCTGCTTGTCTTTACCTTTTGATTAGATCCCATGTTCCCCAATTCCTTGTGTCCTGTCCCTGCTTCCCCCGTCCGTGGCCCGGCAATACGTGACAGGAATGCTAATGGTTATATAAATATTAGAAAATAGTTAATTTACTATTTTGTAATAGTAAGTATACATTAACATAAATTCAATGCACAAGAATTATACAATTCCTGAAAGGTGCCAATGTTTACGTACATAGCAAATGCATCCCGGATTTCCCTTTCGAGATGCATTTGCTATAAACACTGAAAGGGTTGGTTTTTAAAGGTAATGTATTAAGCTAACTTTTAAATGAAATTAAAGTGTTTTGGGAGCATATTTAGGGTTTAACCTATAGAAATAAGCACATATTACCATTTTTAGTGACTATCAAACATCCGTGAATCCTCCTCATTCGCGACGGGTTCTGGAACGTAACCTCGCGAATGTCCAAGGTCTTACCGTACTGACTCTGTACCTTAGCAAAAATACTTCAAATGTCACACAAATGGCCTAAAATGTGGAGCTGCATGTTATGTTAGTCAATTCAGATGGAAGCCTTAACTGAGGAAAAGAACAGAGTTAGTGAAATGTGAACCTTGTGTAATTCTCCAAAGCAGCAGTAGAGGGCACTAGAGTACAATTTTCCTCTGGAGTCTTTCAGGAAGTCATTTTACAAGCACTGAGCAAATGCTGTGGTAAGCTACATACAAGGAGGATATCAGCATTTCATTAGTATTGCTTCCTTAAAAAAATTTCTAGAGAGAACATCTTTATACCAACCTTCATGCAATCTATACTTTTTCTTTACCGAAAAGCTGATCAAGTCAACAGTAACCAGGTAACATTTAAGACCAAAAACTGGAAAAACATTGGTAGGCGCGCGTTTTTTGCTCACAGTCGGCACTGAACACAGAAGGTGGGGGGGTCAGCAAAGCAGAGACATCAGCAAAGGTACTACACCAAGCTAATGGCATCTCTGCATTTACATCAGCCTACCTTGTTACAGATGACCATTAATGCACTCGCATTCTCTCTCGTCCTCATGTGCTGCATTACTAGCTGCCAACTAGCCCACAATTTTGTTACTGAAATAAACCCCTCCAGCAAAAATGCAGCTTGTGGCTGAACACGCCTGGGGAGCTAAGCGTTCACCAGGCCTGTAAGAGAGCAGACTGCCAACAGGTAACACTCTTCATGCGCTGCAAACCAGCAGTGCTCTGCTCAGAGCGCGCAAATCACAGCCGCAGCAACCGCACCGTGCAGAATCAATCCGATGAAAATCCTGATGCATTTAGCGAAACTGCTGCTGGGAATAACGGCATCACGATACAGCTCCTTCAAGAGTTACCCAAGACGATACTCCGCAAACACCTCCTCTTGCATAACATTTATTTAGCATTTTTTAATGTTATTAATTTAGCAGACACTTCTCTACAAGTGAGAGGGCAGGGTTAGACAGTCCCTGGGGCAGCCGGGTGTTAAAGGCTTGCTCAAAGTCCCAGCAGTGACATCACTCTGCCAGTGACAGGGGCCTTTACCCGCTGAGCCGCACGCCACCAAACCAGATCCCCACAGAGAGATATCGACTCAGCTGCTCATCGACGGAGAGTTAAAGGCCTATCAAGCCCTCCGCCTCAAACCCTGGGCCAGACAGGGCTGAAGGCTTCAGCTACCCAACAGTCACAGGAATTAGTGGTTATGCATTCCAGGTAGGGCTTGACGATACGGCAAGATATTTTATCGTGGAATTTTTTTTTTTATACCTGTAACGGAGGCTACATTTTTAAATATCATGTCTGTTGTAAAAATTTAATTTTGATTACAATTTCTCAGAATTCGCCATAATGCTGACCCCCAGTCACCATCTATTCCATACTGAAGAACACAATGCTGTGTCACATTTTAAACCAATACAGGATGAGATGTGTCCTGTATATCATCAGATTGAAAGTGGAAACTGCAACTGCTGGTGTTTGACTGTAAGCGCTTGCATTCTGTGTTCTACTGAATGCCAAAGCCTCAAGTGGTGAAATAATTTCACAGAATTTCCAGTTCAGTTTTGGCAGTGTGCACATTACACCTCACCAGTCTGTTGCAAGTTGGACTTTAAATAGCCAGTTCCGCCAAACAACTGTCTATTTACCTCATTTATCCATAACATCTCCTTTTTTAAAAGTTGTTGGTCGACAGCTCAATAGCCACAATACTGACAACGAAGTTTCCTTTGAGGGAGTGCTTGTCTCTTCCATAATATATTACCAAAACTGTAGCATGTGGCTGGCTCCGCGGACTCAATCAACCTTGCCGTATGTTTGTTGGTTTGTTCTTAAAAGACTACTATGATTGGTTGGAATTGCATTCCTTTCTGTAATATGATGAGTGCTATCAAACACTCTTCTTTATGTGTAGTTTATCAAAGTTTCTCATTTTCTTTAAAATTTATTCGACGATAAGTCGTTCATTTATTCACATCACCTAGCACTAATTTCAGGGGATGATGGGTAATCTGGTAAACAGGGTCAATGCTCCGTCACAAACCCGAGGTCCGGAATTAACCTCGGAACCCCGAAGACGTCAGGCCTGCCGTGGCATCCACATAGCTGAAGCGCTGCAGTAAGGCAAATGGAGAATTTCATTCCGATTTCTCCTGGATGCGAAAGTTTCCTGGCGCCCTCTGCTCATGTCTGGAAGCAATCGCCGTGGTGAAACACCTGTACTGATGATCCGAAACACAATTAAAGGGGTACAGCCCAGCCTCTTTGCTTGCCAGATTATGTATATGGTAAACAACCTGCTTAACACAAATTTATCTATTTTTATGTGCATATTTTACAGGCCCCATTACCTCTATTAAAGTTACTCTGCCATGAACTACAACAATGAAAAACAAATTTTAGGGAATTTATTGTGCTAAATTTCTTAAATAAATGAAAATAAATATAGGGAACCCTTAGCTGTTCACTCTTTACTTTTCACACCATATTTGCATATGTCCATCTTCATTAAGGTTTTTCCTATGATTGTACCCCTGCTACGGCAACATTTTAACAGGTACGTGACCCTAAATTGGATCTAGCAGCACCCCTGGATGTTATATAATCTAAAACAGAAACACAAAGACACGAGACAGAGAAAGGTGATACGGTCAATCCTCTCACACAAGCTGCCCCCCTAAAACTAGGTGTAAATGAACAACATCATTAAGAGTAATATAACCTCAAGATGATATTCATGATCACGACCATAATCTTATTTCCTTCAAGCCCACAGGAAACCATATCAAATGCGACACCAAAAGAGAACTAACTGTCCAAGAGCTTTCAAATAATAAAACAATTACTTTGCCCTTAAATAAAAACTTCAGACTAATTTCTCTCTAGTTTGTGCCTATATGCTGTTACGCATGACGATTTCTTCATCAGGAGTGTCCACGCAGACTTTGTGCCAAGCGGACTCTTTGTGCACTGGTATGTTTCAACTGAACGTGTGTAAGAAATTGATAGTCCACCGGTCTGGTGTAACATCAATCCTGTACACACGTGCCGACCATGACAGTCTGCCCCAAGATGTACTATGCAGAAGTCTGTGTGCTCCACCATGCACAGACCATAACAGACCGTGGCTAACTGGAGTATGAACTAGCCTACAGAATTACCGGCATTTCCTGCACCACATGCATTTCCAGCTGTTTCCCATCATCGGTGTGCTCATACCTTATAAAAATACCCATCATTTTACTACAAGATGCCAATTTTACTGCTCCATACAAGTAAATTACATAATAAATTAAAACAGCATTTACCCTAAAATAAACTGTAAACCACATTTATGAAACAATTTAAAAGGGGAGCTATACATTATGTATTGGAACAACCTTCAGATTAACAAATTTGACCATTTGAGAGAAAAAGTTCCTCCAAATGAATTCCTCCACTTGGCTTTAAAATCCAAGGCCATTTTTCTAACCCTGTGGCTGCACTGCAAAAGACAAACCTGCAACATTTTTCTAAGGTTTTGATTCCAGGCATGAAATTACATGCAAATTTACAATTTTCTCATTGAGAGAAACCAGCGTGCACATTTTTTCTCTCTCTCTCGCTTCCCCACTCTCCCCGTGCAACACTCCAGGTTACAGAAATCAGTGTCTTAGAGTTAGCATGTGTGTGGGATCAGGAAAAAAGGAAACATTCATAGCTGACTTTTAAATAACAAACCCATTAGATGCAACTTAAGCTCCTGACACGGTGAACAAACCAAAGCGAGAAAGCTGTTCAACAGCTGAGTAGAACCATTTTTGCTTTCAAACAAAGCAGAGCGAGATGAATCAGTCAGTCGTTAAATTCTGAAAATTTATTGGTATTGGCACAAAACCATCTAATAAAGCCCAGATATGGTCTCTTTAAACATTTATGGTGAGGAATGGTCCTCCCCAACAGGGGAAAATGCTTAGAAGAAGTAGGGCTGATATTTGTTAATCAAGATATTGACAATTGGTCCAATACGTCAGTCTTGGTCAAACACTGGAGATAAACTTGTGCAGCTGGAATGTAATTTTAATGACACACAGATAAAGCAGCAGCAGATCTAGCAGTCTAACATTAGTGCAAAAATCACTTTAAGTAACACTTGAATACAGCTTACAATATATCAATATCAGTCAATATTCGTAAAAAATAAAGATATCGTTATTATTCCGATGTGTCAATCTCGGTCAATATTGGTCAAAACTTTACTAGTATACAGTTAGCAGCACCAGAGCTAAAGCCACAACTATTAAAATAAGATGAGGTCCTAAAGTACAGGCCCACCGCATGTTTAGAACTGACTGAAATTTCGCCCACATATCAATCCGTTATTTTCCACAGGATAAAAAAAAATATAAAAACATTAGCGCCAAAAACATACATCTGAAAAATTCAACAGCAATGCTGCTTACCATAAATCATAACCCACAGACGATATCGGCAGGGTGCTTGTGCTCCTATCTTCTTTGTAGTGATTGAAATGATGCGTGGAGTTCGGTAGAAGAAAATAGTTCCTACATTTAACTGCTCACTACAAAGTCTGAGGATTATCTTGAGTAACTGGGTCATGATTTCTGGAAAGAGACATTGCCATTGAATTTTTCAAATGAATTTTTTTGACCGCTTTAATCTCCACAGAAAGAATGCCATTCACTCTTATTATATTCAACAGAAACAACAGCAGAACAACCTAGATGGATAGATAGCCCCTCAAACTTTCTTCAGTTTTGGAGTGAACTGCCCCTTTGTCTGTATTCCATTAATCGTGTACGTAAGTTGCTGTGGTAATATTTATGATATATTTGTGATGGAAAAAAATAGTTTGAATTTATATCAATGTAAATTGAATAATGAGTTAACTGAACTGAATCATTATAGAAGTGAATGGTTTCTGGTGCATCAAACCATTTCCTCAGCAATTGTAATCGAACCACCTTAGGTCAATGAATTGCAAAATACTGGAAAAAAATTCACATCATATTTCACATTTTTTGTGATGAATACTGCAATATCTATAAAAAAACAAAGGAAATAAATAAGTCAAATAAGTTAGAGGTGCAGCCAGGAATTGTGCCAACAGACACAAAGCAGCACCAAAAAATGACTTGCTTCTGCTGAATATCGTCTCTATGGAATCCAAAATGTATCCATACAGTGGAAGACAAATGTCTTATGAGCAGATCTCCGGCTCACAAATTTAGCTAAATTTCTCACAAACTCTCCACACTGTCTATGAATGAGCCCAGCAAAAGAACAAGAATGATTATGCTTCCCTCTCACACAAAAACAGCAGCGGTAAACAAACTAATTTAAGACAGGCTAGACAATCTTGAAAAGGAACAATAGTCAAAATTTTTGTTTCCTATGATAGAGTACAATGTTTTAATGCAAGTTTTTGATGGTCTCAAACCAGCTGACTACCACAGTACATGCATAACCTGCATTGTCCATATTAACATCACACATTGTGCAGCTCTACTGAAAAGCTGTTCTTCATTTTTAGCCAAGAACTATTAGTAAGTGTGAACCATCGACTTTCTAAACACCAGCACTGTCCCACTCAGCCAGACACTGCAATCAACCTAAACATACAAACCCTACTTTTCTTAAACCAAAACTAAAAAATGGAGAAAAAAAAGGGCATAAGACCGTGAAAAACAAACAGCACCCATGTCTTATTGCCTAAGGGGCAACCAATAAATAGTGAATCAGGGAACAGACACTACATTAATACACAACCTTGTGTTTTGGAATTATTACATTGTGGGGACCAGACTGGAACCCACAACCCACAAGAGAGACAAGAAACCCCACAAAAGTTTTCCCTAAATACTGTAAGACCAACATGGACTGGGAAAGTAGTCTTCTCTGACCACATACGGTCCAAATGTAGGCAGAATTTTTTTAAAAGAATTTTAAAAACCATCAGAGAACCTAGTTGAGTTTTATTTTAAAAAAATGTAGTTTCATTGAGATCTATGAGATAAGGCCTGTTGCATAACCAGATATATTCAAAATCTCATCTGGCTGGAAAGAGAGAGTCCATTTCCCAGAGGATGCACTGAAATACATAAATAGGTCATTACCCCAACTGACCTCAGAATTTATACTAAGGTGCTGGTGCTTCTAGCTGCAATCTCAAGGGCAACACAACAAATTTCATTTATCTCTTACTTGTTCGTATTTTGTTCTAAAGTGTAGAATAGAATTAGAATTAGAATAGCCTTTATTGTCATTGTACCAGGTACAACGAAATTGGAGTGCCACTTCCTTGGTGCAAAATACAACACAATAATAATATTAATGTAAATATAAAAAAGTACAACTTAAAATACTATAGAATAATATGTACAAATGTATACCGAAAAAAAAATGTTATAAACCAAAGTGACAAATGTTCATTTGTACTTCAAACTTCGGTATAGTTTTTTAAAGCATTTCTGCTATAAGGAGTCAGTTTCTTTTTCAGTTTCAGTGTACATTATTTCACATAACTTAATAATAAATTGAGTTTATTACAATAATGGTACAAGCAATGTTTCAGTACGGAATTTCTGATTAAGTGATTAACATTACTACATACATTCCAATTTGGCTGGCTTGTAAAAAAAAAAAAAAAAAAAAAAAAAAAAAATAATATATATAAAAATATATATAAAAATATACACACACACACAC
>JAODJU010000108.1:24879822-24920561 GCA_026776725.1 Gnathonemus echidnorhynchus
TGTAATTTTGGGGGGCTGGGAACCAATTAATTGGTTTTCCATTATTTCTTATGGGAAAAATTCGATCAGAACTCGAATTTTTTAGGATTCGATCCGGAGTCCGGAACGGATTAAGTTTGAGAACCGAGGTACCACTGTATATCCGAGTTCGAATATATGCCCACTGAACCAAAACAGATGTACGGAACTGGACAAAGCGAATACGTGTACTGCTACAGACATACAATGCATGACCCCACACCTATCTGTGACCTTCACCAACCCCATACCCCTCTTGGGTCTTGTGTGGCCATTTCCCTTGTGCTGATGCCAAAACTGCCAATTGTTTTCCTACCTGCTGTTTTTGTTAAACTCATCACCACTCCTGTCCTCAAAAAAAATCTCATCCCAACCTCCCTGGAGCCAGTCAATTACATTATATATGTATACATATAGACATGCAAGTGTGTGCGCGCACACACACACACACACACACACACACACACAATATCATTAAAAAGGAAATCCAAAATATTAAATGCAGAAGTACCTTAGGATTTATGTTTTCTAAGATATTGACATTTTACTGGCTCTAATAAAACCCTGAAGCAGCTTCACACCGGCCCCCTGCCCGGTGTATCACCTCCGGCGCCTTGTCAGGCCTGGAAGGGCTTTGAAAGGGAAGCACAGTGTCTGACAAAAACAGCAGCTGTGAAGCAGCACACAGCAGGCCTGGTGAATGCTGCACAGAACCGCAAACCTGACCTGGCCACCGGGGGCAGTGCGCCACCTAGCCGCCACTAAACCACTGTACAGTTCCTTCTCATTTCATTTTCATTACAGACTCCCCTTTTCCTGACTTTTAGCTGTTAGACAGGTAACAGAAGATGATGTTATTCAGATTTGTGATTTTGTGTAATTGCAAGTAGTGCGCATATTACATATGCAGCAGCTGACTTTTGATCATCTTCTTCGTAAAGGAAAAAGAGGCGACATTCCATGCAGACGTGGACCACTCAAAAAGATATAGAACTGTCCACTCATCTGGCTAATATTTTTCATTGCAGCGATTTCGACAATATCAGAAGACAGTAAAAGCCTTTAGTGCCTTTCATCCACTACTGGGCCGACAGAGACCATCGGGGGGTCAGTCCGGGTATCCCCGAATTTAATCTGCAACCCTCTGGTCAATCCACTGGACTCTGGAGCTTCAGAGGCGATATAACGTTCTGCAAAGGTGCCTCCCCAGCTCCCAGCATACTCCCAGACCGATGCCAGTTCCACTAGAATCCAGAGAGGAACATGATGTGCATTCCTGCACATTCAGGGGTGGATCATTCTTGGGTGCCTTGTGATGATAACTACCAGAGTGAAGGTCAATCTGGAGAAAAGGGTTTTCAGTGAACAGTCCCAGAAGGCACTGCAGGAAGGCATTCTTCACAACACCTTTCACACCAAATCCAGGATGGATGCATCCATAGCTCTCGTGTCAGTCTCTTTTCCAGCACATTAAAACAATAAGAGTTCAGGGTTTGTTATACGTTCAGAGGTTCCAGTGTTGATCATCCCAGTTCCACCTGATCTTATTCCCCATTTCCAATTTACGGAGGTTCAGGGGTGGGGGGTGATGACAGAGAGTAAGATTTCCTGTGGGGCTTTGGTGAGGCTCTTTGGATGATTGGCTTAAACAGCATAAGCGTTACCATGTTTGACATGATACTGTATGTACAGCCTGGCTTCTGATACTGACGTCCCAAAACGCGGAATCCTTCCCAGGATTTCGTAAAGAAAGTCACTGACAGCAATCTCCTTGTGAAGCAGGACTTCAAGACTTCCATAGCAATTCCAGGTGGTGTATTTGTGTGCTTATCTTCTGAAGGTGCCATTCTAGGTTCCAGTGGTGTTAAACAAAACGTTCTGTCATGATTCTATCCATAGTTAGACATGTTTGGTTATGTTCATTTGAGAAGCTTCACCTTAGATCCATGTGTCAGTTCTCCATAAGTGTTTATCCAGCGCAGGGCTGCGGTGATTCTGGAGTCGACCCCACGTAGCGGAGGGAATAAGGCGGGAGGAAGCCCATCGCAGGACACACACACTGTTGGTAATTTGGTCAACAATTTAGCTAACTGGATGTTTTAGATTACAGAAGAAACACAAAGGACTTGGAGGAAACCCATGTAAAGCATGCAATCAGTTCATACACAGAGTCAGGGACAGGAATCGAACACCTAACCTACTAAGCCGACTGACAACTACAACACACATGAAAACCTAAAGATGTCACATTGTCTTGTGTCAATCACAGGCATCAAAACATTAAACACCAGCATTCCAAGGGTCGCGACACAGACTGACACAAAACGCTGCCGTCACCAGATTCCGCGGAGGCACATCGACATGCCACGTCCCACTCGGGGCAAACTGCAGCTTCCTGGCTTATTCTGGTTTCTGTAATGCAAGTCAGCTTTGTGTACCACAGTCTCACCGTTCCGTCCCAAGAGGTTCGGTCCCCTCAGCTGGCTCCGAATTCCAAGACGGCATTATTTAAATATACGGTATGATTTGGACGGGAGACTGGGCCTGCAGCTGCTTAGGGACTTTTAAGCGCCGTATGTTAATGAACAGAAAGGCAATCAAACCCCCAACAACAAAGCTACCAAGTCTGGCTTTTAAAAAGGCACCTAAACAAATAGTTACTGTGAACTGATACAAAACAGAAAGCTTTGACTAACTGCTGTGCACTAGGTATGATGGTTACAGTTAGTTTATGGTTTATTACGTGCACATAATGCAGTTGAGTATGTAAAAAGACCATGCAAAAAATACTATAAAAGACGACACGTTCTCAGAATTGCAAAAATACACTAAACTTGTGTTACACTGTCATATCCAAAAATACTCTGTAAATTCATATTAAATGTGCAATGCTGAAATACATGCAAGCCAGCCTGCACCAGCAGTTACACCTGGCCTAGTGACACTATAGGTGACAGGCTGACAGCTCATGCAGAAGCCCAGTAAAGCTTACACCAACGCAGCTCTTTTATCTGTAAATACTACCTACCGGCAGCACTGCACCAATTTTACATTTGAAATCGTATCTCTAACAAGTCAGGGGCTCATCTTCAAAGTAAACAACATAGCCTAATAATATTACCCCAGAGCGCTCGTCCCCACTGGCGTGTTCGTGAGAAGTTGCATGCCTTTGTTTCCAGAAGTCCGCGTGCATTTCCCTACATTTAAATGCTGTCCCAGCTGCGTAGATCAGGTTCATCGTTCTAGGCCCATTCTGCCACCCCTGGCTCAACTAATGCACTTGCTTCAAAGTGAACGCAGCGTTTTTTCCCCCCAGTCAGTAGGTCTTTCCATACAAAAATCCGCAAAAGTAAACAGCTTCATACAAATAATCAGGAGGAAAAACAGAAAACGCTCACCATCTCTGCAAAGCCTCATTGCTTCGCGATTTTTCCCGCACTCTTTCAAACTTTCTTCGGATTCGGCACCTGAACGGGCGACACAGAGGAATAGTTAGCTTACACTTGCTGGTGCCGCACTATCCGTCTCTGACGTTTCGCGTATCTTCAAACTGCACGTTATCTAAAAGAGAAAAATCGTGATCAGCCGTGCTCGTTAAGATGGTTCGGTTTGAAATGCAGGCAACTCACCGTCGCTCCCGTACAATTTAGCAGCATCAATCCATTCGCTCCAGGGCTGTCCCAATGCGATCTCGGGACTGGGAAGAGATCTGCGCTCCCCCACGGTCGCCATTGCTGTGGATCCTTCTCCCTGTTGGATTTGCTGCTGCTGCTGCTGTTGCTGCTTTGGCTGCCTGGCGGCTCTGCGCTGCTCCCCCCTGACGTCATCGTCGGCCCTTTCCGACATTCTTTCCGCTACAATGTAACAAAACGGCGATCTGCGCTCTAGCTGGTTAACAAGGGATCCCGCTGGACCGATTGATGCCGCGTAAACAGCGTCCCCCGCCCCACCGCCACCCACTAACACCACACCACCCGCCGCCCCCATTTGCGCCGCTCGGACGTCGGCGAGCCGTACGGCGGCCGGTGTTCGGATGTCGCGGCCGCTTTGACAAATGACACCGCCGACGAGGCGCATCGCGCAGTGTGCGGCGCACGATCGTGTACTGACGCGGTGAAACTTTAGGGGACTCACCTGCGAAGGCAAGCCAACTTCACAAATGCGGCGCAAATCGGGGGCGTTTAGGGTAAACGATCCACATTTTACATTAGCGTCCATTTAAACCAATAGCATCTAGCAGCGCCTTGGACCCGGTGCGAGAATTAAGATTTACATGTGAAAAGGACAGCTTTTCAAGCAATGCCTCTTCACAGAGAAGTGCCATAAAACAACAACTGCTCCGAGACATTAATAAAAAGTTTGAAATAAAAGCTAACTTTCCTCAAGAACACGCATGTCTAAGATGCAGTTTGCGGAACACGTCGATTTAGTAAAACATTTTATTTTAAATTTCATTATTTCTCGTTCGTTAACTGCTCACCGGTAACATGTTTCCATTCCCACCGTCAATCAGTAGCCTATATAAACTCGTAATTCTATTAGTCAGAGCTAAACTGGCAATGAAAGAGTGCAAAGATGAAAGTGAACTACAAAAGCAAATTCCAACACGGAGACATTATACAGGGAATGAATTAAGCTATAATATATTATAGTGCTTTTAATTAAAGTCCCGAGAATTCCAATATAAAATCCACTGAAAATCACCAAGATGATTACATTTTAATATATAAATTGGTTACCGAATAATAATAATGATAATAGTTTGCTGAACATAGTCAATGAACAGCAGCTTCTAAGTGTACAGACACTACACTTCTATAAGACATGATATGAACATGATAATTATCCTTATCATCGTCACTAATAATACCCATCCGTACATACTTCATCAACCACGTTTAAGGGCAGGGCACCAGCCAAAGTACACCCTGCATACCATTCCAGCACATCCAGTACAGTAAAGTGGCTATACAATAGGAGTATGAACTAAAAATAAAGTCATTATGTTCATTAAGCTAAAAAAAAAAAAAAAAATCACAGGGTGGCTTCAACATGAGATCAACTTTACATATAACTGAACCAAGAAAAGTTCTTAAATATATATGAATTTGTTGAATGTATAATTGGCCTATGTTCACTGGCAATGATAACAATATTCATCTCAAATAAAAAAAACATTCTGCAATATTTCTGAAACGCGAGCAAAGCTGTAGATCTTCGTCAATCCGATCTAGAATTGCTGCATGCGGTGTTCTGTGCTGTCACACGCCCTTAGCCTGGTCCAAGCTAAGTGGACATGGTTTCATGCCCTCCAAGGCTAATTAGTGTCTTCCCAGTTGAGAAATGCTGATGCTGCATTTTTGGTTTTTATTCTATGGTGTAATTTAACTGGGGGGAGAAGGCAGCTGTGGTATTTTACAAAGCTTTCATCAAATTCAGAATCAATTAAAGAAACATTAAACAGCAATATGACACATGATGGAAACAGCTATAAACAGATGAAGTCATGTCAGATCTACTAGCAGTCCAATATGTGTATGAAATAATAAAATCATCAGTGTAAGGAGCTGTTAAATTATGGTGACCTTCAAGCTCAGTTTAATAAGTAATGAATTTGCTAAATGATCACCACTGGCAAAAGTAGTCAGATTAAACAAATACAGTATCAAACAAAGAATGTAGGAAAGATACAAATAATTCATTGTTATTTAGGGATTAATTCTATTCATTTGTTACAGACAACCTGCCTGTTCTGAATAAACCTGGCCACAGAGATCACAGGGCTGCTTGGTCACTTAAGCAAGAACCAGCAATCCAATCCGATATGTAGTATCCACTGTTAACCACAAAAGATACTAACGTTCACAGTTCAATATGCCCTTATTATACAAATTAATCTAAACAACTGTTTTTCACAAAGCAGATTTCGAAGGTTCCTTCAAGCAAACAACTGCTTTGGTCATAACGATTACGTAGTACAGCGAAACTGAATCAATGGTAGCTTGTTTATGAAAATTACTGATTAGTCTAAACATATTTTAAGTAAGCTGTCTTAATTATCGCATTACAAATTGATAGTCAATTAAAAAATTCGTAAAACAAAAGTTCATCGAGAATTCTTTTACTGTCAACCATCACAAATTATGAAGTGACGTCAAGAATGTGTACCATGTGTTTGAATGGTCATACATATTCCATTGCAGACATTTTCAAAAAAACATAACTTTGAATTTGAGGGTAGTATATAATGCATTTGTTAGATGTCAATGCTAGTGAGAAGTCTAACATTGATTTATATTCCTATTGGCTAAGTCATCTAAAAAGTCCTCAAATAATGGCAGAGCTCTATCAAACAAACATGCCAAAAGAGGCGGCTTAAGTACCTTTGTTGGTTTTATCCTGAAAAGTGCATAATTTTATTGTGGTTATAGACCTAGCTTGGAACATAACCAATAACGATAAGCCGAACAACACTGCCGCTGAGCTAGCTAGCTTTGGGTAATCAGTCATTAACTGCTAACACCTTACCTGATTGCAGAACTTTGTCAAAGGGACTATATTTTCCCGTAGCTCCTTATTCGCAGAATGTAGCGGATAATATAATACTGAATACTGAAAATAAAGATCTAATTTAACGTTTTACTGACAGTAGAGGTCTCAACCAGGTGCTTCCATGCCTGTTTACCGGACTGCATTCTGGGACATGTACGTAACTTTTCCC
This sequence comes from Gnathonemus echidnorhynchus, assembly GCA_026776725.1. Lineage (NCBI taxonomy): Eukaryota > Metazoa > Chordata > Actinopteri > Osteoglossiformes > Mormyridae > Gnathonemus > Gnathonemus echidnorhynchus. Next base: position 24,886,562 of record JAODJU010000108.1, read on the forward strand.
GCACGCATTGCACGTCGATTGTGGTCAGCGAGCTAGTTACAGAATGGGCACACTGATGGGGAAACTGACGCCATTTTGGTTCTCGATCTAAGAGCTTCGTGCACACGAGTCCCATATAATTAGAGCCAACATGGTGGAAAATGTAACGTAGTTGCTTTACCTATTCACGTTATCAAAGAGAACCTCGGTTCTTTTCTGACACCACTTTCAAAAGCGGGGCGCCAACTAATGACTATTGACCAATTTGCCAGTGATTCCAAATCAGAAAAAGCAGGTATGTCCCAGTATGTTTCATTGTACAGAAAGACTCATCTGCATATGAACCAAATATGAATATGAAATACGATATCCATCACATCACCTTCGTCGTATGATTTGACTATTCACTAGAGAAATAAAATAAGAATACACAATATTTAAAAAATAGTCCTACGTTACGATGATATCTTAAAATGTAATGACTGGTGTGACCGATGCCGATATTCCATGTATGAAGTCGGTATTTTTGTAATTGCTTTAAAATATATTTAACTAAATACCTTCTTTCTATATATTTTTTTTTTTTCCAAGAAACAACTGTCGAAAGCTGTATTCTAAAAACCTGTTATTACTATTTTGTCACAGCTTTAATTTACAGTAATAAAATTGTGTTCGTTTTCTTAAATAAAATTGCAGTTGGGATTTACTTAGTTACATCTTATGCAGTTCATGTTTTTCATGGGTTCTTGCTTTATTTTTATCGCTTTTGGTGATTTAGTAAATGACTAGGCTTATATATTTGTCTGTAAACATTTTTGTTTTATATCACACATTAATATGTGTATTTGGGCTACAATTATGTTCATAAATTCGATTTTACTGTTTTACAACAGGGGGCAGTAATGCAGATAAATGATATCGAAACTCTATGGCCAGTAGAGGATATATTTGCACTTGTAGCGCTACTAAAATTGTGGTTCAGTAGGTGGCGATAATGTACTATATTTGTACATACTTTGGTTGATTAGATCAGATCATTATATTAAATAACTAAAATAAAAATCACAATACTGTATTGTTTCCCCCTATTTGAGTTACTGATTCGATTCTGAAAATCACCATACATCACCTCCATCATTTTAAATGAGAAAAAACTGTGATGCGTATCCTGCACAACCCAAAAAGACCAAGCAATTTTTTTCCAAAGTATCATTATAACAATTTTAAAGCATATTTAAATAGCAATAGCAATTATTTGAAACTGTAATTAACTGTAATTAAACTGTAATTAATTATTGTATTGAGGAGAATCAACATGTACAAACATGTACAATCAACATCATATCAAAGAAATCAGTCTGTGAAAGAGTATCAAAACTCATTACCCATTATGGTGAAAAAAATAACTGAGTTACCATAAATACGGATGGCCGTAGGCTATTTTAAATATAAAGAAAATTAAAACTGAAGAAAGATACAAACATGTATTGATAATTTAACTCTTTCTGGAAATATATAGATTACATTTGAAATCATAAACATTTGCAGAGAAACTTATGATCTCATTGTTCCTCCTAAATTTATGTAAATTATTACGAATTATTACAATTAACAATGAATATGAAGGATAATCAATAACTAAATATCGTATTTTTCTATCTGTAGATCTGTAGCAGTATACCAGGACATTTATCTCATTATCTCCCACATCACCAAAATAATCTAATCTCATTTTGGTTATAATGTACATTATATAATTACTTGTCAATTGTAGGTGACCATACATCAGACCTCACCATGTGCTCTGTTCTGGTGCCTCAGTAATAACGTTTCACAGACATGGCCCAGTGCCTTGTTACCCCATAAGTTCTGCATGACTGAGGTGTGGAGAAATGTTCCTAAGCAACCTCTTACATTCCTCTGTGCTGGACACGCAGCCAGTTTACTCAAAAGCTAGCGTTATTTGATCTCCGGTGCTTAATCCATTTCTTGGAGTGGTGCCAATACTATAAATGGCCGGCTATTTTGCAAAGCCACAGGATAAGAAAGGCACAATCTTCTAAAAATAGATTCTCGTGATAATATTGGAAAGAGCAGGTCAATAACGAAGCACGGTATAATTTATTTCCACAAACAGGGTCTTTCAGGGTTAACAACTCCAACGTTTTCTCAAAGGCATATTATTGATTCTTGCGGAATGTTTCAAACTTGCATCATATTCTGTGCATTGTATACTGTATACAGTAAAATCCAGACTTCAAAAAGGTGTGTAATGAATAAGAAAAGAGGTGCAATGATCCACAGGGACTGGGTCGTGGTTTATCACGTTGGTCCTCAGTAGATGGCAGTAGTCATTTAATGAGCTATGGAGAAGCGCAGTGTTTCATATTAATGAACATAAACCATGCACAGTACTTAAATGAAACAGGGGCTATCCAGGCTAACAGCCTAAGCCAAACAATGGGCAAAACTATTTAAAATTTAATTGCACTACTAATTATCTCGTTGACACTAATAGCCATAATTGAAACCCAAATGGACATTTACATTTCACAGTGGACTAAGAGAAAAATAATAATCTGACTTAATTTTACACACAACCTGTGATTAAAATGAATGAAAGTCGAAGTGTACCTGAGGCTCCCACCTCACTGTTTTACTTCAGGCCACCGGAATGGCGCGTTAAAAAAAGTAATGGTGTTGCTATTTATAGACACCAGAAAATGATTGAAAGGGAGCTGCCTCTCAGTTTGTGTTTGTTTGCTGCCCCTGTGGTGTGTGGGGCTGCTTTGTTTTCCCCATATTCGTGTGGTTTTCCTCCAGCTACCTACCACAGTCCAAGGACAATGTTTCTAGCATGTAACATGCTTCAGCTCAGCAATACTGTGTCCTGAATAAACAGTTTCTGAAAGATGGGTGGATGGAGAAAACTATATAAAATTTGGCCATATATAAAAATGTTTTTCAAATAAAGTAGTTAACAAAGGTGTCTGCACCAAATTCAATTTATATGTGATGTACTGCTTAGGGAAGATGACAGATTACATTAAATAAGCATAAAGATTAAATAAAGATTAAAGATTACCATAATAAATCACTTTGAGTGTATCTGTGTATGTGTGTCTTTATGTGTGGGTTTGCATAGATCACATTTGGTTACCAAAATGTCCCCAGAGTGTGGTAGAACCTGAAAATTCCTTACTTTACATTTGGGGACATTTTTTCAGGTCCCCATTTAGGATAACCTCAGTTTTATAAAAATCCGTGAATGCAATCAAAAAAGTAAAAGTGCCAAAAGTCTTGTATTATGGTTGGTTACTTATGCTTAAGGTTAGGGCTGGGTAGAGGTTAAGGGTGTCATGATTGGGATTAGGGATTTTCCCATATTAATGAATGGACGGTCCCCATTTAGATAGGTAGACCAACGTGTGTGTGTGTGTGTGTGTGTATGTATGTATATTGAAAACTCATTAGAAATGTATTAATAAGATAAAGAAAAACTCTTCAATAAGGGTGTTAGCAAGGGTTTGAGATTTAAGTAGAAGCTCTTCATCTGTGTAATTGCCTTGGTAAACAGTTACATATCCAAAGCATCTTCAGAGGCACCAGTTCAATGAGTCTTAGACAACTAAGGATACTCTGACTGCTTAAACTGCGAGCTGTTTAATTTTCTCTATATGCTGAGGCTGTATTCTCTCTTTAGATCATCATCAAATAAATACTTTTAAAATATCAAAATGGCAATTACAATCCTTTCTTTCCTTTGCAACAAAAAGAGAAGCACTAATGCACTCATAATACCAATTAGCACTATCCTATAAAACCTAGCTTGTTATTTGTTGTAATATACAAGATAATGGCAAAATTGCTGGTATAAGAATACCAGCTTGGGCACCACAGTACTTAAAAATACTGTGGAAATATGTGATATGTGATGTAGAATGAGTTCCTGTTAATTGAGTCTTGAATTCAAGTTTGTTTAATGCACCCAATTGATAATTTGTTTGGTCTGTGATGCTATTTGCAAATACAAATGAAAGTTAACGTGAAATCTGCAATGTGTGTAAATTTCATAGTTATTATCACAATGTGCTGTTTTAGCCTGTTCCTTCATGTATCACAGCAAAGAAGGATAAGAATGATTCAGAACCCCACATGCTGTCTTTTCTGAGATTCTACAGGAAACAGGCAACTAAACTTTGGTTTTTAAGTATAGCTTTCCAGAAAGGTCAAGAGTTCCTAAAAGGGGAAGTACTGACCTTCCCCTACTCTTGCGTTTAGATCAAGGTTATTCAAATCACGGTCCTCGAGGTCCAAGCACTGCTGGTTTTCCAGTCTTCCTTTACCTGTCAGTCAGGTGTGAAGCCTCTGACCAATCAGAATCAGTAATTACTAAACTAACTGCCTGGGAGAACTGAAAACAAGGCCTGGATTTGGAATCGAGGTCCAGATTTGAAGAACCCTGATTTAGATGTTAGTCAATGGTATTTATCAAAGGTGGAGATTTCAGATGCAGAGAGTACAAATCCAGACCAAGATTTCGTTTCAACCAACCAGTTGAGTATAAAGAGTCACAGTCACAGAATACGCAATTGGTTGGTTGAAACAAAATCTTGTTCTGGATTTGTACTCTCTGGACCTGAAATCTCTACCTCTGGTATTTATTGTAGGACATATAAGTATACTCCTGACCCACAGTGTATTTTCAGGGTCAGCTTTTAGAGAGTTGTGAACTAACTTCCATGTCTCATTGGATGCTGAAGGAATATTGTCACAGCTAAGAGAAAGGCAAGCTGAGTAGTATCCAGTTCAGAAACGTCATCTTAATGCAAAAAAAATATACTCACACAGAGGTAACAATTGATCATATCTCATTCTCCACTCACACAAGAATCACCAAGGGAATAATCATAGAAAAGATCAGAACCTCCTGTTCCAGTTAGTCCGCTCTGCTAGTCCCTTCCAGGTGAGGGTGGCCTCGCTCCATATTGTACGTGGAAATGTCACTGTTATAAGCATGATGTAATATAAATGCTCTTTTATCATGTTACTTATTGTTGCGCTGTAGTATTGTGTATGCATGTAATTTTCCTCTCTAAAATCATAGCAGAGGTGAAATGACCAAAAAGACTCAAAATGGACTGTAATGAGCTTTGGTGATATGTTTAAGATAATGTGTTTGTAACGGTGTATGCTGAATTTATAAATGAACAGGCTGTTGAGGGAGATTGTGATTACTGGTTGAGTATAGATGTCATTGCATTCATTTGTTTCCCCTTTGACAACAGCAAAAAGTAAAATATTTACCTGTGCTGCAATTCTTGATCTAGACAATGAGCAATATCTTTGTGAGACCGTTGTCGTAATGCATTTCAAAATCAGAGCATGAATATTTCAAATTGAAAAAAAAAGCCCACACCTTCTCCCCAGGTGAGTGTGCGTTTTAAGAGATATGGACTGTGACGATGTAGATGTAATAGGAGCTTCTCCAACACTCCTCTCTGGCTCTTCTCGAGAGTTTTAGAAACTCTTTCTTCAAATAGAAGGCTATAATTGCATTTTCTTTCCACCCTACATGAATGTTTGAAACTCTGCCAATCATTTTTTTTTTTCCTTTTTTGCATTTCTACTGCTGACTGTGCCATCTGGTCCTGAGGTAATGACATATTCAAAATAACTAATAGTACTGTAGCTATGGAAGTGCTTCTGTAGATGTGATTGCCAAGGTGGGACTGGATGGAGGGGGCCAGGTCAGCCTGGGAGGGCCAAGTGACATAATGAACATTACCATGGAGAACATTCAGTAATGGTACAGGTGTGTTAGAATCCTGAATAAAAAAACAGATTAACAACTTGTTAAAATGTCCAAGAGCTGTAATGAGTAATTAAAACATACAGTAGGTGACTTTAAAGTTAAACCAAGAACTATCTTCCATATGTATTTCATACAAATCATTTCATAGAAAAATAGTTATATAAATGCAGATTCGTGCATCCTTGGATCCTTTAATTGCAGAAACATTCTGGCCACCTGTACAAAAATATTTTCAAGGCATACTTACCGTGCACAAAAGCAGTGTGGGGTGCTGTGGATCAGCCGGCGAGGGTGCTGGGGATCAGCCGGCGAGGGTGCTGGGGATCAGCCGGCGAGGGTGCTGGGGCTCAGCCGGCGAGGGTGCTGTGGATCAGCCGGCGAGGGTGCTGGGGATCAGCCGGCAAGGGTGCTGTGGATCAGCCGGCGAGGGTGCTGGGGATCAGCCGGCGAGGGTGCTGGGGCTCAGCCGGTGAGAGTGCTGGGGCTTAGCCAGCGAGAGTGCTGTGTGTCAGCTGGCAAGGGGGCTGTGCTCACTTTGCGGGTAACAGCATCTGCTAAGCATATGAAATGTGAACGCAATACCGTAATGTTTCCAGGTAAGGTGGTCCTGAAGACAAAGATTTCAAACAGTTTGCTCTTCGAAATAACATAGGAAATGCATTTCGCTTTTAATAAAGTGCATTTGCTGATACTGCTGAGGTTGTTTCGAAATATAAGTGGAAATGATACTAAACTGCACACAGTTTTAATTAAGCTTATGTTATGTAACTGACTTTTGGCTGTCAGGGACCCTGCACTGGATAAGATGGATGGATGAATATAAACAGTATATGAAGAATGTGTAGGATGCAATACAGTATCTGAAGAGGAAATAAATGAGTGATATAATGGGGAAAGACACGAGGACCAGCACGAGAATGTCCATTAACACCAGGGTTAGATATATACTGTTTTTGTACATCACAGTTTTAGTTTTTTGTTACCCATTGAACTGGAAAAATACTGAGGGCAGATGAGGATAAATGCATAGATAGATAGATAGATAGATAGATAGATAGATAAAATTCAGTTAAATGGCTTCCAGTTCAGTCTGATGGTGGCTCAGTGGGTGGCACTATTGACTTGTACCTTTGGTGGTGGGGGGTTTGAATCCCTCCTTTCCTTTGTGTGGGCACTGTATGTTCTCCTCCTGCAACACAGCCCCCGCCCCCCCCCCCCCCCCCCCCCCCCCCAGTCCAAGGACATGCAGCTATGATAAGTGATGTCTCTGAAATTCCCATAATGCCCTGTGATGGACTGGTATCCCATAGAGAGTGTGCTCTATGGCTGTCATGAATCTGCTTGGCATAAATGGTATATTAATGTGCATTGATTAAAAAGGGCTTGGTTTTCATATTCATTAGTGCATTCTTAATCAATGCCTAATATGCAATCCATCCATCCATTCATTTTCTGTAACTACTTATCCTGTTCAGGGTTGTGGGGGGTCAGGATCCTATCAGTACAAGGCATGGAACAGCCCAGGATGGGAACCCGTCGCAAGGGCACACTCACATACCAGTCACTCACATACCAGTCACTCACACACCAGTCACTCACACACCATTCACTCACACACCAGTCACTCACACACCAGTCACTCACACACCACACACACACGTCCACTTTAGGGCAATTTGGCAACTCCAATTAACTTCTGCTTTACAATGAATAATTTATAAACTGTCAAATAATGTAAATGTATGTTATGTTTATATAATCTTTTAAAAATGTCACTTACAAAATTAAAATACAGGGTTTACTTGACATATTTAAATATTGTTGTATAGCATTTGATGCATTTTTAAAGTTTTATTTTGAAATAAACATAAATAAAACAATCTGTACCTCATAAAATGCTGTAAGAGTAACATATAACTTACTGTGGAGGATGACCAACAGGCTCTGTGTCCCATTTCCTCTGCTGGGAAAGTCACCACTTTAAATGCTCAACTGAATAGTTATGTCTAGTTTAAGCTCTTGAACAAGGACATTAATTCCCTACATAATCTCCCAATAAACGCCTGACTGCAATCTTCACAAATGTGTGTGTGTGTTGCTAAGAAGAGCAAAATGTGAAAACTCCTCTGTGCCTCTGCAAATGAAGCTTTACTTAATTTTTTCCATTTCAGAAAGCGAAGCAGGGCCAAAACAGGACCGAAAACCGAAGACAGTAGATTTTGCTTCAGCATGAAGGAAACATACAGGTGATGAAAATGGGTGTGCAGTCTTGGTAATTGCTACAGCAGTGAAGAATCGACCAACACAGAAAAGCACAGAAGCTAATTTTATATTACGGGTAACAGGGCAAAGGTGAATGTGCTCTTCTGCTCACTTTGTCCACTCTCACTGGACATCTGTTATCATTCTCCCCATCTTATACAGATGATTAACCATTTGGTTAGTTCATTCCAAAGTCAGTGGTTTGCCACATAGATCTTTGGTAACCCAAACAGGTCTTTGGTTGGTTCCTAATTAAGAAAATGAGATTTATTTGGCTAAAGAGGCCACTTAAAACAGTGTTTGCTAAAGCCCACAGAAGCTAATGAAATGCACATTTAGTTAAAATTTACAACTGAGTGAGCAAAAGATGCTGCGATAGTAGACAGCACCTAAAATTCATTCCATCTTTTTTTTTTTAATTTTATTGTGGTGAGCTTCAGGTTCACAAAGCTCTGGTGTCTTTCCATGGATGGTCTCCAGACTTCTGCTGCGCCCCAGATTGTTGTGTTGTGTTCTGACCAAGCAAGAACAGCTAAGTTAGACACAAATACAGCTCAGTGAGGCTTTCATCAGTTTATTGTGATAGAGTAAGATAGAGAGAGAGAGAGAGAGAGAGAGAGAGAGAGAGAGTAAGTTCTGCTTCCCAGCCAGTGACAACAGATGGGTCTGAAAACTGGAGCCTGTTCCGAAGGAGGGGACGAGGGGGTCAATGAATGGAAAAAAATAGCAAAGCCTTCCATCCTTCAGTCATTCCAATGAAGTGGGACTAAAAAAGAAATCCCGTCTGATTATGTGGGAATCTATTTCATAATTATGCATTTAAACTGATACCTGTAATGCACTGGTGACAAAGCCATCTCCATGAGTATTCCCAGACAATTCACTGGGGCTAATTAAGTTATAAAATATAGTTTTTGTACAGTGCCAGCCAGCTCTGTTAAGAGCTTTTCTCTCTGTTTAGTATGCCGCTGCTGGCTGTGAATTATAAAAGTGGAACACCTGAAGCCGGCTTGCAGGCTCCTCATTAAATATCCTATTTACATCGACCACGGGAGCCAAATTAAAATAATTTCAGATATCCAAGGAATTCACTACAGAGAGAACGCGGCCGTTTATTTGGAAGGAAAGTCACGCGTGGCGCTTGAGGTATGTCAGTGATGATGAATCACATCATCAGAGGAATCAATGTTGCTGATGTCAATGGAGAATGCATCATTACCTCCCGGCCTTTTTACATTCTCTCTATCTTTTCCTCAAATTAAAAGATGCATGAAGCAGCAACGGCAGTCTGACTGGCTGTTCCTTGCCACCAATGTGAAGTCACACCCTTTGATCATTAACATACTGCTACTAATAACAAGTGGTTGGAGGATGGATGGATGCATGGATGCATGGATGCATGGATGGATGATATAAAATCTCTTGAGAGCAGAGAATGCAAAATTTGTAAATAGGCAGAGGAACTTATGGATACCTCTAACCTTTAATTCTGACTTGCCTTGCACAAAATAATGCAAAATAATTTTGTTCTCATGAAAGAGATGTCAACTCTTCCACTGAAATTAATATATGAATGAACAAATTAGGCACGATGTTGACTGAATTATACATCTGAAAATTAACTGCTATTTTCCTTAACTGAAAATGAAAAAGTATTAACATGTCAACACTGTTGGTTCGCAGGATTCCCTATGTTATCCTAAGTTTGCTATATATATTTACTTTGTTACTGTTCAGACTTGAGAGGTCACAATCTGCACGCGCAACCAGAGACCATGCTCTTTGTTCCCTCTTTGCTGCTTCCTGTGAAATTGCTACTTGGAGACAAGCATAGAAGGGATAATGAAGCAACCCCTAATTTCCTGTCAATAGCCTCAGCCTAATTGTTACATATTATGGGGCATCTATACTGTAATTCAGAGTCATCTACAGCTCTGTGGCCTGTCCACCTGCAGGCATTTAACATCTCTGCAGAGGGTATTCTAAACATTGCGTTTATTCTTCTGACTCTGGGAGACCATAATTACCCCTCTTGTCTTCTATCATTAGTGAGGTTGCAAGGGTAATGACTTTTCATTGTGCTGTATTTACATCTATGGGTGGTGTAGATGAAAGATACTGTTCTCATTTCCACCGACACAGTTGAGGGAAACTATTTGTGGCGATACCCTTTGACCCATGTGGTCATTGACCACATGAGACTTCATATCCAATGATCTCTGCAGTAAGATTTGTATGTTGTTTCCATATGTTTTCTCTAGTCTGGTGGATCTTGCTTTCCGTCAGCGAAATTTCTCAATGTAGCAAAAACCACTTAAAACCCTAGTATTCAAATATATGACAATTCACATATAATATTGCTTCTATTAGTCACCGATGCAATGCCTTTACATGGAGTCTAAGATTTCCTAACACTGTTCTACAAAAGACTTCTATTACAAAACTGAGCTTTAGTTTAGTTTAATAACTACATATGGAACACTGGCTGTGATTCCTCTTGATACATTCAGAATTATTTTCATGTATTGCTTGAAATGTAGGCTAGTATCCCTATATTAACATTATGTCAACAACAAGAACAATATTAATAACTATCATCATCATCATGATTATTGTGACACCTGATGAAACTTAATACAAAGCTATTTATGAGTTTCCCATTGCACCACACTGCAGTCTTTTTGGTAGGGAAACAAAAACACAGGTGGAATCCCTCTGGTGGATTATAACAGCAACACCACCAACAACAATTATAATAAGAAGAAAATAACGAGAAAAATAAGAAAATAACAGCAACAACAAACTCAAAAGTAGCAATACTTATTATGACTGGTTTTTATCATCCATCCATTCTCTGAAACCACTTAATCCCAATTGGGGTCACTAGAGCCTATCCTGGGAATGATGGGTGCAGGCAGGAACCAACCCAGGGCAACACACCACAGGGTGCACACACTCACACAACCAGAGGGCCAACTGAGACACACCAATCAACCTACCCTGCATGCTTTTGGACCATAGGAGGAAACGGGGACCCCCGGTGAAAACCCATGCAAACACGGGGGGAGCATGCAGACTCCACACAGAAAGGACCCAGGACCAAACCCTGGACCTTCTGGCTGTGAGGCAGCAGCACTAACCACTGCGTCACCTCAGGTTTGAATCAATGCTGTCAAAAAGAATCCTACTTCCTCTGGATAATCTTGGTCATGGAAGTTCATTAGTTGTAATCAGTGTTGGGCATTTCAGGTCCAGAAGCTACAAATCCAGACCAAGATTTTGTTTCTACCAACCAGCTGAGTACTCTGTGACTGTGCATCTTTATGCTCAACTGGTTGGTAGAAACAAAACCTTGGTCTAGATTTGTAGCTTCTGGACCTGAAATGCCCAACACTGGTTGTAATGTGTATTTCACAGTCTGATTACTCTTTAGATCTGGGAGTAAAGGGCAGTTCCTTGGGAATTCGCCACTGCACTCTTTTTTTCTACAGCCTGCGGTGTTTTGTTTTTGCGGTTGCGGAGGATACATGGACAACCAGGCTTAAGATGAAAGACAGCATCTCAGTGTAATAATCAGGGGTCCTTCATAGACACAACAGCGAAATTCAATTCAAATGAGATGAGCAGCCACCCACCCCACCCCACCCCCGAAGCCAGCCATGGAAACAAAGAGCAGCGAGTCTCATTTTCTCTCACCAAGAGGCTGCCGAAGTCACGCCGAGACCCTCGCAGGAGCACAGGAAAGAGCAGCACATCCCATCTACCCCCATTGCCATGGTAACAGCACTGCCAGTTGGAGGAGAAGGTAGGCCTGAGTGCTCAGAGCATACAGGAGCTCGGTGGGATGTCAGGTTGGACCAAACCTTGTAGCAGCTTGCCGGCCAATCAGTTTGGAGTGCAAAGGCAGAGAGGGATGGAGCCTGCCAGCATCTAGCCAGGCTGGCTGCATGCACCGGATGCTGCTGGATGGATTAAGATTGGATTAGCTCTCCTTATGTCCCACACTAACATGCCTGTGTAGACATGACTTTATGATGTCGCCGATCGCTGTCTGACAGTTGCTGAAAATAAATAAATAAATAAATAAATAAAGAACATTAATTATGTCATTTAGAGTCCAGGGTTTCATGGATACCATAATGGTCAGTTATGCACAGCTGTGACTCACTCTTCTCACTTTAATCTGTGTTCACCATGTGTGGTGAGCCATGACAAGTTAAATATATCGTACATTTATTTGAAGGACACTGGCATCAGAGTGAGGTGAGATTAAAAGGCTGGTCCAAAATCTAGAAAAGTTGCACTTTTTTGGAATGTTTCGGAATGTTCTTTTGTTTACAGTACAAATAGAATGTTTTCAGGTTATATTAATCCGAAACAGAGAGCACACAGAACATACACCATCCGAAAGGTGTAGTGGTTTTCCCTGGAACGTAACTGGAAAGTATGTTCCTCCATGGTATCTTGGGAATGCTTAATGGCATTCTAGAGAACTCCACAGGAACAGAGATTAATCAGTTCAAGTGTTCCTGAAGGAGTTCTTCCATCAAAAGTACCCCCTACTAGCCTCTGTGTCAAGCAGTGCAATAGATTCATTTGTGGTTTTGAATTCTAATAGGACATGTCAAACTGCATTTTACATCATTCATATTTAGGGGCAGACACAAGAAGCTGTGTCAAAATAACTTCTTATACTTAAAAAAGTGAAGCTATTATTCATATTGGCTGAGACAGCCATCGGAACTACAAAGGCGATAATTGCATCCTACAGAGTCCAAATCTTCCATCCCAACTTTCCAGTTCGGGTGACTTAGTAAAGATTGGCAATTCAAAATGGCTATAAATGTTTATAAAGCACAAACAGAAGGAACCATTGAAAACTAAAGTTGAGTTAATTCAAAGATAAAAGATCAAAACATTGCGTTTGTGTACATATTTGGACAAAAAGAGTTACAGAGTCTCGCTGATCTTTGTGTAGTTCATACGTCCACTCAGCACAACAAAATCATAAGGGTTGTTTAATTTGCGAAGCAAACAGGTCGGTGATGGCAGTGAATACAGGAACTCACACTGGTACCATATATGCCAGCTACCCCTGACATCTCTGTGCATTCAACTAAGGGTCTTTATAGAAGCAACATGATTGATCTAATATTTACAACTTTTTTTGTTAGGAAGCTCATACACTGGAGTATCAGATGCAAAGCAGTTGCCATCACTGAATTTTTAGAGATCTGGATAAATTTCATCTTTAAACCAGGATTTTTGAGACGATTTGCACTGTCAGGTTGGGATTTTGACTTCTCAACCATGTAAACAGATCATTCTACGCTGAAGGTTTGTGCAAGTTTATTCACATTCTGTTAACCATTTTAACAATATCGCTCTCACGTTATGATTAGTAACACTTTACAGCAAGCATAGGAATCCAGACTTTCTCACATTAAAATGCAACAGCAGTGGCAGAAGACAAAGAGTATGAGAATAGTATTCATCATGAATTTCTTTTTAACACTTATATCAATACTGTTCCCGTGGTAATTACACCCACCACAAATTTAAAGGCAAAGGACAAAATAAAATCAGCAGTATGTAAACCTTTTTCTTTTTTATGTGACGTACATTGTAGCATTAGTAATAATCCACAGTTATTATTTTTATATTGTTTATGCATATTATTATGAATGTATAAGTAGAAAGAAAACACACTTGAAAGCTTCTGTCAGAGATAGTAAGTTATAAACATGTGGAAATGTTCAGATTTCACAGTTAAAAAAATAAACTAATTAAGCAGAAAATCCAAGACCTTCACTAAGTCATTTTCATAGAACTCCCAGGGTCATACTTCAAAATTGGTACCATAAGCATATACCTCATATGTAGGCAGAATCACTATCTTATCAAAACATGACCCCACGAGTGAAGCCCATATGCTATGAGAAGTGGAAAGCAGTATTATTAGATTCATTATTTCACAATAATGCCATTCGATATGTAAAAAAAAACTATAATTTGCTCAGACAGGCATTGACCACACTCATGCATAATCCACAGTCAGATCTTTAGTAAATATACAAATTACCAAGGTATCCTTGACAAGAGCAAAAATCTATTGAGAAAACGAATAAACAAACAAACAAACAAGTACAGAATAGCAGAACAGAAATCACTTGTAAATACTTGTAAATCGCACACAATAAAATATTGAATACATCAACGGTGAAGGAAAACAGAAACCTTGCATTGTACATTAATGAAAACAGTGAACCCTCGTGCCCCAACTTTGCAGCCTCACTATGTGTCCTTCTGGTACACACCCCTGTCTTTGCCCTGGAGGTCAGGCACACTCCACCCTCTTTATGTTCCTTTTCCAGATCAGCACCAGCAATGCATTGTGGTCCACCACAATGGCATAGCTCCCCTGAACTGTAATCCTGTCACCACTCAATAACCTCTGATCACCTATCTACCTGCAAGTGTGGCCACTGAATACAATTATGGCTAAGCGGTCAAATCTGATTGGTGAAGGTGATGGGCCCAGTGTGGTTGTATTCGCCCATCTGGGTATAGCTTGCATGGTGTCCCAGGTCCACCAGTTGGGAGCTGAAATTTGCACCAGAGTGGTCAACGCTGGCCTGTGACTCGAAGGGCTTCTGCTGGAAGCTGCTGGCGCGCTTTTCTGAGGTGCTCCTCACCGGGTATCTCGGGTTCGACTGGTGCCAGCCAGTCTCCTTGTAGGCAAACCAGATGTTGCCGGCCCACAAGAAAAAATTGAGGAAGCCGAAGACCTGGAGGGAGAATACACACACACACATAGATTTGTAATTATATCTTTGTGGGGAGTCTCCAGTCATTTCTATGGGGAAAACTCTGATCGAAAAATGACGACAACCCCTACCCAGCCCTAACCGTAACCAAAAGTAACCAAACTCGATATGACAGTTTTGGCATTTTTAGTTTTTTGATTGCATTCACAGATCTTTGTGGGGACCTGAAAAATGGTCTCCACAACATCAAAATAACAGGTTTTAATTATATTGTATGCAATGTGATATAAACATAATCCACACACACACACACACACACATAAATACACTAATGGCCAAAATTGTGGAAACACTTCCAATTTTTTGAGATTGCAATATTTTATTCAACCATTGCTCCAGTTAATCATCCAATGTATATTTGTAAACATTCTTTGATTGTTTATAAACATTGCTATGAATATGTATGCAGTAATTTTTAAAGTGTGATGCCAGATATGCTACGTTTCCATAATGTTGGCCACACACATACATAGACACAGACACACACATACACACACACACACAGACACACACATACACAGACACACACACACAGAAATACACAAACACACACACACACACAGTCCAACTGTTCAGTTGAAAATACAGTAAGAAATGAAATACTCTTGGTTCTATGGGTAACACTGGCAAAAAGGGAAATTTTACCACAAACTATGGGTTACACGGAAGTGTAATATTAGATGTTGACCTGAATACACTGCTAAGGACTGCGCTGGGAAGTTAAAATGAAAACCATAGCAGCAATATTTTACATGATTTTATGCAAACTCATTCCATGCTGCAACTAGATGCAGGAATGTAACCGTAAACATTCTCAGCGGTGGTTCTGTGACTCACCACAGAGGTGTTGAGGCCAGACCAGACGGGCCCATGCACAGAGGCACACTTGTTAGCTGGCACTTTGCAAGCTGAGACAAGCAACAGGATCTGGTTGGCGTCCGTTGCCAGCTTGACATCAGACAGACCCTTGGCCCAGGCACAGGAGCTGACCAGCCACGCGAAGGAGAAGACCATAGTCACCATGAAATCCTGGTTTGTAGTGGGGGGTGTGAGAGAATATTTTACTCAGTGGACCAGCAAAAGCTTCTGAGAATAGACTAGGTTGGCATCATGTCTGGGGAAGTGAAGAGGTCTCTCCAAATCCCCATGCAATTCAGTTTTAGTGAATTAAAATTCCTTGTACAAACCCTTATCAATGAAGTGGACACATTTGGCTTCTGGGTAATCTGCATTGTCAGAAATGCGTGTCATGGCCCCGTGCATTTATACAGCATAGGTCTTGATCTAGTCTAATTCATACTTCTGAGCATAACAGCTGTGGCTGGAATCCAGGATGGATTTACCTTCGTTCCAAGAATCAGCGAAAATCCAGCTGCTCTGACTGTTTGTAGAATAAGCAGCAGATGAAACGATAAACAGTGAATCATCCTGGATCAAGATCTGCGCTACAATCAGGCACTGTGATGGAGTAGAAAGCTGTATGCCTGACGTCAGGAGACCCAGGACAGAGATTATCATACGTGTTTATTACAACCCCCCCCTTTTAAAAAGCAAAGTATAGATGCTCCTTGCTTTACAGTGATTCGACTTATGATATTTTGACTTTACAAGCTTATGGTGATGCACATTCAGTAGTCAGTTTTGAACTGTGATCTCTTTGTGGTCTAATGACATGTAATGACTGTACGACATTTCCATCTGATGCTGGGAAATGGCAGCATCCAGGCTTCCTGTCTCTGCAGCGATCACAGGTATAGATATTTAATACAGCGTTTAACAACGTATTGTACTGTTTTTTTCTGTATTTAAGCCAATAAATTTGTACTACTTTATTTATTTTTCAATTACTGATATTTAGTCAGTTACAGTAATATTTTTGCTTATTCAATGACAGCAGGTATTTATTTACTTGTCATATTCATGTTCAACTTACGATATTTTCCACTTACGACGGGTTCATCAGAACGTAACAACATCATAATAAATGTTTCAACTTCAACTGAAATGACTGTTTTCCTGTTTCTGCCTGTTTCTTATTTTAGATGATACAGGACTTTTTCTGGGAAGAGGTGTTTTGTTTTATTGCAGAAAAATTGATTACAGTCATTAATCTTTTTTCATACTTCAGAAATATTACCAACCGATTTGCCTTATCCATAATTACATTACATTAGTTCCAGAAAGGAAAATATATTAAAATTCTCTTTGCTAGCAGTCAATAAATTTTGCCTTTTATTTTTGTGGGCAGGGAGGAATGACTGTGACTGGGTTTTCGCACTGCAGATACTAAATTCTGAGTTCTGACTCCCTAACCCCCTATATAAATCTTTGGCATCGTTCTTATTAATACAAATATGTGTCCTGGAAAAGAGAGAAGCTGGAATTACAAGAGCAAAGGTCCAAATTAATATGCATGTGACCTACAAGTGAGGGTCCCCTGTTGTTCTCCCGATACTTTTTCTGATAGAAGATGTAGACCACGGTAGCCAGCAAGGAGTACAAGAAGGCGAAGACGGCGGTGGTGACGAAGAACTCGGCCGAGGCAGAGTAGTTGCCGGTCAGGTGGAGTCGCTCACGTCGCTTTCCATCACACGTGGGGGCGTCAAAGTAAACCTGGTCTAACCTGTGGCCCAAAAGGACAAAAGCTTAATGCAAAACTTACCCACCAGCCAAAACATACAGGCATGCAGATGAGACCACAACAACACCTGCACTCATCAATCCATCCGTCTGTCTTTCTGCTTCTCCCTCTGTCTGCCCTCTGCATTCTTACAGAGGAACACTTGCTTTTCCTAGTTTCCCATTGCTTTTACCTTTTATTCATTCAATTCACAGTGATTGTGTTGATTAAGGGGGCAGCAAGTGGCGTAGTGTGCTAATCCTCTGTACCCCTGATCAGATGGTTGCAGGTTCCAGGCTGGCCTCAGTACATCTGCGGGCCTTTGAGCAAGGCCCTTAACCCCCAGTTTCCTGGGTGCTGCTATGGATGGCTGCCCCTTGCTGTCAGCTTGCTCTCACCTACAGAGCGCAAGTTGGGGGAGGCATGAAGAGAATTTCTCCATGGGGATCAACAGAGCATCAATCATCAAGGTTAAATCCAAGGAAAGACATGTTATAGCTCCCAGACATTTCCTGATGCTGCACACAGTCCAGTGTGAATGAAAATGAGCAGGTAAACATGAAGGAACTCCGAATGACTAAAAGCACTGAGTGCTGTTTTCAGCTATGCCATCTGACTAGATGGGGTCAGGGCAACTGGGCTGATTAATAGCTGTAATTCAACATGTTCATCTACAGGTAATAAGTATAAAGACATCTATCCATTTTCTGAGGCCCCTTGTCCTATTTGGAGTTGTGTGTGTGTGTGGGGGGGGGGTGTCTGGAGCCTATCCCAGAGGTAATGGGCACAAGGGAGGGAGCAACCCAGGATGGACCACCAACCCAGGATGGGCCACCAACCCAGGATGGACCACTAACCCAGGATGGGCCACCAACCCACCACAGGGCACACTCACACAGACCTACGGGAATTTCAGCAACTTTGATTGACCTCAGCATGTTTTTGGACTATGACGGGGGACTGGAGGACCTGGAGGATACCCCTTGACAACACAGGGAAGACATGCAACACACATGAAGACATGGTGGAGACTGAAACCCGGGGCCCAGAGGTGTGAAGCAACAGCACTAACCACTGCACCACTGTGTCACCCCTCTGACAGTGCACTCCAAAGTATGTGTTTATGCATAGGTGAATGTACACTGCGATCCCTGGCATCCTATCTGAGGTATCCCTTGCCTTGTATCCTGTCTTTCTGGGGATAGACTCCAGGCTCATTGAGAACCTATTCTGGGTAGACAGTTATGAAAAATAGATGGGTGGGTTTGATTGTGTTTTGTACAGATTTCTGTTTAATCTCATATGCAGTTGTTTCATATGAAATCCTTCAGCAGCTTCACAAATTACGGAGACGCAAGATGTAAGAGGTTTCAATGAAGGCCGTTTTTTTTTTGCTCAGAGAGACTCAAGTGCTGTCCTAATCTTGTAACGATTAACTCAGCTGGGCTTCCAAGACTCTGCTGTCTATCACAATTTACCTCTGCTGTGTCTCGCACTTTCTGGTTGCATTCAATTTGCAGTAATGTTGGTAAATGCAATCTTCATTTCAAAGTGCCTGGGTGGGATGATTGCTGACAGTTGAGCAGATGGGCAGGTAAAGACAGTAAAATCACGTACACAAATGCCATGCACAGTACGTTAGGCGTTATGCAGCCTGAAAAGAGAGAAGCTGGCAGTAATTTGGCGTGCAGGTAAATGTAGCAAGACATCTTCATTTTATGAGTCACTCATTTAATCAAAATATTGCATGTTTTGCTGTTGAAACACTAAATAGTTCTCTCCTGTTAGCCTACATATGAAACGTGGCATGACTTGTAGTTTAATTAAGTCATACTTTACAGATATATGGAAAAGACAGCCCAAACTTGCATTTAAAAAGTTGCCTGATAATATTTGGAAAGTCAAATCTAGTCAAAGTTTATCTATCAAATGCACAACAATACGGCAGACAGCAGTAGATGCAGGTAATGAAATGAACTGGAGTTTATAGCACCCAGTATGATAATGAGAGTATTGAAGTTTCCTACATAATCACTTCCATGGATCAGGTACCACATATAATGATGTGAAGTGCTTATGCTATAGAGATGGTAGAAGGCTTCCAATCATCTGAAAAAATAGATGATTTACTGGCAGGAGCCGTACTGGAATCACTGTGAAGAAGGAGGAGGGTAAACAGCGTTGAGAGGGGTGTTGACCGCTTGGTGTGGGCGAAAGTGGTGGTAGATTGGCAGCGGGTAGGCAGAGGAGGTGGCTAAGGCTGCGGGGACTTTAACTGGGCGTGAGCGCTTCTGTCAAACAGGAGCCACACAACATAATATACTATGTAAAACTGGAGGAACGGTAAGGATCTCTGTATGGTGGCATTTTTCAGAAAGATTTATGGCAACTTCTCCAGTAAGAACACTGGTTTGAATTGAAATTCTATGTAAACACAGATGAAGAGCAGAATCTCACAAATTTTAAAAACAGATGAAAATGAATGAAGAACAATGTGGATAGTTTAATCAGCACGGACTAAACATAGAATGGTGTAAGACTGATTTGCTGTTCTGTCCTATGCAGGCTTTCAGGGCTCCTATGAGTTCATAACACAGACAAATGACAACACGACTGTCAGGATGATGTCATATGTCAGCACTCTAACAGGAAAATGCAGTCTCACTTCCTGCGCATGTAGTGTCAACCTCAAATACATTGACCTTACATAAACAATGATTTTTTTCTTTAAACTAACTGAACTCTTCGGGTCCATATCAGACTTTTGGAAGCTTGCTGAACTGAATGTAAAACTGCTATTCTGTGCCAGAAATGAACATGTTAATGATGACCATAGGGTGGAATAGTGTCTCTTTCATTAATAGTGTTGCCTCCCACATCTGGGGCTGGGGTCTTGAATCCTGCCCCCATTCTATGCATGTGGCCATGTTTTCTCTGAATCATGCCGGCTTCCTCCTGCAGTCCATAGAAACTAGTCCAATTACATGCAGTGAGGCTGACTGGCATCTCTAAATTGCCCGTGGAGTCTGGTTGTGTTTATTCCGTAGGTTGGCGTTCCATCCAAGGTGTACTCCAGGCTTGTGCCCTATGGTGCCTGGGACAGACTCCAGGGCACCCCATGACCCTGACCAGGATGAATGCTTAGAAGATGGATGTATGATAGCAGTCAATACCCCTAGTGTAAGGGTGGAGGTCCCAGAGGAAATCCACGCAGGACTCAGAGAATGTAGATAAAGCTGAATCTCCTTGCTTAATTTCACTAGCAGAACCAAAAAAGAACAACCTCCATTCTCCCGGCGGACAATGGCTGTAAGAGAGGCTTTAGCCAGTGTGAGTAATGCCAAATCCGATAAACTTAATGGCAATACCCTGCCCACCATGAGCTCCTCATCTGAGCTACTTTGCGGGGGGGTGAGAACAGTACAGTCAATGTTACAAATACGGCACATTTACGCATCTCACAGAAAGCGTACCTCACAACATCAGCAGCTATAGCTACAGGGCCCAGGTTATTAAAATCACTCTTTCTGAGGCCACACAGTAGGGATGTTGATGAGAGACAATGTGCACTAGTCCTCTGGTTTAATGTCATGCCCAGTGAGGACCTCTCAGGCCACACACACGCAGAGCCTCTGTAATGAAAGACCCTCTGCTGTAGTGTGTGGGTGCGGGGGGCGGAGTTGGCGATGAGACTGTGTTTTATCACCGCTCTCTGTGCTTCAGGCAGAGATTGCAGGCAGCTTCCGAGGTGCGTTCTTCAGAGAAAACAAAAGCCTCATCTGAAAGCCTTGATGGCAACATTGTTGACCTTGAGAAGATCACATGCTCCCTTCGGCGGATTATTTTCCGTCAAGCATGAGTGTTAACTAACCCACAAGAGTGCTGCTCCTTGGCACTTCAAGAAAGCAGCTTCTTTCCTAACCAGGAGACTATCACTAAAAATAACGGCCGTCCAGGTCTAGCCAGGGAAAGCGCCTTAATTCACGACTGATAATAAATGAACAATAAAAAGGAAGTGGTGTAACAATCCAAGGCTCTTTAAAGGATGAATCTGGTATTGATGGCAAATTATGATTTTGTTAAGAGAAGACATAGAGGGCCATAGAGGGACATAGAGGGATGTAGAGGGCCATAGAGGGACATAGAGGGCCATAGAGGGCCATAGAGGGACATAGAGGGCCATAGAGGGACATAGAGGGCCATAGAGGGACATAGAGGGCTATAGAGGGACATAGAGGGCCATAGAGGGACATAGAGGGCCATAGAGGGACATAGTTTCTTAGGGCAAACTGCCTGATCTAAAAAAGGTCAAAAGTCGTAATATCCATGAAATATCAATTTATGTTGCAAAGGTAAAGCAGTGCATACTTTGTGACTGCTTTGCATTTTATCGATTACTTGTTTTAGTGTTCAGGTCAGAGCTTTTCAAATCACGGTCCTCAAGGTCTGACCACAGGTGATTTTCCAGCCTTTCTTTACCCATGAGGCAAGTGTGAAGCCTCTGGCCAATCAGAATCAGTAATCATTAAACTAAATACTGGGAGAACTGAAAACACAGCATGGATTTGGAATTGGGGGCCAGATTTGAAGAGCCCTGGTTTAGATGCTATAGTGTTTTTGGTTTCTCCTAGAAGCAGCAGTTGTTTATTAATTTTTAATCCAGCCTTTATCCTTGTGAACACAGATGACCAGAATAACCCGCTCAATGTCCATTACACCTCTTCTGACAGCATATAGCACGTCTTTCAGAATGCATTAATGGTTCTCACTGAATGCAGTGTCAAGTCTTTAATAAAATCAGACCTCACCTAAAAGCAAGTGGTAAATGGAAGTTTAAACAGAAATACCTTCTTAGGCATATCACCATGATGAATCACCGTATCTTATTTCAGGCTTTTTGAAATCCTGAAATAATTTGTTTGAAGACAGTCATGGAGCAGAGAATGGTTCTAGTTTAGGGGATTGTCACCTGAATGGATAGGTGAAGTTGACGGTGATTTGACGGTCGCTCTCTGTCCTGTTGATGCAGTCCACGCTAACCTGCAGCTGGCCTGTGTATCCGCCGCATGTTGCAAAAGCAAAAATGGCAAAAAGCTGGGGGGGGAGAAAAGAGCAGGAAAGTTTTCATTCTAATTCATTCATTCATTTACTCCAAACCCTTCAGTGTCAAATTTCCTTTGAGATGACAGGTTGCCAGGAACCAAACATCACTTCTGCAATATGGATTGCTGGTTTGAACTGGGGAATGAGAATGACACACTTGTTTATCTCTGCCCACAAGTTCAATCGGACTAAAATGACCGATCACCCCCCAAAAAGATCACTTCGTCGGCATATATCAGCGTCTACCATTCGGGTGACACACACTCGTTATGGAGATGGTGGTCGTATGATGGTTATAGCTTATTCCAGAAAGTCAGTCCTCCACACCTCCCCAGGAATTGCATGTGTGGAAAAATCGCATTTCTGCCAAAAGCACCCCTGGTCAGTGTGAAAACCTTTAGCATGGAAAGCACAAAAATGGCAATGCGAGGGCCTTGGGGTGTTTCAGCAGGGCACGTGGGTTCTGGTCTGGTAATATATCTGTCTCCCAAATTTCTGTCTGTCAGCCTTACCTGTGACCACTTGGCCCAATATACACAATTACTGTAACCTGAAAAAGATACTATTGCTCACCCCAGTAAGTCTCTTATTTATAATAAGCTAGTTCTACTTCGATAAAATCAGGATAACTTACTGAAAATCCTCTGTATTTGTGGATGTATGCTAAAATCCTATTTACCTTCAGAGAAAGTTTAATGCATAGGGCCAAACAAGAAGAAATAATTAACGTGGTAAAAGCTATACACGCGTGTTTTTATAACCATGAATGTAAAAATAGATGCACACACCATATGGTCTGCTTCTATTTATCTGAGAAGTTTGTAGCTCCCAGTTAAAATGTTTCCTCAGTCTGCCCTATGTGGGTAAACAGGTACGTTCCGCTAATTGCCACATCCCCCACTGGTTTATTTCTGGCTGTGATATTGGTGACAGAATGAGGCTGGTCAATTTCAATTAAGACATGTCCCCCATGTTAACAGGTAATCAGTACTGATTTCTGTACAGCACAACAGAAAGGAGGGAGTATTCCCTCTGCTATTCAGACAACTGTGCTAACATGATGTTTTAAGCATGTTTGATGAATGAATACAGGGTTAACGGAACATCCTCATTACCAGCAAGGCTGACCCAATAGAGGCTTCAACTAGAAATGAAATGGCTCGACTTCAAAACTGTCTAATAATAGTTCCCAGCCCACAGTGTTCAAAGGCCAGCAGCCTCGGACCACTCCAGGGGCCAGGGCCAGTCTAAGAAGTTAATATTCACAGGACTGACATTGGCAGGCAGGAGTTATCATAACTCAGTCTAACGCTGACGGAACGTGTTTGCATTCATCTTTTATTTGTTCATTTCACACAGGAAGTTCTGCTTATAAAACATGAGGGATGGAGAGATGGACTGATGGAAATCCCATGAGAAAAAAACAATTTATGCATTACAGGAAAGATCGGGGAGAGAGTAGGGCAGCAGCTAGGGGGGTTTCTGTCAGGTTTAATAGGTGTCAAGTTTCCAATAATTTAATTTATGAAACTGGAATATGCAAAGTGTTGCAGGCCATGTTATGCATGACTGTAATCACAATATGACACTGTGAAAGCTACCTTCTAGATGACTGGGCTGTTGGTTACTTCCGATCATCCCTAATCTTCTCTGTCGCTTTTCATTTACTAATGAATGTTCTGAAGGAACCAGTAGCCTGCTTTAAAAAACTATAACTTATCATCTTAGGTCACAGACAAGCTTCATGTTTTTGCTGGGATTCTTCTTGTACTTCAGTCCCTAATAATGCTTTCCATAAATTGCCAGTACTTCCGGGAAGTGTTGCTGTTAGTGGGATGTTCATTAAGATTTCCAGATTTCACAGCGTAGGTTTATGCTCAAAGTGGATTATGGAGGGTTTGCAAGCTCCTTGCAACACAATCGCAGTTGGTTTTTTTCTTAATTTACATTTATAAACTGTATTTAAAATTTCATATCATTTCACAATAATTTGTGTGTTATTTCATTATGCAGGAATACATTATAAATCTCAGATCAGTGTAACTCTAGTACATAGCCTATTATTCTGAAGTTTCAGGATAAGGATATTTAAGCCAATAACTGGGTTATTTCATTTTTATCTCCATGGCTTCAGTCTCAGTCAGACTGGTACATTTCTTTAATATATAATCAAGCTGGCTAGACTGTTTACAAAAACCACATGAGAGTGAAGCTAGATATGGGTTACTCATGATTTCTTACAGAGTCATACAACTTATATGTATTTAATAAATTGAATTTTAAAAGTAATTATATTAGAGATGAACAAAAATATTATTAAAATATTATTGCATTATTAAAAATAATGCAAATAGCCCCTGGAACTCTGTCCGCCAGTGCATTGTGCACTACACTGCAACCCCCCCCCCCAAGTCAGTTTAGCATAAACAGCTGGAAGATGGATGAACAGGCAATAACGACCTAGAAATATATAGAACAGGGTAACTGTACTCACATATATGGACATGCATCAAATCACAACAAAATGAATTAACTCTATGTAATGCTGCTATATAAAGCCCCCCAACACCAATATGTTCACAGGAACAATGATGTTTTAGTTTCTCAAAAAACTACCATCCTTAGTTTCAACTTTAAAGTTTCATCCTTTCCGTTTTAATAAAATGTGGTTCATGTGCTTCCTGACCCTTTCACTGCCCCATACTCTGATTGGATGCAGAGAGCTGAAATATAGGGCATAAATACACACAAATACTGCTGACAGATGCTTTATCGATTCAAACATTGTAATTGCCATTATGAAATAAACATTATGCTAGAGAAGA
The DNA here is from genome assembly GCA_026776725.1 of Gnathonemus echidnorhynchus. Lineage (NCBI taxonomy): Eukaryota > Metazoa > Chordata > Actinopteri > Osteoglossiformes > Mormyridae > Gnathonemus > Gnathonemus echidnorhynchus. The sequence continues at coordinate 24,911,993 of JAODJU010000108.1, forward strand.
CTGACTTTATGCAGGTTACGATAAACGTGTCTTTAAGCGTAACTGCGACACAGCACGCATTCTCATTTGCATGCCTCATTTTACATTCGGCGCTGTTCTGCTTTCTCTAGAAACTTAAAATTAAATTTAAAAAATGGAAATAGCAAAACATAAAAGTAATACTAAAACACGTCTCAGTGTAAAAAAAAAAAAAAAAAGCTATGTCACTCAGGAACACAACGTGACACTTTCTAGACTTGATAGCACTCGAGAAAAGAGAAACTCCACTTTCTCCCTTGATAGACGGATGCAAGAAGGTTAACGACCAAAATTTTGCACTGCCAAGCTAAACTGTCGAGCGAATTAATAATTCAGACCGAAGCTGAGTGCAAAGTGAGAGACAGTGGTGGGGGGCAGAAGGCAGAGTAGGGGAGCTTAACCTGTTGAAACACCAGAGTCTTACTGCACAGAAGATGGAGATGAGTGACACAATGGTAAATAATAAATATCACAGCTGTTATCTGTGTCACCCTTGATGAAGACACCTCTGGTGCTTCTGGGTCTTCGACAGTAAACAGCTCTGGCATATAAATCTGTGGATCTCTTTATATCCCATTTCACATTATTAATAAATCAAGGGTTGGAGCAACTGCACAGAGTGGGTTGGGGGGGGGGGGATGGGGGACTTACATACAGCTCACAAATTCACATCAATATAGCAGCTTCATACTACGCAGTTCACAATAATGACAGTACTCAATGAGACTAAACTAAGAACAATAACGGCCTTGGTAGACAGTGAAGAATAAATCAATAAAACTTGAATTTTAATAATGACAAAGAAATTAATAAATAGTATGCCTCATTGCCTAGGTAAAATTACTGTGAAACTGCTTAAATTCTGTTCATAATTAATATTTTAATCTACATTCTCAAAGCAGAATGATTGTAAATGCGTCCCTGAACACCAGTGTGGCAATTTGGAAACTTGGAAAGAAATTAAAAGCCATCAACAACTTACCGGAGCAAATATCACCATACACATTTAAAAAAATGGAAGACAATCCAAACTCAGTCCAGAGTAGGAGTGAAGACTCCTTCTCATAATATAGTGGCTGTTGCTAATAAGATCTCTAATAAGATCAGTCTCTAAAAGATCCCTCCAGAATTGCTTCTGATTCCCTTTGAGTCGAAAGAAAGGCTGAGATTCAGTGCTCAGACAAAGTGAGAAGAAGCCCCTATCAGACATTCAGGCTTCTCCCTCCCACTCTCTCCCCCCCCCCGTCTCTCTCTCTCTCTCGCTCTCTCTCTGTCTGATACACACACACACACCCACACACACACAAACATCCACACACTTGACCAAAGCCACCATAGGTGAATGTGGTGAACGTCGTTGAATGAGCGGCATGCTTTAGACATCATCGTTAAAAGCGACGCACTGCCACTCAGAACCGCTTACACTGAGAATGTGTCAACAAAGAAAAACTAAGACAAAACACAGACTGTGATTCTTAAAATGCATGTAAATATCCAATAATTGCAGCAAAATGCAGCCTATACACATGCCGTAATATAATAAATGGAAAATTAATTTGTTCATCGCATTTTCTATAGGTAACCCACATGCTACTTAAACATGTAATGATAAAAAAAACTCTCAGTTAGTTTTAACTAACACAGTTAGTTAGTCAGTATGTATTTCATTGCATGTGACTATTTTTAGTTATTGCTGTATTTCTTTTGGCTTGGAATTCCTGGGGGCTTTATTGTGTTGATAGTAGCCTCCCCCCAATCCCTCAGGGACCTCAGAACAATCAAATAAAAGGTGATTGGAAAGTGAAGGGATCTGCAGACGATGCAGAACCTCTGCATCCTCATTTTGGAGTATTGCCTAGCATCTGTGCTTAAACTCATTCCTTCGTTATGAAGATCATTTAGAAGAGGAGGTTCTTTTCAATTGTGTGAACAAATTCATTGTAATAAACAATGACGTTTGAATAGTCAAGGCTAGGGAAAATTCTAAGAATACAATATAAAGGCATGAGAACTTGCTGGACATGCACATGAAGTATTTCTGTAGTGCAAAACGTCTCAAATGTTCAAGTAATATTTTAAATATTTAAGATAGATTGATTAAAATTCCCTTAGGTTTCACTCAGAAGTCCGAGGGAGATGTTTCGTCACACTCCGCAGTGCTACATGACAACAGCCACTTTAAGGATGAATCTCCGTAAAGACAGTTTGGGGTATTTGCCTCTCAGTTATGAAGTTTACCCCACTCAGAGGTCCTCACCTCATTTTCTTGTCCTCACACTGTAAGTCCTCATGCCTGCTGGTGCCTGACTGGTTTGTAGAGAGGGAGCTGACTGGAATGTCTGTCTTTATAATTATAATATGCCACAGTGTGTTGGCTTAGAGTTGGAGAATAACCATAGTAAATCTATTTCAGAAGCATTAATAAGTAGGAGGACGCAGTGCTGAAGGGATTATGTCACACATTTATTGCTACCCTCATGAGGAAAACCGTTTGCTTGCCCGTCACAGCACTTGCGTGGACATAGAAGTTCTTAAACTGGAAGAAGACCAGCGAAAAGAATGGATAAATACAGAGAGGAATGAAGCGGCTAAAAGCGGAGCATTGATATGCATAATATAACAAGAAAAGGCAGACGCCTCACTTACAGGAAGGAATCGCCTAAAATCCATGGGATTTTCAAGTGAACTGAGCCTTGGTGTGAGGCCATGGTCGCCCAGCACACCAAAAACACACACGCGGAACGAGGCAAGGTGCTTTTATCAAAACCAGCATGGCTGCCGGCCTGAGTGGCTCACACTGACGAGAGCGCGGACACCACGCTGCCCTGCTGCCTGGCATACATGACCTCCAAGCTTCCCTGTAGGTTTGTCACCCCCACCCCCAACAAAGTGTCAATCAGTCAGTCACATAGCAACAGTCTGAGCGCAGCGTCTGTCTTGCCAGAGGCTCAGCGGCGCAATGCTAACATCTCGGGACGTATACTGTCCTGCCAGGAGGCACCAGATACAAAAATAGACCTTACATGGGTGGAGAGGACATGACTGAACATATGGGTTACTTTGTTCTCTGAGCAGAAGGCCAGTCTAACCACCGGATCCTGATTCAGTGCGCATCGCTAACCTTTACCATTCAGTACCACGGCAGCCAGGTCAGGAGGTGAGGAGCAGGGCAACGGAAGGTGCGCTGAAGAGGTTCTGCGGGGCAGTATCTCCAGACGGCCAGGCTCGCAGCAAAATAAGGCAGCATTAAGCCGGATCCTCCTATACTGCAGCAGCAAGTTCCCTCCAAAAATGCAATACTGGTCAAGGAGTGCATTCTCCCAAAGGCTCCTTAAAACATAATCACTGCAATTAGCGGTGACATCTAATTAACATTCAGCTTCCTTTCACTATTAGCAACAGCTGGACGGCCAGCTTGCTGGAGTAGAAAAAAAAAGTAGTTTAGAGTCGCTGAGCTTGATGGATGGATGGGGGTTGTTTAGATGACCATAAATACTCTTTCGGTCGCAGAATTCCCTTCTAAAATTACAATACACGTGAGGGACTGGTAAAATATTCTGCCCAATTTCACAGACAGTCGTGATGTTATATAATGTACTTCACTGGTTGCTGGTGCCTCTTGTGAGATATATTTACTGATTGATTTCAGGGAGCAAAACAAACAGTCAGCAGCATCACTGTTCCTACTGTGACTCGTAACACTACACCGCAGAACAGAATGTTTTACTTTAACACAAAAATGTGTTAGTAACTTGCATCCCCTCTGTTAAGTTGCCATGGTAATATTGGCACAAAAATTCTGAATGGGTTTGAGTTGGGTAACTAAAGTCATTCGTGTTAAACTGCTCATTGACTTTCTGGGCAGGATAATTGTTTTATTTGGAAATAGATATCATACTGTGCAAAACAATTATACAGAATTCATTCTGCATTCTAATAAAAGAGACATATTAAGCCCAAGAAAGAAAATGCTCCAATCACAAAGAATAAGTATTTACTAGACAGCAGGAATAGTACCTGACATATTCTCATATAGCCTATTTGTTCAGAACATTATGGGAGAGGGCCCAGTCATCTACGCTATTGGCTTCTATGGGTCTGAAAAAGGGCAACTTGAGAGATTTTAGTAACAGATCTGAAGATTCTTTGGCCAAATGTGCACCAGCTATACCAGCCACACAACACAAGTCACCATCGTTAGGAGGTCAAGCTGATTCACAACACTGCAGCTGGCTGGCTGCTGGGAAAAGATGTAAAGTAAAGTGGATATTTATATGTAGGAACCACACTGTTACCCCATAGTCACTCTATATATACATGTATATTTTTATTTTTTTGTCCACCATCTTCACATTTATTCCAGGAATCTTGAGCACATCTCGGCCAACAGCAACAAGAGTACAGAAAATAAAACAGACATCTTCGTCATAAAATCAGATTTGACTTTCTCAGTCTATTTTTGATCATATGATGTCTGTGAGTAATGAAGACCCGCTGACACCCGTGACAGTAAGTCAGTGAAAAATGAAAGATCGCATATGGCTGTTCAAAGGAACTGTGAGAAGTGGGTGATGTGATCCATAGCACCCCATCCAGTGGGTGATGTGATCCGTAGCACCCCATCCAGTGGGTGATGTGATCCGTAGCACCCCATCCAGTGGGTGATGTGATCCGTAGCATCCCATGCAGTGATAGATGTGATCTGTAGCATCCCATCCAGTGGGTGATGTGATCCGTAGCATCCCATGCAGTGATAGATGTGATCCGTAGCATCCCATGCAGTGATAGATGTGATCCGTAGCATCCCATGCAGTGATAGATGTGATCCATAGCATCCCATCCAGTGGGTGATGTGATCTGTAGGACCCCATCCAATAGGTGATGACGTTTGCCACCCCCCCCCCCCCCAAAAAAAAAACATGTGTTTTCGAGATTCTTTATGTACTGAGAAAGAGGTCATATACAATGCAGCTGAGTTTAAAAAACTGTTATTGAAAACCTGATTTGATATACAGCCATTTGATTTGATATACAGCCATTTGATTTGATATACAGCCATAGTGCTGCATAACATCTCAGACACATTGTGTGCATTATAGAGATTCTTAAAAGGATCGTTTGTACTGCCATACAACAGCCGTTTCCATGGCAAAGATGCATTCAAACAGGCATTATATGAGACACTGACTTTCAGAGGAAACCCAAACTCATCAAACACTGCTGAGGTCACACTCAGGAAGATTCTTAGAATTCAGCTTTTGCAATGATGTCAGGTAGACAGAGAGGGCACACTGATATAATACCGATGGGCTTGCAGAGAACGGAATGTCTTTGTGCTTCTACAGGCTAAGAAGTGAGTTGTGATGGAATTAAGCTCAGTTTCCGTCTCTGCATGATCCCTGGTCGGAGCCTTTATTCGGATACTTGCTAAAATGATCCGCTGAATTCGGTTTCAAGAAAGGATAGCAGCCTGACTGCCAGAGTAGATGCAATCACTGATTTCATTATGAATATTATTTTGTTGCCTCGTCTTTACTTTTACACCAGCTGAGTTAAAATTTAATCAAGGTTTTTTTCTAGAACAAACAGAAGTCGCAAATTTTATGCAAGGATGCAAGCACAAATAATCTTCTCAGGCTACAGTTGCCAGCCCCCGTTTTATTTAGAGATAAAAATACGGCTGGAGGCACAGACACTTGTCAGATAGGTGCAGGAGATCCAACAGCGAGCCCCCTCCTGGTTCTGGATAGAAGCTGCTCTGTTCTATCATGTGGAGGACACTGCATACAAGCGAAAGCTCGGTCTTGGCTGGCCGGCAGCTCCCCATGTCAAACACATGTTTAATATACTGGTGACACTAGCAGACAAACAGCACCCAGATGTGGAAAGTCTTTGTTCTGCACTGATTGGCTATTTTTGCTCCTGTGCGCCACAGTTTGATGGCGGATGGCATTTTCAGTTTAGCTGCAAATTTTTTTGTACCTCATTGCGTGCCTTTCATCAAACCGTTTAATTAAACAATCGCAGATCGTTTGCCAGCCGTTCTTAGAGACTCGCGTGATTAAATGTCACCGTGTCGCACTTTTCAAAAGCAATCGAGGGAAACGGCAGAGAGGGCGGGGTGATGTAATGTCACCCAGATGGATCGGTGCTCTCAGAGCTTCTCGCCTTCTGGGGGCAGTCACTAACATGACAGGCGCCTACCACAAGTCACCCTGCCTTCTTAATAGGAGAAGTTCACAGAATAACACAGCTGCCAAGGCCATAAGGCCAAGCAAATCTGGGAAAACTGGAGTTACTGGGTGGGGGGCAGGGGTCCAGACAGAGGGCTGCCAACCTGTGATCTATACTGTAGATGTTAAACGCTTGTGTGGTGATTTGCCTGGGGAAATTATTTCACAATGGAGGAGATAAAACATACCTCCCAATCAGGTTTCTCCAGATTCTGACAGTGTTTGGTCTTCCTAGAAGATGTAAAACAGAACCCCAATCACACCAGGGGGAAGATGAGACATCCATAAGACATCACCACAGGAACCGAATGCTCAACGGACCCATACAGTACACATGCACATTACACTGATATTTACAAAAAGTGTATTTAAACCTAATAAGACCCTAACAATCAGCATAACAAGAGGTGACGTTCACAAGTTTCACAGAATTCTTACGTGCAAGTTAAGCCCTTCTGCATCACGCACGCTTTGACAGCCCTTTCTGTCATTTGCTTTGCCTCACACTGAGACACTGTTAGGCATATTTAAAGTCTGGAAGACCTCCCTCCCCTAGCTACTGTATAAGCACTCCAAAGAGCCGTCAAACCAGGCTTTAATAAAGCACCGAAGAAGCACCGACTCCAGGTACTCGTTAAGGACGTTGACAGAAGCTGGAGTTTAACTATCGTGGCCCTGTTTCGCAGTCTTCTCCCCTTATCCTGCTGCAACTGTCCTGAGAGCATTAATCAGCATTTCCCAGTGTGATGAGAGTCTGTGTACTGATCTCTGTTTATTTCAATCTCATAAATCAGTTGTTCAATGGGTTATAGCTTTGGAAATACTTCAACTGGTTTTTGGGGCACAAACGACAAACACTTTATCTAGGGCTCATTTATCTGACAATAAAAGAAATATATATATATTGAAATAATTCAAGAACCAATAAGGAAATAATTTTAATGCTAACTCAGAGTTAATCATATCTTTAATCATACTCTGTTTTTGTTATTACCATGCACACATACCTGGATTTCCCTATGGTAAAAAAAAGAAATCAAGGCTTCATGGTTAAATGAACACTGAAGAGATAATTCCTATCTATAACTGAGCACACTAGACATACAGAACCACGTGGGAGCAAAACAGAGTTTAACACGTTTAGGTGTTTCTCTGCCGTAACATCTACTGATAAGCAGCGTCTCCAAGAGAAACTGTCAGTTCATGGATTGAGTCTCACTCCAGATTGCGCTCAAATTACATGGCTGCCACCCTCTGACAATAACAGGTACTGCATGGCATTTCATCCATTTGAATTTAGTGACAGGTTAGAATAAGATGCATGAAACAGAGATTTTGATATTTGTTTTAATTTTATTAGCATAAATAATACATATGATAACTAGATCTCAAATATCTTATCAATAGGATGTAAAATAAACTTTTAAGTTATTCTTTTCCTACACAATGTAGACCTTTATTACTAGGCATTGTTTGTAACCTTGTGTCATGCCATCACTGTAGAACATTCTGTAGGAGGCATGAAATCCAGTACTGGTGAAAAACAGCATGGAGGGATTGTTGGAAAGTTTCTTCCTGGTGATCTGACTGGTTTTGAGATAAAGTGACAGCAAAATGATTTACTGTCCAAAAAGGAGTCATGAAAAAACAGATGAAGCTTAGCAAAAGATCAGAGACATGCTAACCTTAAAGACAGACATCTGCTGCCACATGTTTTTTTATTTTATTTTACTTATTACAATAAATAAGATGAGAGCTCATTTGATGTTTCAAAATCATTGCTCTAAATCAGGGCTATTCAAATCACGGTCCTCAAGGTCCGACTATGGCTGGTTTTCCAGCCTTCCTTTACCTGTGAGCCAGGTGTGAAGCCTCTGGCCAATCAGAATCAGTAATTATTAAACTACTTGGGAGAACTGAAAGCACGGCTTGGATTTGGAATCAAGGGCCAGATTTGAAGAGCTCTGCTCTAAATCAGTGTTTCCCAACCCAGTCCTCAGAGAACCCCAGACAGTCCACGTTGGGAGGGAGCAAAAACGTGGACTGTCTGGGGTTCCCCGAGGACTGGGTTGGGAAACACTGCTCTAAATGAACAAGAGCAACCCTTAATGCAATGATTTGCTCTGTATATTCAAGGTGAAATAATTGTGTGTCTCTGTGCATATGTTGGGGGGTGGGGGGTTAGGGTTAGACTGTTTAGAGGTTGGGGTATGGGGGGGTGTCATGGTCATGTCGGTGAGGCCTGCAGGCCCACTGATTGTCTCCAGTCCCACTGCTTACTCATTGCAACAGCCACAGCTTTCTTCCTAAATCGCACA
>JAODJU010000108.1:24923948-24938376 GCA_026776725.1 Gnathonemus echidnorhynchus
CCGAGAGGTACAGAGCAGCAGTCAGATTCAAACAGCCCGAGAGGTACAGAGCAGCAGTCAGATTCAAACAGCCCGAGAGGTACAGAGCAGCAGTCAGATTCAAACAGCCCGAGCAGAGCAGCAGCTCTCTCCTCCATGTCACTTTCATAACATAATATAACATTTTGTTTTTAACTTTCAGGTATTGACTATTTCCTTGATTTCGTTTGCTGTAAAAATATAACTGCCAATAGAGTTGGTAGCAAATTACGAATGGGTCAGGAGTGCATTACTAAAGCGAATCTAAGAGAGCCCCCGTTATTAAGTAGCTCTTTATCGAAATTGCTGTTTTCAAGTCTGCTCCTAATGTATAGAAGCCTCTCCTCTATTCATCTACACTGAAAGCATGTGATGGCTTATTCACCACCTTTTCATTGCGGTTTCACTCATTCCCCGGTATATTACTGCTTAGTGTAAAAATAGCCCTCCTACCATTGACGATATAATGCACACAATATTTCTCTTTCTATATTTCCCTTTCTACAATATTTCTGTCTCAGTACCGTAATACAAACATTTTAACAGTGGGAGAAAAATGGACAGTTATGATCTGGATGGATCTTCGTCAAATGGGCTTAAAAGGACCATGTTTAATCAAGGATGAGCTCATGAAAGAAACATTCATTTAAACCATTTTACATGAACAAGACGAATATGGTTCATTATTGTAACATGGCAACACTGTTGGTTAACCCAGGAGCAGCAAACAGCTCTGACTTCCCGCTATTAAGAGACCACAGCCTGTGCTGACTGCTCCGGAGAGGATTCTACTTATAGCTACATAATTCATTTAATCAATTAATTCCTCCAGTAAATTTATAGGAGATGACTTTATGTATAGTGAGCCACAGATATGTCAGTAGTTGATCTAGTACAGAGTCGTGGGAGACCTGGATATCTGCAGAGTGCACAAGGCTGGGGTACACCATGGATGGGACGTCGGTCCATGACAGGAAACAGACAGACAGCGAAACAGATAGGCAACGAAGAAACGTAATTTCTATTGCATGCTTTTAGACTATTGTAGGAAGCCAGAGAGTCTGGAAGTCTCATGGAAAGAATATACAGAGCCTTCACAAACCGTGATTTAAATTGAATTTTAATTGAAACTTTATGTGCTATTTGCGCAGGTACCGAAGTACTAGTACATTGAAATTCATGGCAGCACTGGGATTAAAAATTTGCTGGCCCACAAACCCATCGGCCCCTGGTCAAGGTTTAAAGAGAACAGACAAATATGAAATGACAGAAATGACATTTATAAAAAGAAACACAACATGTGGTCCTTTGTTTATTAATCACATTTTTTTCCTGCTTGAAGATATAAAGAATAAAAATGCTACACTTGCTGGTACAAAGATAATACTAATCCAGTAGAATTTCTTTTTATTTGAAGTTATGGCTTAATTAGTGCAGTGACCTAGTGGCCGGCACTGTTGTCCCACACATCCAGGGTCTGAGGGCTTAAATCCTTCCTCCATTCTGTCTCTGTGCAGCGTCTTTGTCTCATTGTGTCGCTTCTCTGGTCTCCCTACATTGTGCAAAGTCATGCAGTCAGGCAAATGGTGCCTCTAAGCTGCCCATAGTGTAAGACTGTGTAAATATATGCATGTATGTCCACGGATGGGCATTCCACCCTAGACGTACCCCAGCCTTTGTGCACTGTGCTGCCTGGGAAAATCTCCAGATACCCTCATTACCCTGGCCAGGATAAGTGGTTAGAACAAGGGTGGGTAATCTTATCCACAAAGGGCCAGTGTGTATGCAGGTCTTTGGGATAACCTTTAGGTCAGCTGTTCAAACCCAGGTGTGTGAGGACTCTTCAGCCAATCAGAACGCTAATTAGTAATCTAATTAGGGAGTTGCCGCGAAAACCCGCATATACATCAGCCCTCTGTGGATTAAATTGCCCACCCCTGGGTTAGAAGATGGATGGTTGATCATCAGTGTAAGGGTGGGGGCCTCAGAGGAACTCTAGAAATCCATGCAGGACTCAGAGAATGTAGATACAGCTGAATCTCCTTGCTTAGTTTCACTCGCAGAACCCAGACAAAAACAACCTCCATTCTCCCGGTGGGCGATGGCCGTAAGAGAGGCTTTCACCACTGTGAGTAATGCCAAACCTGATAAACATGGATGGGTATTGTTTAATTACTGAAAAGTCAAAATGCCAGACATCCTAAGGAGGATTAATGGGGCGACTAAAACACTGGCCAGCATTCAATTAGATAATCGGACTGGTTACACTATTTACTGTCATCAGCAGAAGTGTGGATCAATATTGATATGAGAGTAAGGAATGAGCAGACTTCAGAGCTTAAAGAGAATGATGATGTAATCTGATCAGCAGCTGGCTGTCTTTGGCTGAATATACAGGTAGGAATGTGTTTGTGAAGCCTGGTGTCTTCAGTGCAACCCATCACTAGGAGAATGGCTTTATTGTGACTGCCATCGCGCGCAATATGATTTCTAATTGGGCAATAGAGAGCCAAGGCTTCCAAACCGGATGCGATCGTGCTGCTGCGCTAGTCATCAAATCGTGTATCCCACATCCAGCTGGCTACTTTAATAGACCATATTGGTCCAAACCAGCCAGTTAATTGTAGGCTTTCCTTTAACCGGTGCTCATGCTGACAGTCTCTGCTAACTAATGGTAACAATAATCATCTCCAGTCTTTCTCAGCTATTGCAAGTAGCATAAGTCTGATTGAAAGCAGTGCCAAATATCAGGGAGCACTGAGGCTTAGCTTACCTTCATTTCCATAAGTCAATATTAATTAGAATATTAATTAAAAATGTCATCATACATTAAGGCAAACCAAAACTGAAAGTGTTTGTCTGCTTGTCTGATAGCAAACAACAACAACAACAATATAATAATAATAATTATTATTATTATAGGCAGATAATAGGCAGAAAGCCAGAGACCCAGGCCTAGCAATCACAGATAGCTTTTATTCAGGAGATAGCCTGCAAAGTGCTCCATATGCACAGACATCACATAATGTACACAATCAAAATTAAATGACATATGTTCTGTCTCAATTCCACCTACTACAACAAGTAACAACATCTAAGATTCCAGTTCAAAGAAAGCAGAAGGTCACAATCATGTTTTGTAAAGTCAAAAGGACGCTTCTTCAGTGTGAAGACAGAGGGCTCTCCTTAATAAATTTTCATCAAGTCTCTGACCTATAAGGCTGTACGGATCTGTACAGACATGGGAAATGGGAAACCCCATCATTTCATTAAACTCAACAGTTAAACTCAAGCCAAGTAGCAGTTATTCAAATGAAACCGATCCATTCTGAAACGCAGTAACAACTATCCCTCTGTGAAGTTGGTATCCATCATGCAGAAAAATGGGTGTAGATCTTGAAATGTGTACCGAATGTGGTCAGGCACCACAGAGCTGCATTAAATTGGCTTCCTCGGGTTTGCCGAGTTTTCCAGAATTTTCATTTTGCGTGACTGTAGAATGACCACGCTTGCATTTTGTGTTTAAGGTGAAAAGTGAGTTATTCAGGAAGACATGAAGAGCCAGAGTCTTATTCAGCATTTTGGTAAAAGCAAATAAAATATATAATAAACACACAAACAAAAGCAAATTAGATAGATAGATAGATAGATAGATAGATAGATAGATAGATAGATAGATAGATAGATAGATAGATAGATGCAAGCACTAATGCCACATATTACTAGACTTTTATTAGCTAAATGAAGTATATGTTTTTTTCTTTATTATCTCAGGAATATTCACAGTTCTTATGTAGGAATTATATAACACCGTTATATGTCATCATATACAATTTCTGCTTACATCCACAGGGTGGCAGCTGTGTGCAGTGCACAGCTCAGCACAGATCCTGAGCCCCATCTCCTCTCCTTTTGCTGCCATTGCTCCCGCTGAGGGTCACAGTTAATACACAGTATGTTCATACAAAATATAAACCAGTGACAGAGCATCTTCATCGGCCCGCTTAATGCTCAGATACTAAAGAAGAAAATATACCAGCAAGTTTTTGTTGGATCTAGTCATTATATCAATATCAATCATTTCTGTAAACTACGTTATTTTTCATATTTACCATACATTAAAACTGAAAATATTTAGCTACCTTTTACTGATTAATTTTCAGACCTTTTCTTCCAACCATGCATAGTTCATGCATGTTCTTTTGCTAACGAAACCCATGAAGGTAGGAGCAGATGCTCAGTGCTTGAGGATAAGGATAATGGGAACTGTGCCATGAGCTCAGGAAAACATTTCCAGAAACCCACGCAAACCCTGTGGCTTCAGGGCCCTCGAAAGGCCTGAGCAGAAGAGAGACCCGACAAGACTGCAGTGAGGAGACTGAGGAAGCTGTAATGTGCAGTGTGATCTGCATGACAGCCTCCATGCCCGACTCACAAGCTCACAGCCATCAAAGCGGGGATCGTAGATTGTCAAGACCACAAAGTCTTGATCTAGGCTTCTACTGCTTCTTGCTGTGCAATCTGTGCGGAACAAAGAGTGATTGTCTGATGAAAGGCTGCATATATACATAGATTATAAATAAAATATAGCCATTGATTACATAAGAGTCCTATATCTGCGCAGTGAACTATACAAAACCTGATTTGTATTCACCTTTATTGCTTTAGAAATTATTTGCAGCAGAAGATATTGTTAGCTGCACTCGCACGTTCTTTTCACAGTGAACTTTGCCATTCATGCATTTTAATTCAGTCTAAAATGAAAAACTCTGCTCTAAAGTTTCAGTCGGTAAACTACTTTGGGACCTTATTTCTTTCTTCTTGTTGCTAAACAAGATACTGCTGTCTGCAGGTGCCTAGATATTGAAAACAATATCAGGCCTCCTTGGGCAAAGAGACCTAAATCTGTAATAAAGAGAACAAATTTAGATTAAAAAGTGTTGAACTCACAAATTTATAAGCAGCTTTTGTGTATCGTATTACCCAGTGGTTCCTTGAATTTATCCACGTATGTTTCTTAGTAAACAAAAAAGGTATAACTAACTCAATGCAGATAGCAGAGAATAATACTGAGATAAACATGCACCCTCTGATTTAGGTCCAAAATGTTAGGCATATTATGAATGGCTGATTTGTAAAAATACCAAAATCCTGAGTCAGTTTCCTGGCACAAATGGAGAAATCTCAATGCAATCTTCAAGGTCACAATAGCTAATATGGTTCCAGCAACAGGGGTACTTGTCAGATTTATTTTTTAATTGATTACTACAATTTCTATTTTGAATTGCTATGGCAAAAAGACATTTTTAATTTTTCTGTGATAAAGAGCCCCAAAGAGAAGCATGAAACCAAGACAAAGGAACACAATTGTTTCTGACAGATGTAAAAAACAGCATATTCATTACATTTTTTTAGATGCAGCTTTTACTTGCATAAAATCAGGAGTCAAGAAAAATGAAAGGTACACGACCTTTCGGCTGCAGCAACCTAATGTTGCATGCAGACAGTCCCCAGGTTACGAACGAGGCCCATTCCCTAGGTCTGTCTTTAAGTTGAATATGTAGCTAAATTGCAAAAATAGTAATACAGTACATACTAATAATAAGTATTATTATTATATGGTAATAATAAAAGTAAATAGTATACTGTACCTCAAGCCGACGAACCCCTGAAGCCGTGTAACGTTTTCATGAGCGTCGCAAAGTAGTGTGTGTGTTGGCTTATATCGAACAACTGTATTTAATCCTAATTTTTAATAAATAGGCTTCATGGGATTCCACTCAGAAGTACAAGTTGTCCGCAAGTTGCTCATTATTAACTCGGGGACAGCCTGTACTTGTGTCTCTAAAGGGGTCCTTGTGCCCTTGAACAACTTCCTAAACATGAACTACTCATGAAAACAGTTCAGCTGTAGAAATGAGCAAAGCACTGAATATCAGCATCAGTTGCTCCAATAATTGTACAGTGATGCAAAAAAGAAATTCTGGATTTTTGCATAAAGTTGACCTTGTCGTGCCCCGCTCCTCCGATCCGCCCATGTTCCACGCCCCCTCATTTACCTCGTGTGGAATCCCGGTGTTCCCAGCTGTGTCTAGTTGTTGTTAATTAGTCTTGTGTATTAAGTGCTCCCTAGTCAGTCTTACCCCTGTCTGGTCATTGACGTCGGCCTTGAGTGTGTCCTGTGGTTTTTGGTTATTTCCCCCAAATAAACCCCCGTTCACCCGACCTTACGGCATCTGTGCTGCTTCCCCGGAACGTAACCGTGACAGACGTAGAATTTGATGAGATATTCATATGTCATATTCATAACTTGAACATGACTCAATAAAACAAACAAAATAAATAAAACAAAACAAATAAACAAACTGATTGTATTTATTACTTCCTCCTGACTCTGTGTCCAGCTTGATGTGTTTGGTTCTTTCTCAGTCCTTAAAACCCAACCAGACTCTGACACTCATTGTGACTCCTGGTTCTATTTATATCATTCCGCAACCCCCACCTCTCAGGTTAGATTCATTGTTCTATCCAGCAGTTGTTTTGATTTGCATATTTCCTTTCTATTTTGGGTTGACACCCCCCCCCCCCCACACACACACAGACACACATAGACACACCCCGTGCTTAATGCCAATATACCTAACGAATGGAAAACCAGCCTAAATCTCTCATTTCATGCCCAATCTCCATGTCATAGCATTCCATTTACTGGAGCATTTCTCACAGAAGTTTATCCTTTTAAAACAGTTTTAGTATGCAAACAGTTTACCTGCAACACAAACATGTCCCTTAAAAAATTGGAATTAGACAATGTCATTTGGCTAAATAAATGTTAATTGATTCCAGCTTTTGAAGAACATACGGTACCTTAATTCATTTGGAGAGCAAACTGTTTTATTTGCAGAGAGCAATAAGATAATTCATTAATCATGTCTGGTACAGAGTCCTGCTTTTTCATAACCCTGCCCATGGAATGTCTGCTAGTATCCTGCTTGTTCAGAACTAATCCTGCCGCTTCCTTCCCGAGCTCCAGCTGTGGCCTCTCCATGGCGACTTAATGTACCGTGTGCACAATGTTTGAAAGGAGGAAAAAAAAATGGCATCCAGTTCATTTCACTGACGTAAGTTTTCTGGACATTGCAGAGGCGATCTGAGAGCGACCTGGTTTATTCCCGTGTGATTCTAGGTGCTTGATGCATCACGGACGGCATGGCCAAGAGGAGCAGAACGTGCCTGAGACATCATCCGATGTGTTCAGGAACAGGGTCAATTCTAAAATAAACACTTAGACATGCATAATACCCCAAAATTCAAGAAGCACAATCAAAAGGAAAGTGGAACATGCATTTTAATTCTTCAGTGGCATTACCAAACTCCAGGACCAGAAACTAAATCCCAGCTGTGCAACCACAGTCCTAGTAGGACAGGCATAGAGCCAAAGCATTTGACACATAAGTAAACAAAAACAGAAATTAGCTCAGCAACAACAGTCCTGCCAAAGTGGGGGGAAGCCTCAGCCAACTGGAGCAGGAATCTAAGCAAAGCAAGTTGCTAACTGCAGCTTTAGAAAAATTATAGGCAAAAAAGTAACATTGTCAAAGCTGATTTATTACCTGTCACGTTGGACAAAGGCGTTTGCTAAAGAAATACATGCAGAGGTCAAGGTCTTTAGAGTGCCTAGATGTTTATGGCTAAGAAAAAAAATATGATGCATAACGTGCAAAGAATTCAGATTTGCATTACTGAGACATTTAACGAGCACATATAAAGGGACAGCATAACAGACAAATGAAGGAACACAATGAACCTAGAGATGAAGAGTAACAGGTGACTCCCAGCTTCAGGGCTGCCTCCATAACTTCTGATGCAAACTGCTGATCTGCAAGCTTAAATGCCCAAGGTCCTATTTGTTGTTGTGATTGGTGCAGGATTCGGAGTTTGTGAATTCAGCGGGGTGCTTTTGTTAGTCTGTTTATTACAATCAGACTGCCACACAGAAGTAGTAACTAAAATAATTACAAACCTAAAATATGAAAGTTGTGTTATTACAGCAACGCAAACAGTATGTCATTGCACACCTGTTTGGTAACTGAGAGGTGATGAATATAATTTGGTTGAAAAGCTATTAAGACAAGATTGCATTATTTATTGTTTCATTTATGTTGGTTAGATGCTGAGTGAATGATTCTCAGTGAATTGCAGCAAGGGCTGATGTAAATAACTATTGGGTCCAGGACAAAATCATTTCAACAAGGTCCCCCCCATGAAGATCATTGTCTCTCCTGCCCCCTCCCTCCCATCCCTGGTCCCCCCTCCCAGACACTTGCCGAAGGGGTGCTGTGTTCAGGATGGAGAGCATAGCCTTCGTCCTGCAGAAGCAGAGAGCAGTGAGCGAGAGACACTGATTGACTGTCTGCTGCTCCCCCTTCTCCTGCCTCTGCAGTGGCCCCAGCTGCCCCTCTACGTCAGAAGATCCTGCCGGTTACCTGCTTTACATAACGGCCTTGTTCAGTCTGTGCCTGCAAACGCTGCTGTGTTATCCTTTGTGCTAAAAGCAGACACTTCCTAACGGGACCTGAATTTGGCCTGTTTAGGGCAGCACTGCCGCAGGGCAGGAGGCCGGGGAGGTCAGTGTGCAGTGCAGCGTGCAGTGCAGCGTGCAGTGCAGCGTGCATCGCAGCAGCACTGAGCAAAGGCTTCAGCTCCAAGCTGCATTATTGATGGGCTTAGCATTGCATTGTTGATGCTCTGAGAGCAGCAAAAATTTCTCAGAGATAATGAGAGCAAGACCATCACATGTGTATCCCTGAAATGAGGGGGAAGGGGACCAGCAGGGGTGCCAGGCCAGACGGGACTCTATTTTTAGTGAGGTTAGCCTGCTCAAAATGAGGCTCAAGGTGTAATTGACCACTAAAAACACTGATTTATTCTGGCTCTCAAAAAACTCAAAGGGGCATCTTCCCGAAATATGACCTGGTAAGTCTCTTATCAAGAACGTCCCCAGTAAAGCGGGCTGAGGAATAAGAATGTAAGTATCTACAGTGTTCCTGGTATGTCCAATAAAATAAAAGAATAATAATGTTAACTAACTGGATGTTAAAATATATTACATTAAATGCAACATTTGGACTGCAATAACAAGTTAAAAGCATTTAAATTAATGGTAAGCTCAATGTTTCATAACATATACACTTGCTTTTGCAGAATTTACTGTAGAGATCACTTAATCTGTTATCCTGAGTTATGAGTTAGGGGCTTTTCTTCAAAATATGACTTTAAGGGATTATAATTAGATGAAGCGAATGAAAATTTTCTTGATTATAAAGAGCAGAAATCTCTACTAATCTCCACTGATGTGTCATCCTTGAGTTTTCATCTTCATCTTGTCTCTCTTTTTGGCTGCATAAAAAATATTTTCTGAACTGTAATGTTTCTCGATTTACAGTTGTTTTCCCCACTTTGAACCTGTTGACAAAGTGCATCATGTATGCTTGTGCACTTACAAGGCATCTAACCGTATGATTTGATATGACTTCTTTTTTTTTTACTTTTCCTGTGGGTGTAACATTTCAATGACTGAGTGAAGGTCACTGTCTTTCTCTGGATACCTACACCCAACTGATCTAACAGCTTTGATGAAAATTCCCGAGAGAGAATTGATATCTAAGATCAGATGCATCATTGCCAGGCAACTGACTGCTCCTTGATGTCTAACTGTTTTAATATCTGATTGAAAGTTGTTCTTTTTTGCCGTCAGTTTTAGGAGAAAACAAATATTGAATTACTATCTGGCATACAGGTATAAATTCAAAACAAAAGCCATTTCTTTCCTCATTTATCAATGCAGAACAGAATGAAGATGATCTGGTGTGTTGTGTCATGTGATAATCCTTGAAAGACACACTGTTTCCCTGCAGTGAACTGCATTACAAAGTCAGCCCAAGCAGACCTATGAAATATCCCCTGCACCAATTGAAACAGTTGCACTGCAATGACTTAAAGTACATTTTAGCAAGCTAGCATGAACTCTTAAATGTGAAATACGTTTCATACGTAGCTATCGACTTCCACATGATTCCCGGTCAACCCCCCCCACTGTCCTTGGAGAAAAAGCGCTCTATAAGATACAGCAATCATAAATTCCTTGACAGTCTTTTCATTTAGCACCCATGCTGTCACAGGCAAGTCATGTAATATTGCTAAAGGTCTAACAACATGGTCCTCAGGAGCAAGTACATTGTTTTCAGATATGACACAAACAAAGAATAGTAGGAACAACTGTGTCAATTATCTATTTCCTCCTTGTTAACTTGTATCAGTTATTAACATTTTAGGTGAGTGAAATATTAAACTGTAGAACTCACGAGAGGATTTTATGAATGACTGTAGGAATAATAAAGTTTAAATGCCACAATTCTGAAAGAAAAAACACTGTAAATAAAAACAAAACTAGGCATTGTTCAGACATTACTTCTAATTCCATAGAGGAGTAATGAAATTGGTTGAAGTATTTAATATAAAAATGACAACTCCTTAAATGTCTGCATAAAAGGTATTACATATTTAATAAAACAGACAATCAGAAAGAAAGCCTTGTAGCCAATTTATTATAAACAATACACCTGATACTATAATTACATAGTAGGCCTATATTTTATTTTAAGAAATACAACAAAATGTCAAAACATTGACCATCTTTAGTCAGACTTAATTCTTTGACTAGTTGAGAAATGACATTACTTTTCTGCTTGGGATCAAACTCATTCAGGAAACAGATTTATTGGCTTGGATTTTGGAAATCTTGAAAAAATTTCCCAAATGCACTGAAGCCTCTTTGCAGACGGATGTGTTTGCACAACAGTCAGTATCTAAGGGCAGCAGCGGAGGTCAAATAAATGTTCTCTGGTTCCTGCTGAGGAGTGCGATTAACACAGGCCACACCACTAGGGGGTTGCTGTTGCCAATTAAAAGATGAAGCGGAACCTCTGTGTCTACTCCAAAGCAAACACAGTTTACTTGACCCTGAGCTGAAGTTAAAGGCTCTCTCAGTAATTCCAAACATGGTAAGAAATACCAAACAGCTTATGATGATCTCAGAAGATGTCCTTCATTTTTAATCTTAAGCTTTACTCAGCTTTAAAGCTGTTGTGAAAAATCGTGACATAAGCACAAGTCTGAGTGCCAGCAGTAAACACTAAGACCTACGAAAATCA
This sequence comes from Gnathonemus echidnorhynchus, assembly GCA_026776725.1. Lineage (NCBI taxonomy): Eukaryota > Metazoa > Chordata > Actinopteri > Osteoglossiformes > Mormyridae > Gnathonemus > Gnathonemus echidnorhynchus. The sequence goes on from JAODJU010000108.1 coordinate 24,935,180, forward strand.
TTGCACAATTACTATCATTTCCTAATACAATGTTGACGTTAGGCATGAAATATAGATGCCAAAGGGCATTCAGGACATTTGAGAAGGAAAAACTAGTAATTCAACACAAAAAGAGAAAACACAGTATCACATTTATGTCGATCAATGTCTTCTTTATCGCTCCATAAGCATATTCATCATAATAATCACTATTATTCAATGATCTCTTTAACACCTCCTGCTCTTACACTTACTTCTATAATCAATACATATAAATGATACTTAAACAACTACTCCATTTATTAAATTTTAATTTAAACACTTCAAGCAGAATACATATAGCACAATCTGCCGTGTTTCCCCCTGCCCCTCATCCTTTCTTGCATGTTGCACTTCTAAAAAAGAATAATTACTAAAAATCCATAATACCTCTGTTGGCACAAGGTGTTATAGATTGTGCATCTTGAATTTATCAAGAGGGACAAGAAAATCATCTGTAGCCTGTTTAATACACTGATAGCTGAACATTTGTCCAATTTAGACTGATGGTACAACTGATCTGGTTTTGGTGGTTGGTGTTATACTTTAGCATGGCTTGTTACAAGTGCATTTTTAAATTCTGTTTCCCCTTGATAACGTAGCCTACTTAAGCACAATGAGAAAACGACTGGAACTGGTAGCATAAAAATACCTAATGCAACATCTGTATCATTCTAAGGTATCTGAAGAAACCAGGCCATGCTGAGTCGCACTAAATTTAGCATCTGGGTAAGGCAACGGAGCACAGCTTGCCTGTGTAGGTTTAAAAAGCAGGTAGTAAATTAAATGTGTCATGAATTTTTCATGAAAAATTTACGAATCCTTGGCCCTGTACATTAGGAGCAGGCTGACATTGACCTGGCACTCGAACACTAGATGAGAATGACCCAGTAACAGCATTTAGGATGACTCTGATAAACCCAGGACCACAAATGATCTCTGTTCTGCGTTCCTGTTTGTACTGAATTTGTGTAAAGTCTCAGTGGTGAATGTAGAGCAGAATGAGCTGCATTACTTGAGCTCTTTATGTAAAATGGCCAAATTAGGGAGGAAGGCAAACATTTGTGAAGCATCGCAAAACCTTCAGGAATTAAGGTCCGTTCTGAGATTACTACAGAGGCCTGTTTCCTTCCGGTTTCTAATATGAATTTCTTGTGAAAATGTCAAAATAAAACTGAAATTAAAAACTTGCTCACACATTAAGCCTTCATCTGGGGGGCACGCGTATAAACCTGAGACGTTTTCATAAACATGATTAGAAATATAGATATATTTACTTTTTCTTCCAAACCAGACTAAAAATAACCATACGCAGTTGATAACTGTATGTTGTACATGACAGAAATCCATCTGACCTTTGATTTTAGGTATCAGGCATGTGTCTGTGACTTTTATATCTGAAGTTATAAGGTAGTTATTCCAAAGAGGGAAGAAATGGCCCCATGCAGTGGGCCCCTGGTTCACTCCATAGGGTTAATTATTTCCATATTATGTGTTGCAGAGTTGCGAAGTGTGTGATTTTTTTCTGTGTGATCCTGTCTTCCTTCTCCTGGATCTTTGCTATTGATTGGTTGAGCCATTTTTACATGTTTCATATTACAAGATTTTTTTTCGTAACACTTAACTTAAAACGGTCTCCTTGATGCAATATACATACCTTTATGATACATTGATAAAATATTTTAAACACTGTTATAACTACTTATAAAAAGGCATAACATGTTTTAGCCATGTTTATTATGCATTATGAATGCTCTGTGAAGCTCTCATCTATAATATACTATTGATACCTTCATAATGCATTATAATCAGAAGTGGATAGTTCAGGTCCAGAAAGTAAAAATCCAGACCAAGTTTTGAGTTGAGAACTCTGTGACTCTTTATACTCAACTGGTTGGTTGCAACAAAATCTTGGTCTGAATTTTTATTTTTATTGGTCAGCATAAGTCACTAAATTGCATTATGAAAGTATTTATAGTGCATTATAGATGTGAGCTTCACAGGGCATTCATAATGCATAATTACCATAACTATATCGTGATATGCCTTTTTATAAATAGTTATGGCCATGTTTATAATGATTTATGAATGCATCATTATGCATTATGAAGGTATTTATAATGCATTATACTTGACAGCTTTAAGTAAAGTGTTACCAAGTTTTTTTTTAACTGTTTAGTGCTCAGGTCTTTGTTTTGTTTTCCATCTTGTAATAATAAAACCGGAACAACGGCAGACATTGCTATGAAATGATAATGCTGCGTGTATCATGCTGTGTGCATTGAGAAAGCATGGCAATGCTGTGACACTGCACTGACAGGCCTTCAGCATGTAATTCGATCAGCTTTATGCAGCATAATAAGCCACAGGCTCATAAACACTTATCCAGTGGACACTGCATTAAGAAGCTGCCCCATGTGTTTGCTTTATACAGACCAAATGGGAATTTCTCCAGCCCGGTGGCTGATGTCCCATGATTGCAGAGCATGGTCCTTGACAGGGCTAATCTCCCCGGGTGACAGGGAGCGGGATCAGGGACAGGGAGAGGGATCAGTTTGTATCCAAGCAGGCCTCAAATAGCTCATGCTGCAGTGACTGAAAAAAGAGCATTCTTCACTTGGGCAGAATGAAAGACAAACCGGAGGAGTCATGGGGCGGGTGCAGGGGGAGACACTCAAGGGATAAACATGCAAAATTGATAGAGGTGTGCACAAAAATGAAGAGAAGGATTAGAAATGGAAAGAGGGTGATGATCGGGTATCCAGTGAGAGTAAAAAGCTCACTGCATTACACTGGGCCAGTGCTGGTCTGTGCTGTATGGTAGTATGCCTTCTAATGAATTCTTGGAGGGCAGAATCTGTAGGCCATGAGGTTTTCAGTGAATTTTATTTTTTATTTTTTTTTTTTGGGGGGGGGGTATGTTTCAGGCAGTTTGATGAAGTAAGGTACATTCGGAAGCAAGGACCCTATGGAAAACAACCTGATTTTAGGAGTCCTGAAGCCTAAAGGATCAAGATGTGAAACAAGGCGGAAGTGAATCCTGTGTACGTCCAGGCCGTGACATCATTTCATGTCTTTTGGCAGTGTTGAAGTGGCTTTGTTTCCAGAGGTGTAAAAAGTACTCAAAAATGTTACTCAAGTGAAAGTACAAGTAATGAGTGAAAATTTTACTCAATTAA
>JAODJU010000108.1:24955842-24974879 GCA_026776725.1 Gnathonemus echidnorhynchus
GGGGTGCTGGCTATGGTTGGGTGGTATTACGGTAATTACCCGGCCCCCTATCCCCCCCACCACCCCTGTGTGGCAGATTTTATTGGGAAATACCAGCATATCATTGCTTTTCAAAATACTGTATACTACAGTTTAATGCCTGGATGGTATTGAAAATTAGATACCGCCTGAGTGTGTGTGTCCGGGGGGGTGTTGGGGTGCTAGCAATAAAATGTGCAGATTGGGGGGGGTGTTGCTGGCAGTGAAATTTGCCGACTGGGGGGGGTGGGATTGCGGCGGTAAAACTTGCCGGAACAACAGATTTCCAGGACATTGCACATCACTGGTGGGTGTCGGAGCTGCCGTCAATTTACCGGAGAGTCCAGGACCTTCCGGGAGAGCTGGGATGTCGCCTATGATTAAAGCTGGATTTTCTTCATTGGACTTGTTTCTGTTTAGCCGTCTTCCAAACTTCTGCTCAAATCTAAGTCCATGAGCTCAAGACTCCCATGAAATATCATCTGAGCCAGTTGCGCTACCTGCTCAAAAGAATGGACATTTGGGGAAACATGGTGACAGTCTGCCGCATACACAGTCACCTTGTGACCACCGTCCTGACATCAGTTACTCTAACTGCTTGCTTTTCCAAATGTGGAAAAAAACATGGGGAGAAAAGATGTAGGAAACAAATTCCACACACAGTATGAGGCTACAGTCTTAGCTGTCATGCCACCCCAGTATTGTGTACTAATGTAATATTGTATATCATTAATGGTACATGAAGTATTTTTGTTTCTGACGAGGTTAATATCCTTCTTCTATTTGATGACAGTCTTATTGTGTCAGATCTGTCAAAAACCAATCAGAATTGAATATTTTTTATTACAGTGATGATCAGATGAGGTCAGAGTCTCATTGAGTAATATAAAAAGTCTTACCAGCAGACAGATGGAAATTAAGTAACACAAAGGCTTTTAAGCAGGAATTCTTCTTACTTGTAGTTGACATCAATGCAGTACCGCATGATTCATGGTGGCTGTGGATGTCTGTGAGAGACAGGCTCCTCCATCCATCTGTAATCAATAGCCTATCAAAAGTTCCTAGTCTGTGTGTTTGAGTTGAAAATAGGGCTATTTTTGTGTGTCCGTTCGCTTCACATACCCTTTGGCATCCTGCGATTTCCGATATCTCCTTTCCCTTTGGATCTATACGCATCCCAAAGAGGTTTTTCATAAACGTCTTGTATCTTTACTGATGGACTCAGTAGTTTATTTTTGGAAATATTCATTATTGAATTGTGTTTCTGGTGCTGGCCAGAAATTTGCATAGAAAATATTCACAGCTGATTTGACAGAACTGGCTGTTTATTACAAACCATTCAGTTTAAAGAAAGCGTCTTAAAATTTGGGTGTATTGGAGCAACAGTATTAAAATAATGCATTAAGATCTCACAAAGTATGCAAAGTATGTTCTATTAATATACAATGCTCTCCAATTAATAACGCAGACTATAAATGTGAAAAATTGTCACTCTTCTGAAGAAGTACATAGAAAACACAAGTATTGTCTACATATCTACAGAACAGCCTCTAAACTGTTGCCATAGTTTTCCAACTACATTCGCTTTCCTCCGCTGTGACTTCAAGGAGAAACATCGTAGCTTCAGCTCTGATGTTAGTTTTGTATTAGTTATACATTATTTATTGATATATAAGTAGTAGACAACACAACACACAGTTGTAGTCAAGATATCTTTAATAGCAGGATACAAACACAAGTGCTGTATGTCTAACTATTTTACTGATTTAACCACATTTGTAAACAATTTATAAACCTTCGAACGTAACAAAATGTCATAGTACCTGTTCTCGGTAAGCTGCTCTAAACGTTTCCTGTACCACAGCTGCCACTTCCCCTGTGACAAGAATGACAGAGGAATATTAAGGTTAATACAAAAACACCCCGGTGACACGTGTCATGTCACCATGGTAACAGGGACTTGAACTCATCCATCAGTTATGTTCTGCTGAGGTGAGACAGGTGTAAAATCTGCCTTTATTCAGGAAAATGCGGCATCGCATTAAACAATTACTGCTATAATCGGGTTTACTGGTGCCTCTAACACCCACCCTCGCGTTTGGTCTAGTCTTAGAAACTGATGCATTCTTGGCAGATGAAAAAATAACGCTGCATGTAATTGCGAGTAAGAAAGGAATTTATTAATCCTTTAGAAAGCAGAAGATTTTTGTGCGGAATTTGACTAGCCATCGTCAGGCGTGCTGCACTTACGCAAACCTAAAAATAGCATGTGTAGCCCTTCCTGACATTGGATAGACCTTTATCTCCCTACAAGATGAGCACACAAGGGGGTTCTGTAAATGAACAGCCTCCCAGCCTATCACGCTAATCCGAATTTATGGGTATTTAAACAACGGTAGAATTTTATTTTGTGCTGGTCTCAGTGAATTAGTACAGTAGCTGTGGCTCACCTACACTAATAACCAAAAATAACCTTTAAAATATTACTAAATACTTCTGATTAAAGTAGCTTGTTGCGTACTTTACTTGCGTGGTCTTGAATTTTCAAATCAAAGTTATCATCAGGGTTTTGCGCTTCTCTATCCCCTTATGATCTTAATGCATGGATCATGTCCCACCTGAGTCACATTCGATTTATTTGTCCTTTGCTTTTTTGTTTCACTGGCATCATGTGTAGTTGCTTAACTGATGCTTTTTCCTGCAGTTTGTAGGCTGGATACTGTACCAGAACTCATGCCCTACCTACCAGTCTCAATATAGTGAAGACTGTTAGAAATGATGGATGTTGGCATGTCTGCCCACTACCTATACGAATGACAGCCTTCTTTGTTCAGAGTGTGGGACTCCTGTCTCTTCCGCAGATAACCAAGCAGCAGCTCCAGACGGTGAAAGATCGTTTCCAGGCCTTCCTGAATGGAGAGACGCAGATTGTTGCGGATGAAGCCTTCATCAATGCAGTGCAGAGCTTCTACGAGGTAAACTTTACTTTATCAGTGAAGTGCACATAATATATCGGACCCAGTCTTTATTCAGTTCAATTCAGTTTGCTTTCATATAGCATCTTTCTCAAAATGGCTGCTTCGAAGTGCTTAACATAGAATCATACAAAAGTGGCACTTACTGACGTAGATGAGCTTTGAGTAAAGATAGCGTAAATAAATAGTGAATAAAGACTAAGAATGGACTCCATTAGCAACAGATTATACTTCCTTTGTTTAAAGTTTAGCAATACAACAATATTTGGAAAGCGCATCTATGAAGATACACTTGTACAGTATATGTACTGATTACAAAATTTAATACCAAAAATATCTTAATAGACCATATAAAAATAAACCACACAAAATGTAGGAACCTGACTAAAAGGGGCAGTTCACCCCAAAACTGAAAAAGATACGTTTTAGAGAGGCTTTAGTGCTGTCTATTCATCTACAATCTGCTGGGAGATGCGTAGTTCTGGAGATATCTGCAGTAGAAATGTCGGTATTCTCTCAAATATAATGGCATTCTATGTGTGGTGTCTAAAGCGCCAAAACATACGTTTGAAAAATTCAACAGCAAAGTCTCTTACCAGAAATCATGACACAGTTATTGAGTATAACTCACAGACTTTGTAGCGAGCAGTTTAATGTAGGAACTATTTTCTTTACCAAATTTCACACATCAGTCGTATTCTAAAACATCAGTGACATCAACAGGCTAGCAACATGGCTAGCTAGCTAAATTATTTTAGCGCAACCATCAGCTTCTTTGATGGATTACTTGAGGGGCAGCTTATTAATTTTCTGAACATTGTTTATCTACTTTTACAGTTTAATTTTACATTTAAATCAATATCAAAATGTTGTATTGTCCAAAATGACCACCAGTTGGTAATGCATTGTAAATACCCAAAATTTCCATGCTAAAATTTCCATGGAAACATTTTGGTAATTTACCAGAAATCTTCCATCGTCTTGCCATCCTAATCATCTCCTTTCTGCTCATTCAGCTTGTTTTTTTGAATACTAGTGATGCGCTAATAAGGAAATCTCTGACCGATACCAATATCCCATTATTACAAACTGATACGAGTACCAGTTGTTTGGGAAGTTCTGCTTAAATAAGTTTAAAGGGACACTCCACCCAAATTGATTAAAAAATGAATTAATTACATTCCAAAAATATGAGAAAGAAACCATCAACTCTGGCATACAGCAGTCCCAGAATACTATATTTTATAATTGTTTATAATCTTATATATTTATCACATTTATAACAGAGAAGGACTGATCATCAAGTGCGATAAACTAAATTAAATTTTTTGAGAAATATATTTTGCTTTCGCACTGTCAGCACTGAATTTTCTTTTTTTATCAAACCCTTGCTTTACTCACAGACTCGTGTTATTCAGAAGTACTGCTGCCTTCTTTATTAGAATGGATTTGTTTTTCAGAAACTCTTAATACTCTTCATTGTCTCGCCTGAAGGTGAGCAACCAAATTTGTTGTGTCAAAATGTTTATTAGTAGATCTTCCTTATGAAATTTTAGCGGAGCGATGTTTGCAAAATGCATTTCTAACATTGTTTTCGCTCATGTTAAAATAATTACAAGGGGGTTCTACATTACTGCATCTGTCTCAACCTCGCTCTGCTAAATCTGAGGTCCTGGGTGAGTCAGAAATCTGAGAATGAAGATATCAGATGTCCATGCGACAAGGCCAATGTTGTGGTCCAAAGTTTGCAATCTACTCAGAAATACAGTTACTTCTCCATGCCTGTAGGGGGTATTGCCTTTAATTAGACTGAAACAACATGAGGTCTGCTGCACATTACAGTGCGTAGCATTGCGTGATGTCCACTGAATCTAGTATTAGAATCTCACACTCCAGTTTTAGCTCTTTGATGTGTTCATGGAGTAACTGAAGTGGAAAATGAACAAGCAAGGTGTATCGTGAGGATCTAAGCAGCCTTTTTCTCAGGCCCTTCAACTGCAAAATATCCCTGCTACTCTCACTGTAGACTTTAAGCCAGTGGGAAAGGTTTTTTTTCCACTATATTCCACAATATGTCAATATCAGGTTGACTCATTGTGGATTCTTTGTTCAAAATGGCTTTTGTTCAAAATTAAGTTTTCTTCACTTATTAGCTTTGTCGAAAGCACTAAATGAGACCTTCATTTACGGACTGAGTCATGGATAGAATGGTGAGTCACTAAAATATGGATGAAAATATATGCCACGTTAAAGTGGACTGAAGAACATGGTAAAGGAAATGAAACAGATTGATTGTAGTTAAACGGAGTGGAGGACATCCTCCCTAATAGTGTGTGTGTGAATATCCCAAATCTTTGATCTTCTTAAAAGTCTGAAATAATGAAACCTATTTGGTTTTGGTTGGCAATTATTTATTATAATTTTTTTGTTAATTTAAAGAGAAGAAATTTCGTTTTAAAATAAAGTATTCCTTCTCCCCCAAAACAAGAAAAAATATGATAATGAAGGACTGACCAGTATATGATTTATAAATTCCCTTGGCAAAAAATTATGGCTGCGCACTGCGTGAAGTATAATTAGATGTCTTTATACCAAGAGATAAAGTAGTAAGTGACTCTCTGGCTAGGGTGCAGACACCGCATATCATATATTCTTTATTTTCATTCTGGACCATGTGAACTCATTTGTTTCTTTGAGTCCAGAAGCAGACAGCACCAAGATGGATTTATTGGAGTGTTTTAGTGCACTTCAGTGATTAAGCAATTTGCACTGTAGGCCACAAATACCATGCAGAACAACTGCCTGGTAAGAATAGAGACCATGAAGAGGCAATAACTCTGGTTTCCATGCACACACGTCGCACACGGGCGAATCCTTTGTTTGAATCGTTCGTTTTCATTACACTTTTCGTCTCAACGACACAGCTGATGGCAAGTCTGACAGCAAGTCCCCGCTTTCTGTGATCACAGGTGTTCCTGAAGAGCGACCGCGTGACGCGCATGGTGCAGAGCGGAGGCTTCTCGGCCAACGACTGCCGCGAGGTCTTCAAGAAGCACATCGAGAAGCGCGTGCGCAGCCTGCCGGAGATCGACGGCCTCAGCAAGGAGACGGTGCTCAGCTCCTGGATGGCCAAGTTCGACACCATCTACCGCGGCGACGAGGACCCGCGCAAGCAGCAGCAGCGCATGACGGCCAGCGCCGCCTCCGAGCTCATCCTCAGCAAGGATCAGCTCTACGAGATGTTCCAGCAGATCCTGGGCATCAAGAAATTTGAGCACCAACTTCTCTACAACGCCTGTCAGGTAACAGCTGTCAGCATTAAGGTTGGGAAACAGGCTGTGCAGAGTATTATCAATCACTCCATCTCCAGACAAGGGGAAGAATTTACAGGAAATAACTTGAAGCAAGCAAAACATGTATTGAAGGAACCAATATTGAATGAGTTCCAGGTGCCTGGGACATGCAGTCTTAGTCCTGGGGACACTGAGCTGGTTTTTGTTTCAGTCAGGCACTTAAATATTACGGAGCTTTTACTATATTTGCCTTTTACATCTATCAAAGTACCACAGATGAAAAATAATTGATTAGAGAATGCTTATAAGCAGTTGCGTGTAATAATATTTATGTGAGATTACATTTCACTGTGGGATAGCAATACCACAAGGTTATTAAAAATTGCAACTTTTTATTCAGCAACTCATCTTGATAGGGCTGTTTGAGAAATGAAGAGTCAGGAATTAAGCTACACTGGTTTATGCTAATAATAATAATAATAATAATAATAATAATAATAATTGAGGGTGTAACAATACCGTTTACCCACTGTTCGGTATGTACGGTGGTTTTCAGGCCATGTTAGCAGTAAGGTTTCTGTATCCCTACAATTAATTAAAAAACAAACTCTTTATTTTGCCAAATTGGATATTTATTGGATATTGTAATATAGCTGTAAAATCTCAGAAGAAGACTGCTGTGAGCTACCGTACCGAAAATATTAGAAATTCTGTGTTCATATGTCTGTAACAGTTAGGAAATAAAGAGATATTGCGATATTACTGTACATATAAATGCAGAGAGAGGGGGAGGAATAAAAGACCAGTGAAAATCATAGGTTGGGCCCACAATTCGCTTGAGGGACTGTGCTCCTGCTGCTGTTGGAGAAACATGAATCCAGTATAATATGTGACTACAGATAGATAAGGTGCCGAATTCGCAGTGTAAAAAGCCCAGTGTGGCTCTGGCAGAGGGCTGCATGCTGATCCCCTTCTGGCCGTTATTATTGCTATTTTATATGCACAAAATACACTCTGAGAAGTGCACAAACTGAAAGAAGGAACTATATTTGGTGACAAAAATACGAAAATAACATTTTTTATATTGCTAAGTAGCTGAAAACCTCATACATATTCATATAATTTGTTTTGACATTTCAGTGCTCAGTGTTTGTCTGTCATAAAGCATTATGCTATTCTGATAATAAGTGTAAAGATTTATAGAGTCCTAGGAAGATTTTCCTTTGTGACCTTTGAGTGAGGATGAGTTTTTACTGTGATATGCGTTTGGTCTGTAATTTCAGCCATTGTGTGATGGAGGTGTGTCCAGCAGCACCATTAGCCTTAGATTGATGGTGACATCTTGCCAGAAGCAGTAGGCTGGAGGACACATCCCGAAGATATGGATGTATTGTAGCTGTTGTTAATAGTGCGATGTTTGCATATGTCGGGATTAATCTCATTTTAAGCTTTTTGTGTTATGTGATTGGCTGTCTGGAATGTTTGATTAATATTTCCTGTTATTCCTATATATTTAGATTTTTTTGTGAGCTGACAATTTAGCTTATTTCATCAGTTAATGTTTAATTAACTTGTTGATTACATACACTTAATTTGTAAACGTATCACCTGCTCGGTGCCATTGAAAATTTGACCCAAAAATTTTTATATTTACCAATCTTGTCAGCTTGCTCAACTCAGTATAAGCTGAGGATAGAATGAAAATACTACTTTGAGATTCTAGGAAGGGTTATTGCCTGAAAACTAGGCCATCAGGGATTTTTGCCGACATCCAGATGCAAGGCGTTTTGCAGCTTCGAAGCTGTGCATTCTGATGGTTCCTTAGCTGTTAAATTTTAGCTGCCGTTTCCCCAAGCCGGTTCCAGTTAGCACAGCTGATGTTCTGCTGACCTAGGAAGGCTGAAAACATTCTGGTGATTGCTATTTTATGCTTCCATATGGTGGCGGCCTTGGTTATTTGGCTGGCTGCATTTAGTAGTTACTTATTTATTTTTGTTGACCTTGATCGGATGGTCTTTGTACTGAACTTGGTCATTCCAGAGGCCAGAGAGCATTCTGGGATGTGCTTCTGCATGCGAGCGGAGACACACTCACACATGAGGGGTGAAGTATGGTGAAGGATGGGTTTTATGAACATAAACCTCAGAGGGGTGGAGGTGCATTATTCCCATATAACCCCGCCCCCCCCCCCAGAGTGGTTTATCCCGTTTAAAATAGGGCCACCTGCCAAAAGAGACATTTATTCTTCAAGAAGAAAATATTTGCTCATTTAAAATAGATGATAAGAGCATGAAATGTGTCTATGCATGAGCCAACACGTCAGTTCCTGCAGGAGCTACAAAGGCAGCAGTAAACAAGCTAATTTATGGCCAGGTAGCCTTTTAGGAAGCCTGCAGCTGTGGCTGATTAGCCTGGGGATCTCATCACAGATGAGGGTTCGCTATTTGTGGCGATGAAGCCCCACTGACACGGGGGGCATTTCAGAGAGACGAGCTCCGTGTGTCGAGGTGTCTGGGCTCCCTCCTGCCTGGCCTCCGTCATTTCTGGGTGGATAAGGCTTCACATTCAGCAAACGTATGGAATGTCTGCCTTGGAAAAGCGTCGGCGTTTTCTGTTTCACTTGTCACGCTGCTGCAGCTGGCTGCGTTGTAACTGCTTGTTCTCATTGTTGTAAGCAACAGTTGTAAGTATGAATTTATTAAATGAATGGAGAAAATGGACACATTGATAAATATAAATGGCCATCAGGTTGTGAACTTGTAGTGTTCATTGTGCAGTCATGTGAGAACCACTAATTCCTTTGGACTGTTTATGCACCAATCAGAACTGGGTATTTAAGCATGCTGTGATATAAACACCAGCTCCGCAGTTCATGGGTGCATTGTGGCTCTGAAGGTTACACCTCTGCTCCTGTGATTAGAAGGTCGCTGGTTTGAATCCCAGCCTTGGCGTGATGGTTGTGTCTTTGTCGGGCCCTTGAGTAAGGCTCTTAACCTCCTGGAATGCTCCAAGGGCCCCAGATTAATAGTCTGACCCCAAGCTTCCCTCTCACTGTGTGTGAATGTGCCAAAGGAGGGAAAATGGGATGTTCTGTTTTACAAGTAAAGCATCATTTAATATATGCATTTTCATTTTTATTTCTAGTATGTATCATGCAAGAAATACATGAGCTTCCAACCGGATGAAGGGTGTGAAGCACAGTAAATACCCCTTTTGATAATTCACACTTCTGGCACATATTCTGTGTGTGATTGATCTTGATAGATCCCCTAACCCCCCGGAAAAGATCCATCACAGGGTGAACAAACACGCACAGTCGTACACTGTGAGTAATTTAAAGATGATAGTCAGCCTATGAACTGCAGGAGGAAGTTGGAGTATCTGAAGGAGACCTGTGTGACACAGGGAGAACTGGTAGTCTGTGAGGGTGGTCATGTCCGGTATTCTGTTAGGGCAGTCATGTCTGGCAGTCTGTGAGGGCAGTCACATCTGGTTGTCTGTTAGGGCAGTTATGTCTGGGAGACTGTGAGGACAGTCATGTCTGGTAGTCTGTGAGGGTGTTTATGCGTGGTGGTCTGTTAGGGTGGTCATATCTGGCAGTCTGCGAGGGCGGTCATGTCCGGTAGGCAGTTAGGGCAGCCATGTGTGTCTACTGTTTTGTCCCTGAGGTCAGTGTTCTGTGATTTCTTTTCCAGTGCTCCTGTAAGAACCCTAAATCCATTGTTATACATTTTTAATCTTATAAGATGACTCTGTGCAAAGCAACTTAAACGACTATAAATAGTTTGCAGTTCATACCACCAGTATTTACCCCTGAGGTCAGGATCTACTTGGCACAGGTGTGCTCAGTGACCCAACAGCAGTAATCGGTTAACTAGCAGGTAGGGCAGTACTGAACCATTTTAGTTAACCTGAGCAAAGCTGCTTCTTTTTACAGGAATTCCATGGTGTCCCGAGCAAGCTGACCTTCCAGCAGGTTCCGTTTTAGCATCCTTTTCAGTAGGAGCCACATCAGACCTGACATGGTTGATGTAAGGAGCAGGCAGGATGGCGGCCCAGAGGGGCGAGAGGGTGAACGCGTCCCTCAGACATGCGCCGTGACGTGGGCGTGTGTCACAGAGCTGTTTTCTGCATTACAGCTCCTCAGCACCTGGAGTTTATGTAACGTGAAGGTCGTCGGCCAGCCAGTGAAGGTGTGGGAGCAGTAGATGCTCAGCCGGAGGGGTACGATGCAGTCGTTTGCTCCCGTTGCAGCCCCAGGGAAGGCGACCCTCTCGCCGAGGGCCCCAAAGCATCGAGCGCTTGTCGCGGGCAAACTCAAACAGATGCCCGGAGAGTGAATGACACGTGGGGCTGTTTCTCGGTGCCCCTGTCTAAGGTGTTAAACAGCCTCCCCCTCCTCTGTCACCTCCCGTGCGTCACAGTCTCTGCTCAGCTCACTCTGTCAGCTTCAGCTCAGAACAGCCTTACAGATACTCCTCCAGGGAACCTTAGTCTCACACAGCTTGGTGTCGCAGAGCTGGCTAAAGGTCATCGGCCCAGCCAGCCCAAAAAGCAGGTCCTCCCAGCTCTGTGCTTTGTCATCCTGTACTTTCCTTCAGTTTCCTTCCTCTCTTAGCCCTTCAGCAGCAGAACAAGCCGACAGCATCCATTAGACCTGAAAATGTGCATTATAATGTCTGTTGTTAGGTTGCGATTCATTTATTTAAGCAGTATCGCTGCCAGGATGCCTGTCTCTGGTACTAAATCTTTTATGGTACGTCGCATGCTTGGTGAAAATCTTCTTGCGTTTTCTGGTGTACATTTCAGTGTGATTTGCATATTTATAATCCTGTAAAATCAATTTATATGGTTTGTATTTGAGCTTAAGTGCATCCTGCTGGTATATGCTCCTGCATCCTCTGTTATTTGCTGCATTTTGGCGCGGCAGAAAAGAGCCTCAGCCAAATAAATAAAATATAAATGTGTCACATATTCTGGATTTGGTTACTGGGGAACTGGAGACATGGTGCGGCTCAGCTATATAGGGGGATTTGGTTGTGTTTGTGAGGAAGACATTATCAATCCTATGAGATAAGATATTCAAAATAATATTATACATTCAGAATTCATTATGTAGGCCCATTAGTTATAACTACGCAGGTATATCTCTGTGTTTGCATAAAGGCGTGACTGGGCCTGTGTTGATGAAAAACAGACCTTTCACAATCATCTTTCACTTTCCTTGACACTGGGTGTCAGGTGACCATCTGCCACCCCATTCGCTGCTCCTTTGTCTGCTGTCACGGCAGCTGTGCACTCGATCGACCTTGCCCCCGCACGGCTGATTGTCGCTCCATTTTTTCTGCCCTTCCCCCGAATGCATTACAGACAGATGTTCTAGCAGCCAGCCGACATAATTGCGTTTCCGACATATCAGTCGATCTGCGGAGGAAGTTATTCGATTTAGCGCAATCGCTTTTCCAGCAATGGAAGACCATCGATATCACCGAGCGTGGGACACGCTGGGCAGCCGGAACGACCCGGCTGACCAGACTGTGCGTGGACAGGGAAGGCGGCTCAAAACATTACACTCTGTAGTCTGTTTTCGCTGCTGTTTATGCACTGCACACTCATCACAATTAGCTGCTTACTATAAGCATACAAAAGCTGCTGTACCCAAACAAAACCAGGAGAAAGCTATTTAACTCATAGCCACCCAGATAATAGGAATAAATAATAAAAAAAAACACGTTATCCTACAGACATTATTAAGCTGGTAACACTTTACTTAACGGGACACAAATAATATAGTATTATACTATTACTTAGGCATTAATTAACCACAAACTAAGCCTTAGTTACATACTGATCTCATGTTAATTCGTCATTAATGAATCGTGACATTTTATCCCAAGCAATTACTGTATTTGTTAATTCAGTAAACCTTTCTGAACTACTGAAGGAACAAGTCATGAATAACACAAGTGAAATGCTGATCTCATGTTTATTCATCATTAATGAATCGCCATATCTTTTATGTCAAGCAGACATATTTGTTCATGATTTATACTTCAGTAGTAACTGAGTTATTACTAAGTATTTGTGCCTCGTCAAGTAAAGTGTTATAACTTTTGTATACTTTGTAGCGTAGCAGGCAGTATTATCCTGTTAGAATGATTAACAGCCAGGTAAGATATTACAACTGCAAGGCAATCCATCATTAAAGCTAATGTAATTCAGTAAGCGATTATATACAGCTCTGGAAAAAATCCATACAAATATATTTTTAAATCTGCATTTTTTTTTCTATGGCAGCCATTTTCTATGTGCAGTATTTGTTGAATTTCAACACCAACATACCTGATTTATTGTAATGAGGTATTGATTGGCTGAACACTTAATGATGTGGGAATCATATCTACAGACTTCCATCCATCCATTTTCTGTAACCGCTTATCCTATTTAGGGTTGCAGTAGGTTTGGAGCCTATTCCAAAGGCACACTCACACACCATTCACACCAGTGGGCAATATGGCAACTCCAGTTAACCTCAGCATGCTTTTGGACTGTAGGGGGAAACCAGAGTATCTGGCGGAAACCCCAGCATGACACAAGGAGAATATGCAAACTCCACACACAAAGCCAGGGTGGAGACTCGAACCCTGGTCCCAGTGGTGTGAGGAAACAGTGCTAACCACTTCACCACCATGCCACCTGACCTCAGGGTCCATCATGTACGTAACCGTACTATTTTTATAGGACCAAATTGATGTCATTAACAACAACAACCATTGACTATGCCAAAGATGTTGTGATGTTCTGAGTGAGGAGAAGAAGGTAGCTATGCTGGTCCCGCTGACAGACAGCTACGGTGAGAGGCTGGGTATTTCCTGGCTTAAGATATTCAGCATGGCTGTACAACAGAACAGCAGGAGACACTGAGAATGACCAACAGACAGTGCCTCATGAATTGAAAAATGACTTTGAGTGACCTTCAAAAAGAATAAGAAACTTGAAGTGTTGTGAAGAGCACAGCAAGGATGGTTTGAAATAGATTCCCAGAAGCAGGGCTGGAGTCCCACACAGCAAGGCCCTGCATCAATGAGCCTGGTTAGAGGTTGTAGAAGATCATCTTCTCTGATGAGTCTGATTTAAAGCACTGCCCAATACCTGCCCATCTGATGGCGTGACAGAAACCTGGAGAGGCCTATAAGCTCCAGTGTCTCACGGCTACTGGGACATTTGGCAAAGGGTTGCTGGTGATGTGGGGGTGCTTAAGTAAAGCTGGAATCGGGTAGATTTCTACTTGTGAAGGAAGCCACTCAAGCACTTATACAGTTGTCCTAGAAGAATACTTGCTTCCTTCTACTCAGACCATGTTTTTCAGCAGGACAATGCTCTGTATCCTGCAGTCAGGTCAATCAAGGTATGGATGGAGGACCACCACACGGCCAATCTCCAGACCTAAACCCCATCAGAAACTTCTGGAATATTATAAAACAGATGAAGGGTGGTCACAAGGCATCAAATAAAGCTGCAATGTTTGACTTTTATTCCAGAAGTTAGATGTGTCTGAAGTCAGCCAGTAACAGCGTGAAGACTGGCAGAGAGTATGCCAAGATGCATTAAAGCGGTGATACAGTATCAGGGTTATTCCACCAAATACTCATTTTTCAACCCTTCCTAAGTTTAAAAAAAAAAAAAAAAGTTGGTTTTTAACATTTAGTTTTTTTGTTGTATTTTGACCAGTTGTCATTGCAAATAGCAATATTTTTGTTTGGAATTTGGAATCAAATATGATCAATAGTTGAATGTCAAAATGTATATTTTATACAGGCACATTGTAAAAAAAAAAAAAGATTTAGTCTCATCCAGAGCAGCATACGAATATAAGAAGGGCTATACTGCAGATTGGCTATTACTTCTCAACTTTATTGGGAAACTTCATTTAATGAGAATGCAGTGAGCGTGCAATTCTATGCTGATATAAGAAGGCAGTGAGCAGTGCAGATCTATGCTGATATAAGAATGTAGTGAGCAATGCGGATCTATGCTGATATAAGAATGCAGTGAGCAGTGCGGATCTATGCTGATATAAAAATGCAGTAAGCAATGCAGATCTATGCTGATATAAGAATGCAGTGAGCAGTGCAGAACTATGCTGATATAAGAATGCTGTGAGCGGTGTGGATCTATATCGATATAAGAATGCAGTGAGCAGTGCAGATCTATGGTGATGGAGCAGAAGGAAACATGCAAATGCTTCATGAAAAAACATGGGTTAATTGTGTATAAAATCTGTACAAATGACTGTATACATGACAATAAGATACACCAAAACCATCCATTCCTGCTATCCGACTATGCATATACAGTCCATAAAATTAATATACAGAATGAAACATCTCTATTGTTTTACTGAAATTATTGTGAAACTTTAACTGACTTTATATTTAGAGGCCAAGCACCTTAGGTGTGAAGCACCTATTGTAATTGACATTATATTTGCTTGTACGGTATATTGTTATATAGCAGTGGTCACCAGCTGGTGCTTTCTGCTTTTCATTTGGTCCGAAATACAATTGAATCCAGACCTTGATATTACTATCATAATAAAAAGTCTTCTATTTTCAAGAGGAGACGCAAGAGTGCAGTGACTCGCTTTTCTCGCCCAAGGTGTCTTTGAGCCCTGAAATGAATGTATTTATTTGAAGCATCTCACAAACTGGATATCTCACTCCAGCCGTAGCGTGTCTGGTGTTGATTAGCTGTCTTTCTTGCGGGCCTCGAAACAAGTCAATGCACTTGCCTTTAATTTCGTATGATAGCAATGTTATGTTATCCAGTTAATTTGGCCTCTGAAATACCAAGATAACCATCTGAAATTCAATGTTGCAGTTATCCCAACTACTGATACAAAGTGTTTTATTGTAAAACATCAAATTATGTCGGGTGCTTTCCATCTTGGGTGAGTGATAAAATCCTGTTATGTCTATTAATATGTATAAAAACTGTTAAAAATATCTAAAATAGCTTTTGAGCTGTTAATATTTCCTTGGGAACCTTAGGTCTCTACAGTAGGTTGACTAGAAAGCCATGTAAATAGAATTCCACCCACTGTGATTTTTCTAGACAGGCATTGTAAGAGGCACCCACGACTTGTGGCATGTTCGGTACAAACTAATCATTTTATGAATCATTAGCTAGGAGGGCAAATCTGACTCCCATTTTGATGCTCGTTTTGAAACAAGCTTGCTGTTTGACCTGACGTCAGAGGGACTCGGCACTGACTCCATAAACAATACCGTCTTCCTGGAGGTGCTGTCAGGGTCCTGATCGCTTGAAACTCACCTTGCCCTCACTCCTCGCTCCTCACACTCATCCGTTGAGCAGTTTACCCCCAAACCCTTCTATTTCCGGCTGTTGAGTGGGAGGGGTTGGGGTGGAATGGAGGTGCGTATCGGGTGTGGAAGTAAGGTTTTGGGGTACTGAAGCACAGACTGGTGGAATTCCTTCCCTAAAGTGATCAGCTCAGTCAGCACATGGCTGCAGATATAAATAGAGCAGCAGATTGTCATCCAGCTCCCAGCTTTTCAGTCCCCGCTGCCCCCTGCGCTGGCGCGTCCCCTGCAATCCGGCTGGCCGTCCTCTGCCAGACCCTGCAGCAACCTGCCGGAGGAAAAAACACCCGCAAGGTCGAGAGAGGGCGGATGTGCGGCCATCCCTCATCTCCCCGGCATAGCCTGCCCTCCAGGATGATCCTGCATCCTCTCTTAGTGCACCTGCTGTCAGTAGGAACATCACCACATGTGAGAGTCCCCTTCACACAATATCGAAATTCTGCATGAAAAATGTCATGTCAACACAAATCGATTTCCCCGTTTTGTTGAGAATGTATAAATATTTAGCTATTTATGCCCTTTACTCTACAAATCTCCTGCCGGATGATGTACTGGTTCCTGGATCCTCTTGACGTTTGTTTTTTTTCTCGCAGTATCCTTGAGAGAAGGTCATTTGTTTGCTCTGCTGAAGCTGCTCCAGATTCTCAGGGGTGTCGTAACTTTTCCTCGCCCCCCCACCTGTGCTCTCTCTCCCTCCCTCTGCCGCTCGTGACCTTTGTGTTGACTGTGATTCCGTTCGAGGATCAGATGCAGAGAGGCAGCACGCCTGTTTTATCTGTGTTCCCCACGTCCATCTAAAGCTGTGCATCTGACCACGGGGTGTGGTTGCACACAGCGGTCTTTATATTTATTGAGTAAAAGGGAAGTTCAGTGTCATTTCAGTCCCTAGTATCATTCTGCAAAAAAGGCAGCATGGAATGGAGCTCACTCCAAAGCAGGCACCTGCTTCTGGTTGCTGGTAGTGTAAGCTATTCCCCAGTGAAAGGTTACAGCACGCATTTCTGTTAATTGAAAATTTCCTGACAGCACCGCTGCACATGCAGTCTGGTGGAGTGTTTGGAGATGTTATATTAGCTGAGCCATTAAGCCGCCTGCACTGCAGCATGCAAAGGGGGATTAAGGGGCGAGAGTGTGCAGATAGTCAGCATGGATGCATCTGGAGTGCGTGATGCTCTGATTAACATGCTTTTTCCTGCTATCCCACTCATGCAGTTGTCCTGAAATATCATTTGATGGTTCACTGATCACGGTGAGGGATGGTGAGGGGGGAAGGAGTGAATGGGCTGTTCCTATTGGCCGTAACTGATTTCCATCTCTGAAATGCTGAGAAGTTAGTATTTAATCCGCCGCAGCAACCCTGTATGGATGGATGGATGGAGGTGCTTATCCATTAACTTCTTGATAGTGCATGTGTTGTTAAAGAAAGAGTTATATGTTCCAAATTCGAAACAAATCTGCATTAGGCTAATTGGATTGCATGGGCTAGACTCAAGACTCCGTGTGATTCAGGGCTGGGAGATGGATGAATGGATATTCTAATTTGTGGCATTACTTCCCTTTCAGCTGAACAGCGCAAACTTTCCCATTGCAAATGCTGTGCTTTAAATTATCCCCATTGTAGCTCTGCCAGCAACAGGGGAAGAATCTTGTTTGTGTAACATTTATAAATACTAAATATTATTATGCAACTTTCTATTAGGGCTGTCACTATAGGCTATATTAATAATTGAGTAATCTACCGAATAATTTGCTGATTAATTGAGTAGTCGTTTATGTAATATATGTAGCAGTTGTTGTGAGGCAGGTAGCAGCCTTGGATGGGGTGCACAGACACACTCAGACATACGGTCAATTTAGGCACGTCCACCTCACTTGCATGTTTTTCGACTGTGGGAGGAAACCAGAAGATCTGAAGCATCTCCTCAGCTAGCCTCTCACGGGGAAGGCGTAGAGTCATTGTTACTTGGTTAATTTTGTCGTAAAACAAACGGCACACAGGTTAACAATATATAACGTATATAACGTTATTTGCAATATTTATTTTATTTTGTTGAGGAGTGACTTAAAATGTGGGTCTTTCCAGTTATTAAGCACAATTTCAATTTTGCCAATGGTGAGGCTGCTTTACTGGACCCATGCAGAACAAATATAGGCATCATTTATTTTTGTCTCTAGGAACTCTGTTTGCAACAATGAAAATGTCTGTATGGAATAGTTATAGTTGTATATTTGCAAACATGGAAGGAAACCCTGTATTTGCAGTTTGTTTTAACCTCACTATTTTAATAAAAGTGTACATGGCACATCTGATACGTTGCTTTAACTTAAAACTAAACATTTAGCCATTTAGGCTACTTGGAAGAGAAAAAATACATACATGCATATACATATATACACACATGCACACACACACACACACACACATGTTGGGTTTACCTATCCTTATGAGGCCCGCTCATTCACTTCTATGGGAAAAATGCTAACGCTAACTATGACAACCTTAACCCCCACCCAGCTCTAACCATAACCATAAATAACCAAGCAAAATACAAGAGTTTTTGCATTTTTAGTTTTTTCATAGCAGTCACAGATTTTTATAAAATAGAGTTTTCCCTTATGGGGACCAGGAAACCGGTCCCCATAAGGGAAAAAAAGGATATTTATCATGCTATAGGGACATTGTGTCCCCATAAGGATAGGTACACCCGCTCACACACACACACACACACACAAACTCACACACAGACACACGCACACACACTGACAAAAAAGTTAAGCACCCAGAAGTAATGGTCTAATTTGGATGTAATTTGGTACACATGCAGTCCAGCGATGGGAATGTAAATGATTTGATTTCCAAGGAGCTGGTATGTCTAGTTACCAGACACAGGATGCCTCTTAGGCGCATTAGACAGCATTACCAGCACTAGACGGAGTTTGATAGGGGTCACATTGTGGGTTCGCATGAGACCGGGTGGTGGAATCGTGAAATTGCCTGGCATATGGGGCATCCAGATGTCACAGTCGCCTGATGTTGGAACCAATGGGCACATCGTGAAGGTTCCGTTCACCCCAGACAGACAACAGCAAGGGAGGATCAATCGCATTGTGCGCCAAGCATTACAGAACCCCATGACATCTGCGCCTACCATCCGGACACAGGTTTTAGACTCTCTACAGTGCCCCGTGTCATCCTGCACCGTGTCTCGAAAGTCAGCTGGATGGTCTCATGTGTAGACTGCTGTCATCAGCGCAGAGACGGCTGTGTTTGGATTGGTGCCGTAACCGGGAGGCATGGACTGATGACGAGTGGCATCATACCATGTTCAGCGATGAATCTCGGTTCTGCATTACCACAGATGACCGTC